>LR990187.1:5492500-6092500 GCA_905147325.1 Notodonta dromedarius
AATATTTTTTTTTTATTAACCCCATCATGTGGTGTATCATTGTAAAGGTTTTTTAAAATGAAATGGTGTTTCTATACAACATTTTATTATCAGCCGTGCCAATTGCGAGATTTTCAACTTTAATGAATTCCGACACTTAAATTTTTATGACAACCGACAAAACTAGCACTACAAAAAAATATGTTTTTATTGTAAGTAATGGGTACGGCAAGATGCAAGAATTAAACACTTTTTTTTTTCTTGGTTGTCATTCTTGCATCTTGCCATCTCTTACGTATGGTAGCCAAACATGGGCACTGACTCAAAAATCTCTTAAAACTAAGATCATGTCAAAGGGGAATTGAAAGGACTATGTTGGGCGTGACGCTAAAAGACCGCAAAAGAGCAGCAGACATTAGATCTACAACAAAGGTGGAAGACGTACTAAAGAAAATAAGACGGTTAAAATGGCGATGGACGGGACATATGACAAGGGAAAGCAGAATGAAATGGACTAAAATTATAACACAATGGTATCCACGTGATGGCAAAAGAAAAAGAGGCAGACAATCTAAAAGATGGATAGACGATATCAAGATTATTGGAGGGAAAATCTGGTCTAGAAAAGCTATTAATAGAGAAGAATGGAAGCAGCTGGAAGAGGCCTATGTGTCACTGGACACGCTGACCACTGAACCGGGAAACCCGATGTATTAGATTTAAGTTAAAGCAATTTGTTATGTAAAATCATTGTTTAGTATCAGCAATAAAGGCTAATAATAATAGGTACGGAACCCTACTTTATTCGTGGCACGACATGCATATAGACAGTTTTTTTTTCAAGTATAGTTCTTCTATTTACCTGTAGTTGCTGTTGCCTAATCTGTTGCTGTTGCTGCGGCGTCAGCGTCGGCTTGTTGTGTATCGGCAGATCGTAAATGGGCTCCGGTTTCTTCTGTTGTTGCTGTTGTTGTGCGGCGGCGGCGGCCTGTTGTTGCTGTTGTTGTTGGAGTTGCTGCTGCTGTTGTTGGTACTGGGCTTGTTTCATTTGCTGGAAATGAGAAAAAGTATTACTAATATAATAATATTTTTAAAGCGAGACGAGTTCTATACGGACGTTCGGGGCGCTCGCCGCGCGGCCACTCTATCCGTGCTAAGCGTCAGTAGCGTTACACGATATACATATATAGGTATACAGAGTGTCAGCTGCGGCGCCCTACGCTTTATATTATAACGCATCGCTTCTTTCGGGCGTCCCTAGACGACACTGTTTTTTTAAACAGGCGTGTATATTTTTTTTAATGTTTTTCTAATTTCTAAACAAAATTCTAACCATTTCATCCAAACCTCCAATATTTACGGACTTTTGTAACAACATGTATATTCTAAAAGGTTTAATGATATGCGCACATTGTTCACTAAGCACGGCAGGTAAGGAAAAATACACTTTAGTGTGGATGGCATAAGGTTGTATTTTTTTTTGGGACTAGCCCCACACACACTCCCACCACTGTAACTCCTGCAAGCCAGGATCGACAATGGTGACCAATAATGACGTCGAGGTTTGACCCTCGACGAGTCCCGGGGAAAGTTAAAGTGTCTTGGAACTCGCACGAATTTAATGAGTTGGAAGTTGGTAGAATAGGGTTGTATATCACCTGCAGGCGGATCTGTTCCATGGCGTTAGGGTTGACTTTCCCTTCAGCTTTGAGCGCGGGCGGGACGCTCACCTGGACCGGCGCGGTCCGCTGCAGCAGCGCCTGCCAACAATAACACAGGGTGTAATTTAACCATCTATATACATAATAATAATAAATACGTGAAGCAAAAACTTTGTACCACTTTTTACGAAAATTGCGCGGACGGAGGAGTATGAAATTTGGCAGACTTATAGTTTATATAGAGAAGGAGTGCAGAATGCATTTTTTTTTTTATATTATGCATGAAAAATACATTAGACGAATCAATAAATAATTACACACACTACCATGCGTTTGAAACACACACTTTTTTTTTTTAAATCAGGCCCAATGTACTTCTGCCAATGTCGACGTAGTAGAGGAGACACGATGGAGATTGATTCAACAATCGGTTTTTATTTCAAAGTAGACTTTTTGTTGAGATAGCTATAATCTAATGTTGTGGGATGTTATATATTTGATTGAAGTATTAATAAAAGGGAGTATCAACAGCACACACACATTTGTAACCTCCACTGACTGAAAAACGGTGTTTCTTTTTCTTTATTTCGGAGGGCGGGACTTCTATAGTGCATTCTGCGTGCCAGTATCAAATAGTCTTTGAAAATAAAACCTTAATGACGTTTAAGTTTATAATTTAAATTTAAATAAGTTATGGTCGAATTTCGACGACGGGCGACCACTAGTTTTATTTCATACTAGCTGTGCCCCGCGACTTCATCCGCGTAGTATTGGATTATTGGGTTAAAAAGTATCCTATATGTTAATCCCGGTTATAATCTATCTGTGTTCCAAATTTCATCCAAATCCGTTCAGTAGTTTTTGCGTGAAGGAGTAACAAACATACATACATACATACATACATCCACACTCACAAACTTTCGCATTTATAATATTAGTAGGACTAGCGGGTCCGGCCGACGTTGTCCTGCCACCTAGAACCCGATTGCAGAGCCATAAACAGGGTCCATTTATAAATCCAATCCATCAAAGGACCCACTCCAACACACAAAATTCCATCAAAATCGTTCGAGCCGTTTAGGAGGAGCTCAGTGACAAACATGTGTACAGACGAATTGTACAGAGTGAAATTTACAAATGGGCGTGGGTGGCCAAATTCGAACCTATGCGGAATACCGAGAAAAACTCAAAGGACTCTTGGTCTCGATTTTGTAAAAAACTATATTTCTATCCAGGAATCGAACCCGTTGATTTTGGAAATAACTATTATTTCACCCTAGTGAAGTTAATAAGGATAATAGTAAAGGAAAGAGCTCGTTTTAAACAAAACGAAGACATTTTTTTTATTTTTTGTGACCTTTTTGATGCGAATCAAACATCCATTAATACACTTTGGCAGTAAAATCGACCAGTTTGCCGTCACAGCGAACGGCATGACGCTCGATCGTGCCGTCACGCCCGCTCACCGCCGCCGCTCTCGACTCCCTAGTGTGTGTGCGCGCGCATACTATACACTACACACTTTCTACACTCGTAGGGCATCCCGTGACATCTACTTTATTATGTCTGGCCTATGTTTATGGATCCCTGAATTCTCCACAAAATGCAGTTCAATGCTGAAATTGGACAGAAATGTATTACCTACCTTACCTTTCACTTATTACCTTGGGCTTGTTGTCTGCGGGTTTATCGGTGACTGCCATCTTCGCCATCTTGTCGGCGAGCTGCCGTTGCTGCGCGTCCAGCGACTGCCGCTTCTGCAGCACCTGCGCCGCCGTCAGCGTCGGCGGCTGGCTCTTCGGCAGGGCCTGGGGGGGTAGGGGGAGAAGGGGGGTGGGGGGAAGGTCAGACTCCATCACGCGCGTGTACCGAGGGGTAAGCACGAGTGCAATGGCGCTCAGACGCCTTTATGTGATAGGTTTTGAACGACGCGTCAAGACAGCTTCCAAGCCATTCTCCTTTTACATATAAATTAGAAGTAAGATGGAAGCTGCCGTTCCCGAAACGGAAAAATTCCGTGGATTGTGAATCTCCCTAGATCTCAGTTACGTTCTCAGTCGAGGTCGCGTTCCGATCCGGTGGTAGATTGACCCTCGCCACCTCTCCTGGCAGCGGCCCAAGCCGAGGTCGTGTCCCTTGTGGCGCCCTTGAGCTAGCTGCCCCCCTGCCCAGAGGGCTGGGCCCTCTGTCCGGGTGAAGTTGTTATGGCCACTCTGGCCAACAACATATAGTCATATCAAAAAAAAAAAACAAAAATCTCAGTTACGTAGAGATCATTTTCAATTAGCAAATAATAAGATTAGGAACGCAGCAGAACTGATAAACGCGACCGCGATCCACTACCAAACATGATTGAAATCCGTATTTATGAATTGCTATGTGAAAACAAGAAGGGGAGGGGGTGCCTTAGCATATACTAGGGGTGGTCACAAGGGTGGGAGGGGGCTAAAATAATGTACAAATGGGTCACGTAGTATGTTTCCTAGCGGCTAATAATAATGGTGCGGTACTGACGGGCGGGCGCGGCGCCACCTGCGGCGGCTTGGCCGGCTGCTTCTGCGGCGGCGGCTCCGGCTGCGGCTGCGGCTGCGGCTGCGGCTGGACGCCGCCCTGCGTCTGGACGCCGCCCGGCTTCTTCTCCTGGGACTCCTGCTCGCCCTGCAGCAACACGACATTAAGAGTGTAATTAATATAGTAATTATTTCTTTACTTTATGGTCCATCAAAAGGGGGTATGTGTGATATTTCTCCCTTATTGAGGGGTTTAATAACTGACACACGGGCCTTGACCAAGTGTGCCAGCTAGCAGCTGTAGTTGGGGTCCAAGATGATGAAGAGCTTTGGAGGAATTTGCGTGTGAGACGACAGGTAACTCAACTCAACTCAAAATTGCTTTTATTCATGTAAGCCAACAAAGCATTTATGAATAGTCAGTATCTACCGCCGGCTCGGAATGCCGCTTCCACTGAGAAGAGCCGGCGAGGAACTCAATAGTAACCCTTTTCAATTAATAAAAGATTGTGTACATTCTCAGGAACAGCAACAGAATGTGAGCAGGCGACTCCATTGTCAGTAAATAAGTAAATAGTAATCAAATCTCACTCAGATTTAGGTATTTGAATAAAATGAGAAAGATAGTTTAGTGAGGTGTGCATTAAGGTATTAAGGATGACTGCTTTCTGCATGGGTACTGGGGATGATATTATTATTGTTATATAAAATCTAGCTGTACCCTGCGCGCGTTGCTACGCTGTCAAAGATTGGTCGTACCAACTCGGAAACCTTTGTGGGCTCATGCACAACACTTCGCTGAAGATCATGACATGATCAAATGTGTGTGTGTTTGTTAACTTACGTTAGCAGTCTTGCACTGTTGCTTCTTCTTGTTCAGTATGGACCTCAGCCGCTCTCGGGTCTCGTTGAAGTTCCGCGGCACCGGCGTCGTGAGAGGCGGCTGCACGTAACACAATCACATTTACCAACTATTATATTAATATTAATATCTAGTACCCTTTGTAATAATTATTACTATAGGCAACTGGCCATTAAAAAAAAATATTACAAAATGTAAAAAGACAAGCCCGCTGAGTTTCTCGCCGGATCTTCTCAGTCGAGGTCGCGTTCCGATCCGGTTGTAGATATAAGAAACATATTAAAAAAAATACAATTTGTAAGTGCCCCCGCAGGCCTACACAAAATAAAGGTTTCGAGCGCGGTACTCACGGCGTGTCCGAACACGGTGCAGTAGCAGCAGGTGCAGGGCTGGTCGGCGCCCGCCTCCCCCGCGCAGCCGCCGCCCGCCCCGCCCCCGCCCCCGCCCCCGCCCGCGCCCCCGCCCGCCCCGCTCGCCGCGTGACCCACTGTACACACAATATACATAAGCATTGTAATAGTCAGTCCTATGGAATATAAAGGATTTTGAAATTGACATATTAAATAAAAATTTATTTAAAAACAATATCGCCAGACGAACACTGCACATGTTCGGTCCCAAACTAAGCAACGCTTGTACTATGGGTACCGCACAATGGACTGGCGGCGATCCCGGTGACACCCAGACCGGGGCTAATTACTAAAAGGCCATTTCCGAAATTTACCCTGTCGGGGGGAATCGAACCCGCAACCACCACCTCTGTAAATTAAACCCTCTAGTAATTCTTCAAAACATCATTAGGAAACCAGCGTGTCTTAGAAATTGTAACCAATTTTCGAAAGACATGTGAAATCCGCCAACACGCACTGGACCAGCGTGGGGCCTGAATCCCCCTCGTAGTGAGGGGAGGCCTGAGCCCAGAAGTGGGACGTCAAAAGGGCTACATTATAGTAAAACCTATCCCCTAGAAATTCTTCTATAAAAAAATTACGACCACTTGTCGCAGTGGTTCAAAAGTACTGCACAGGGCGGTTCAGGAAAATTTCCGAAATGGCCTTTTCGTAATTCGCCCCGGTCTGGGTGTCACCGGGATCGCCCCCAGTCCATTGTACGGTACCCATAGTACAAGCTTTGCTTAGTTTGGGACCGTACAGTTGGTGTGTCAGTCTGGCAATATTATTATCATTTACCCCAGCAAGTCTCCAAGTGAAAAGTATCACAAAACCCGCAACTAACCTTTGCACACGTGCTGTAGGTGGCTGCCGTTCTCGCACGCCTTCGCCGCGGGCTTCGGCCTAAGCACGGGCTTCTTCTCCGACTTCTTCTCCAACTTCTTCTCGTCATAACACTTCACCACTTCCCCGAGCCCCGCGGGCGAGTCGTCCTTGCACGAATTACATATACAATCATTGGTCCACTTGCAATCGCTCTTAGGCGTATCGCACACATCGCTCTCAGACTTAGTATTCCTAGTTATATTCTTAAACGCGACCGCGTTCAGCGTTTGTTTCGCGTTCCGCAACGCTTGCGCCGAGTATTTGGCCAAGTCTTCTTTAGTCTCCAAGTCTTCTTTCTCAGACGACTTCGCGGCTTCGACTTCTTCGTCCAACAGTTTGGCGTCGATGCTGGAGCATATTGTTATCACATGTTTCTTGTAGTTCTCCGGGACCGGCAATCCTTGTGTGATATAAGATTTTATTGTATAGAAGCTGTCTAGTAATGATTTCTCGCCTTTCGATGTTAATATAGCTTCGCATTTCGCGAGCAATGCGTCGTTTTTACATCTCTTATCTTCGGCTATTTTCTTCGGTTCGGTTTTCGTTTTGTCGTCCTTAATTTCGGGTTTCTTGCCGACCGTTATCAGAGGGCGGCTGGACTTCCCTATTATCTTGCTAAGCCCCTTAGCCGCGAGTATTTCAGCCTCGCTGGCGCTCGAGATTCTCGTCGGCGGCGGGATTTTGAAGGAGTCTTTTAGTTTATCCTCCAACTGCTCGAGTTTGTACAACATTACTAACCAATCATCACCTGTTAATGTTTTTTTAGGCAACATACTCATATATACTTTATTTAATTCCCTAATTCTATGTATGAAGTAATCTCTCTTCTTTTCCATGGAGGTCGCGGTGAGTTCCGGTGTGTTTTCAACTCTCAAATCGACCAATTCTTGTATGACATTGGCGGCTAAGGCGGGGTCGTGCGACGTCCAGCTGCTGAGCTGCTGCGACTCAGTACACCGTTTCAGTACGTGCAAATATTTGAATTTCAAACTTTTCACCGACTGTTTCTTCTCTGCCGTCATCTGATTATACTTCATGATCAACAAATCGAATGTATTGCCCGCCGAGCCCGAGAATATATTCTTCATCTCCTTCGAATCAGTGTCTATCTCGTTCTTTTTCATCTCGTCGACCAATTGGACAACTTTGTCGTTATCATTGGCCTGTTTATTCGCCAAATCTTGTATATAACTATAAAATTTGTCTAGCATAGATTCAATCTCATTTTCTAGTAGTTCAATAGGTATACTTTTAAATTTAGTTGATACATAGAGCTTCCAGGAATTGAAGCGCGATTTCACTAGGTCTCTGAGCTCGTCCATGCTTAGGGCGTCTTTTACTGAATTATCGAACAGTGTTGACGCTTTTGAGTACATTTCTGAGTTTATGCTATTTTTCGGCAGCGAGAACAGGTCCTTGTCTTCCTCTAAACATTTAGCGAGCTCCGGACTTTTGTTTTGCTTGAGATATTCAAACACTTTGTTGATGACCACTTGTGCTGATATTGAGAAAAGTAAGTCTTTGAAGTCTTCCTTATTAGTCTTGTTTTTCATCAGCGCCTGTAAATCTTTCTCGTCTTTCAGCAGTTCAACTATATCCTTGTTGTCAAATTCGAACGTCATTGTGCTTATTATATCCGCGTCTACGGTATTCTTGATTCGCCTCTGAGTTTTTCTCTTCGCCGTATTCTTTGTCACCTTAACATTATCCCTAGCTTTGTTCAATTTCAATTCCCTAATCTGTTTCAGCGTTTCCGGCGTCAATTGCGCTTCGTTGTTCACTTCCGGGAGGCTGCTCATGATCGACGCGAACTCTGGCAGTTCAAACGATGCGTTCGCAAATTCCGACAACTTTGACGCGATCTCCGGCATGTTAGCGAGTATCTGTGGCATGTTTTCCACAAGCTCTGCTAGTTTAGTGTTCGCGCTATTAATGTCTATGGGTTCCTCCGAGTCTATCTTGTCTAGGAACTCCGCGGAGTTTTTGTCTAGCGTCATCATGACTTCGCAAATCTGTTCCAGAGACAATTGGCTGTCGTTGTGTTCTTTCTTGCCGCCTTTGATGTTGTTGTACGAATTTATTATGCTCTGACACTCCTCCATTGCTTTCTTGATTTCCAAACCGAATGAAACGTATTTATATATATTAGGGTCCTTGTTATCTTCCGTGTCCTTGAGCAGCGGCGTCTTGCGAGCGTTCAGAGGTATGTTTAATACTTCGGGCGGTTGAAACTCGCTCTTATCATCTTTCAAAAACTTATTAACTGTCAGCAATCGTTGGTTGGGCTTAGCGGTGAAGGGCACTGGGTCTACAGTGGTGGGCGACATCTCCTGGAGGGGGGGGCTCACGGACTCTGGATATTTATCACTGGACTGGTAATCCTCGCGGTCGTTGAGCGCAAAATTGGAGAATTTCGCTAAACATTCCTTCATATCCTTGCATAGGTCCGTTTCTTTCTCGCCTACTATCGTTTCCGTATCGCTAACATTGTCTTCCTTTTCTAAGGGAAACGCTTCGGGCGGGTCTGCTTCAGTCCTGATGTCTTCCAGTAGCTGTGTGGTCTGTGCGGGAGCCTTCTGTTTGAGCATCTGCAGGATCCTGTGGGGCTTGTTGAGGGGGGCGGCGGGTTTGATCTTCCGCTTGACGGCGGCGCTGAGCCGCTGCGGCTTGGGGCTGGCGGGCCTGCGCTTGCGGCGCGGCAACTCCTCTATTAGAGTTACATTACTCTCTGGTAGACTGGAAACAAACCATTTATACAATTTTAACGGTACAAGATTTACTACAGCTAGAAAATGGGTTGATTCGACTGGTCGAGGGACCCTGGGGTAGTCCCACACTCTCACAGAAGATCAGCGTAAAGTAGGCTGCATTTCACGACGAGTGAGAGAGCCGACCCCCCCTCCCTCTGTCCCACTCCCCCCCAGGTCAATCAAAACAATTAACAACACAAATAAAAATAATAACAAAAAAACTCAAAGAAAACCTTCCAACATAACATTTGTAGTCGGATAGAACGAGAAGTTGTTGCTACAGTGAATGCATACCTCTCTCTCTCGTGCCTCAGCTGGTCCTCGAGCCACATCCGTAGTCTATGGTAGTAGAGCTGCTGGTCCCGCATGTGCATCACTTTGCGACGAACCTGTGCCATAGATAATCACATTTTCATGCGCACACCTCGTCATTTGTTTGTGTGGGTTTATGCCTATGAATGGGTCAGGGTGTGTAGGAGTGTGTTTGGGTGTGTGGGGGTGGGTCTGGGGTGTGCGGCATGTATTTATATGCTCCACAGCGTCTGGGGTACTTTTAAGTGTCATAAAGGGTGTTTTTACGTGAGTATGCGTGGTTCTGGGGTGTGTAGTATGTGTGTGGTATGTGTGTTAGAGTCAGCGGGTAGTGTGTGTGTGTGTGTGTGCAGCCGCACCTCCTTGAACCGCTGCAGATGGTACTCGGGGCAGAGCGCGCGGCAGGGCTGGTGCGGCGGCGCGGGCGGCGGCGAGCCCGGCGGCGGCGGCGCCGGCGCGCGCCCCCCCACCAGCTGCATGCACACCTGCGGGGGGACCAACATACCATTCTACCACTGCCATCTAAAGATACCTCTGAAGGTAAATGTTTGGCGACCGCTTGGCGCAGTGGTTCGAGCGGAGGCCGCCCGACTCACTGCACATGGTGGTTGCAGGTTCGATTCCCGGCGGAGCAAATTTCGGAAATGGCCTTTTCGTAATTCACCCAGATCTTGGTGTCACTGGGATCGCCCCCAGTCCATTGTACGGTACCCATAGTACTAGCGTTGCTTAGTTTGCGACCATACAGTTGGTGTGTTAGTCTGACGATATTTATTATTATTAAGTTAGATAAGGTAAGCAGTGATAGCTGACTGGTTAAGCACGCGTCTTGCGGGCACCAGGTCTTGGGTTCAAACCCCGGCTCGCACCTCTGAGTTTTCCGAAATCTATGTGCGAATCATAATTTCTATATGATTATCACTTGCTTACGGTGAAGGAAAACATCGTGAGGAAACCTGCATGTCTTAGAAAATCTAATCAATTTTCGAAAGACATGTGAATTCCGCCAATCCGCACTGGGCCACCGTGTTGGATAACGGCCTGAATCCCCCTCAAAGTGGGACGTCAAAAGGACAAAATTATACAAAGTCTCTTCCCGCTGTCTGTCTGTCCCTATGTACGCTTAGATGTTTTAAACTACGCAACGGATTTTGATGCGGTTTTTAATAGATAGAGTGATTCGTGAGGAAGGTTTATACGTATAATACTTGCATAATATAGTAGAGAGACACTGATTAAAATACCCGTGCGAAGCCGGGGCGGGTCGCTAATATATTATTGTCCTAGAGGTCCTCACCGTGGAGAGCTTCTTCTGCTTCCGGTAGACCTGCAGCTGGCGGCGGTGCACTTCCGGCAGGCGCCGGTACATGGCCATGAGCTTCCGGTCCACCTCCGACAGGCCCAGGTCCACGCGCTTCCTGCAGGACACCAGCACACCGTCAGGACTATTAATTTATTTTATGGGACTAGTCCCGCCACACACTCCCACCACTGTAACTCCTGTAAGCCAGGATCGACAATGGTGACCAATAATGACGTCGAGATTTGACCCTCGACGAGTCCCGGGGGAAAGATAAATTATCTTGGAACCCGCACGAATTTAATCGAAACAAATAATAGAAGTTGGAAGCAAAAATTCCGTTAGGACTATGTTCTACGGAGACAGCCATTGCACGCTTCATATTCCTTTTGCCTGTCTATATTTAACGCTAGAATGACCTCGCCTGTCAATGCCCCGTGCTAGAATCGACTCGCCTGTCAATGCCCCGTACTAGAACAACCTTGCCTGTCACTGCCCCGTGCTAGCATCACCTCGCCTGTCACTGACCAGTGCTAGAATCCACTCGCCTGTCACTGTCCCGTGCTTGAATCCACTCGCATGTTACTGCCCCGTGCTAGCATCACCTCGCCTGTCACTGCCCCGTGCTAGCATCACCTCGCCTGTCACTGACCAGTGCTAGAATCCACTCGCCTGGTATTGCCCCGTGCTAGCATGAGCTGCAGTACGCACCTGGCGTCCTGGTCCGGGGCGGCTGCGGCGGCTGCTGCGGGCGGCGCGGGCCACTCGTCGCAGTGGCGCAGCACGCGGTCCATGAGCTGCAGTACGCACCTGGCGTCCTGGTCCGGGGCGGCTGCGGCGGCTGCTGCGGGCGGCGCGGGCCACTCGTCGCAGTGGCGCAGCACGCGGTCCATGAGCTGCAGTACGCACCTGGCGTCCTGGTCCGGGGCGGCTGCGGCGGCTGCTGCGGGCGGCGCGGGCCACTCGTCGCAGTGGCGCAGCACGCGGTCCATGAGCTGCAGTACGCACCTGGCGTCCTGGTCCGGGGCGGCTGCGGCGGCTGCTGCGGGCGGCGCGGGCCACTCGTCGCAGTGGCGCAGCACGCGGTCCATGAGCTGCAGTACGCACCTGGCGTCCTGGTCCGGGGCGGCTGCGGCGGCTGCTGCGGGCGGCGCGGGCCACTCGTCGCAGTGGCGCAGCACGCGGTCCATGAGCTGCAGTACGCACCTGGCGTCCTGGTCCGGGGCGGCTGCGGCGGCTGCTGCGGGCGGCGCGGGCCACTCGTCGCAGTGGCGCAGCACGCGGTCCATGAGCTGCAGTACGCACCTGGCGTCCTGGTCCGGGGCGGCTGCGGCGGCTGCTGCGGGCGGCGCGGGCCACTCGTCGCAGTGGCGCAGCACGCGGTCCATGAGCTGCAGTACGCACCTGGCGTCCTGGTCCGGGGCGGCTGCGGCGGCTGCTGCGGGCGGCGCGGGCCACTCGTCGCAGTGGCGCAGCACGCGGTCCATGAGCTGCAGTACGCACCTGGCGTCCTGGTCCGGGGCGGCTGCGGCGGCTGCTGCGGGCGGCGCGGGCCACTCGTCGCAGTGGCGCAGCACGCGGTCCATGAGCTGCAGTACGCACCTGGCGTCCTGGTCCGGGGCGGCTGCGGCGGCTGCTGCGGGCGGCGCGGGCCACTCGTCGCAGTGGCGCAGCACGCGGTCCATGAGCTGCAGTACGCACCTGGCGTCCTGGTCCGGGGCGGCTGCGGCGGCTGCTGCGGGCGGCGCGGGCCACTCGTCGCAGTGGCGCAGCACGCGGTCCATGAGCCGCTCGATGGAGGCGATGGAGCGCATGAGGTGGCGCACGGTGCGGCACAGCTCGCCCGGCGCCGCCTCGCCCTCCGACCCGCCCGACTCCACGGCCGCCGCCGCCGCCAGCAGCAGCTCGCTGGCCGAGTCCAGCGACGACGACGTCGACAGCCCCAGCGACCCTGACCCTGACCCTGACCCCGACCCGGAACCAGAGCCCGAGACCGAGTTCGCGTCGCTGTCCGTTACTGGGTGGAACGCACGTACGAGCCCGCCATTAAATCAATTCAAATCAAACTATTTTTATTTGTTCGTCGACGGCGCGTTTAAAAAACGTGGTATGCAAAAATTTAACTATTTAATATTATACGGGCGCAATTTAACTGGGCAACCTATTTGCAATGTGTTAATGTGAATATTATCTATCATTTATTTCTTATCATTAATAAATAACAGATAAGGGTAGGTATATATTTCTTAGACCGTATCTTAGACTATCAATGGTTACTCTTTTAAATGCGAGTCTGCTGTTCTCGTACATTTCCATTCAAAGACAAAATCATCATCAAGTTTGTTTTAACAAATATAGATTACAAAACCGTATTGCAATTTCTCTTTTACCCCAATATATGTATAAATCATAATAATGATTTTAGCCCTATATTGACGTCCCACTCCTGAGCTCAGGCCCCCCCTCAATAGGAGGGGTACAGGCCATAATCCACCACGCTTGCCTAGTAAAATATTGGCGAATTTCACATGTCTTACAAAGACTGGTGACATTTTCTAAAACATTCAGGTTACCTTACAATATTTTCCTTCACCGTAAGCAACTGATAATCAATCATATTGAAATTATGATTCGCACATAGATTTCGAAAAACCCAATGGTGCGAGCCGGGGTTTGAAACCAGGACCTGGTGCCCGCAAGAAGAGTGCTTAACCAATCGGCTATCACTAGTATACAGGTTGAAACAGAAAGGTTAAGTATACTTTTTTTTCACAACTTAACTTTGCAATTGTAAAACTATCGAGGAAATTGAAAAACAAAAGGTTTTACAGGGACACAGCTGTTTACTGATTTCATAAGTCTACAAAACCTTTAGTACTTCAACTGTCCCACAGAGCCGATAGTTTTATATTTACAAAGTAAAGTTGCAAAAAAATAGTATACCCTTTCTGTGTCACCTAGTATATAGGTCTATGCGTGTGTACTTACTGTCGTCCAGGTCGGGGGTGGGTTGGGAGTCCCTGGTGGGGGGCGGCGCCGCGCCCCGCCCGCCCGCGCCGCCCTCCCCGCCCGCCCCGCCCGCCGCGCTGTCCGGCGGCCTGCCCCACACACGGTAAGCATCAACACCACAGTGGCTAGAGGGCGTCGTAATCGTAACCCACAGGTCACGGGTTCGACTCCCATCCTGCCACTTAAAATTACTAAGAGGAAACGCGGCTGACAAATTTAGCCCATAACATTGACCACCAAAGACTAGTGAGACAAGACACCGTGTACTTGGAATTTAAACATCAAAAGTTGCCGAGGTTAATGGGGAAAAAGGAGAATTTTGATTGGTTTGTTCAAGGTCGAGCCGTGAACGGACGAATCAAAATGTCAGATGCAGTCATGGGTATGCGGCGTCTATGGCATATTGGTCAGTGCCCCTCACATATTCGTTTAGAATATTAAAAATAATTTTCATATACTTTAATTGCAAAAATAGTTTTCATGTACTTTAAGTATGTAAGGTATAAAATTCACTCGATTTCACTTTTTTTGACAAAAACGCGTACCCCTCCGACGTGCGAACGATGCCATCGGTATTGTAAGCATCTATAGGCTACGGTAACTGCTTAACATAAGGCGGGTTGTACGCATATTTGCCGACTATGTTACAATATTATATTTGTTTTAACGATACTAGTAACGTGAAATTCTGACATTACTACTATTCCCATTAGTCGCGCCAGCTAAGATATAACGCTTGTGTTAGGAGTGGGCTCCCTTCCTAATAATGATGAGACTTCTACCACTGAGTATACAATCTGAACCGTATGTACATAGGTATACAACTCACTTTGCGCCGGTACCGTCGCCTTGTTGCAGCTCCCTGGTGCCTGCTTTCTCGCTCTCCGCGTCGTTTGATGGCTGACGACGAAACAATCAATATTTTAATAAAACAATTCATATTCAAAAAAATCAAATATTTTTAATTCAAATAGGCCTTATTAATTGGCACTTTTAAAAAGTCAAGAGCTAGATGCATGATCCAAAAAATATCCTATGGAGAAGAACATGCAAGAAACTCCATGGATACATCTTTTCTTTTCTCTTTTTTAAATTATGTTTACAATATAATATAATAAGAGGTGTGAGGACAATGTAGGTTAATGCATAAGGCATCACAATGAATGGAGTAATAGGCCCAGAATATTGTCAGAACAGAAGAGCTGACCAGTCCTGACAAACTCGCACTGATTGACAAAGGGCTCAATGTTATCAACCTGAATTAATTAAACCTGGGTGCACTAAAAAGCTAGAAATTACTAAGGACCAGACTGTGCACTCTGGTGCAGTCACAAAAAAATTAAATAAAATGACTAAGGACCTTGCAATTTGAGTCGGTGCCAATTCTAGTAAGTAGGCGTAGGTACCTAATAAATTATTGATAAAAAAACTTTTCAAAAACAAGCTTTTCGTGTTCTCCTCAGCAACCCCTATCATTTGATACCCATACTGTGGTAGTGCAGAAAAAATAACTAGTCCGCCATCTTGGATGATCCACCATATTGGAATTAGAATGACGTCACATAGCTTAGCATGCATTGTCATCCAAAATAAGCGTGTATACAAAATTTCAGCTCAATCGGTTAAAGATAACTGATTTAAAATTACATACATTGCAAGTTAAATATAAGCTTGTAAAAAATTGTCCTAGCCTAGTGTAAAGATAGGGACACCGACTCCAAATGAAATTAATTACAAGGTCCCTAGTTATTTATAGCTTTTAGAGCACCCAGGTTGTTTTGAAATCGGTTTAATTTTTGAAAAAAATTATTGTATTTCAAGATTTTTAGTGATAAACTACGTATTGAATTGCTGGTAACCGTAAATAGTCCATATCTCCTTAAACTGTAAAACTAAAGATCAGTCTCAGACTTGAGATCTATTTATTAATAAAGGTTGAATTTTCAACAAACTATAAGCTAGTTTAGATTTTAAATTAACACATTACACTAAAATCGTTGAAATTCAAAATTCTAATACGTTACATGAATAAGAAACCTACATAGAATGGCCATCGTCATTGACCTACTTACATATCCTTTCCAGTAATTCTATATACCATGAGAGACACAAATTATACGGTCCCAAACTAAGGATCTTTCCAAGATACTGGGGGTGATCCCAGTAACACCCAGACTGGGGCATAATTTATAAGTACCTTGTCAGTGTCTAGAGGGTCAGCCTTGGCACCGTTGAACTCGTTGACAGCTTCCATCATGCCGAAGAACGAAATCCTGGACAGATTGTATACAGGGCGAACTTCAGTGGATGTGAACTGCCCAATCCGAAAGTATAGGTTACAGCCACAATTTCTCAAAGAAGTCTCATGGCGGATTTTCATAAAAGACAAACCTAAATCCAATATATATTTTTTGAAATTAAATATTAGTTTCAATCATATAAAATAAATATTCAATATGTAATAATATTAATACGGAGTGGCCAAAGAATAGGTAACGGTCCAATCGCTGCTATTGATTGTTCACTATCAAGGAAGGCTGTTCCTCCCATAAAATCCCATAAGTGATATACTTTCCGAGATATTCCAGTTGGAAAATGTAACAAAATCGAACAAGATTTTTTTTTTATAAATATCAATGTCGTTATTAAGTGGTGAAAACCAGTGAGAGCGCTACAATCGTATTACAGGGTTAAATGCTCATAATCGTGTGTTAGGTATAAATTGAAAATACACCTCTTATACTTATCTTGGTTTTTCAATACCAACACATTACCTGGGCCACACCGCCTTAACCCTTAACTTAACTTAACCTTAACTTTAACTAAACTTTATAGTGACTACCTCGTGAGCCACCTACACATCATATTTGTCACACCCTTATGAAGGCAGGGGGCAACTCTGTACTGTTGTTCATATCATATTTATACTTGTAATAAGTAAAAACCCAAGATTCCCGTCTCTTGCATGACCATTAATGTTCTTATTTATGTTATGTATCATTTTATCACAACAAAATTAAACAGAAAACTTAAAAATGTATACATTAAACAAGCCATAATTGTCTCCCATGTTCAATTTGTTTTATAGATTTGCCACGCAAAATAAAAATTATTTGTTCCTCTAACGTTATTTCCACGTATTTCTTGACAGATTGTAAAAAATCCTACTAATATTATAAATGCGAAAGTTTGTAAGTGTGGATGTTTGTTACTCTTTCAGGCAAAAACTACTGAACGGATTTGAACGAAATTTGGAACACAGATAGTTTATAACCGAGATTAACAAATAGAATACTTTTTATCCCGATAATCCCGATTTTTTTTTTTAAGTTAAATACTACGCGGATGAAGTCGCGGGCACAGCTAGTACGTTAATATTTTGGCCACTCCGTATTGAAAGACGTATATTATATTATAATTAAATATGTAGTAACAAATGTTGTGTACCTGGCGTACCTGAGCAGCTGGCGGCGCTGCTGCGCGCACAGCGTGCGCGGCGTGCGGCACTCGCAGCGGTGCACGTAGCCCGCCCACGCGCTCACTGCGACACACACACCGCCCCCCGGGCATTACTACACGCGCTCACTGCGACACACACACCGCCCCCCGGGCATTACCACACGCCCTCACTCCGACACACACACACCGCCCCCCGGGCATTACTACACGCGCTCACTGCGACACACACACCGCCCCCCGGGCATTACTACACGCGCTCACTGCGACACACACACCGCCCCCCGGGCATTACTACACGCCCTCACTCCGACACACACACACCGCCCCCCGGGCATTACTACACGCGCTCACTGCGACACACACACACCGCCCCCCGGGCATTACTACACGCGCTCACTGCGACACACACACACCGCCCCCCGGGCATTACTACACGCGCTCACTGCGACACACACACCGCCCCCCGGGCATTACTACACGCGCTCACTGCGACACACACACCGCCCCCCGGGCATTACTACACGCGCTCACTGCGACACACACACCGCCCCCCGGGCATTACTACACGCGCTCACTGCGACACACACACCGCCCCCCGGGCATTACTACACGCGCCCACTGCGACACACACACCGCCCCCCGGGCATTACTACACGCGCTCACTGCGACACACACACACCGCCCCCCAGGCATTACTACACGCGCTCACTGCGACACACACCCCGCCCCCCGGGCATTACTACACGCGCTCACTGCGACACACACACCGCCCCCCGGGCATTACTACACGCGCTCACTGCGACACACACACACCGCCCCCCGGGCATTACTACACGCGCTCACTGCGACACACACACACCGCCCCCCGGGCATTACTACACGCGCTCACTGCGACACACACACACCGCCCCCCGGGCATTACTACACGCGCTCACTGCGACACACACACACCGCCCCCCGGGCATTACTACACGCGCTCACTGCGACACACACACACCGGCCCCCGGGCATTACTACACGCGCTCACTGCGACACACACACCGCCCCCCGGGCATTACTACATGCGCTCACTGCGACACACACACCGCCCCCCGGGCATTACTACACGCGCTCACTGCGACACACACACCGCCCCCCGGGCATTACTACACGCGCTCACTGCGACACACACACCGCCCCCCGGGCATTACTACACGCGCTCACTGCGACACACACACACCGCCCCCCAGGCATTACTACACGCGCTCACTGCGACACACACACCGCCCCCCGGGCATTACTACACGCGCTCACTGCGACACACACACCGCCCCCCGGGCATTACTACACGCGCTCACTGCGACACACACACACCGCCCCCCAGGCATTACTACACGCGCTCACTGCGACACACACACCGCCCCCCGGGCATTACTACACGCGCTCACTGCGACACACACACCGCCCCCCGGGCATTACTACACGCGCTCACTGCGACACACACACACCGCCCCCCGGGCATTACTACACGCGCTCACTGCGACACACACACCGCCCCCCGGGCATTACGACACGCGCTCACTGCGACACACACACCGCCCCCCGGGCATTACTACACGCGCTCACTGCGACACACACACCGCCCCCCGGGCATTACTACACGCGCTCACTGCGCCACACACACACCGCCCCCCAGGCATTACTACACGCGCTCACTGCGACACACACACCGCCCCCCGGGCATTACTACACGCGCTCACTGCGACACACACACCGCCCCCCGGGCATTACTACACGCGCTCACTGCGACACACACACACCGCCCCCCAGGCATTACTACACGCGCTCACTGCGACACACACACCGCCCCCCGGGCATTACTACACGCGCTCACTGCGACACACACACCGCCCCCCCGGCATTACTACACGCGCTCACTGCGACACACACACACCGCCCCCCCGGGCATTACTACACGCGCTCACTGCGACACACACACACCGCCCCCCGGGCATTACTACACGCGCTCACTGCGACACACACACACCGCCCCCCGGGCATTACTACACGCGCTCACTGCGACACACACACCGCCCCCCGGGCATTACTACACGCGCTCACTGCGACACACACACCGCCCCCCGGGCATTACTACACGCGCTCACTGCGACACACACACCGCCCCCCGGGCATTACTACACGCCCCCCGGGCATTACTACACGCGCTCACTGCGACACACACACCGCCCCCCGGGCATTACTACACGCGCTCACTGCGACACACACACCGCCCCCCGGGCATTACTACACGCCCTCACTCCGACACACACACACCGCCCCCCGGGCATTACTACACGCGCTCACTGCGACACACACACACCGCCCCCCGGGCATTACTACACGCGCTCACTGCGACACACACACACCGCCCCCCGGGCATTACTACACGCGCTCACTGCGACACACACACCGCCCCCCGGGCATTACTACACGCGCTCACTGCGACACACACACCGCCCCCCGGGCATTACTACACGCGCTCACTGCGACACACACACCGCCCCCCGGGCATTACTACACGCGCTCACTGCGACACACACACCGCCCCCCGGGCATTACTACACGCGCTCACTGCGACACACACACACCGCCCCCCAGGCATTACTACACGCGCTCACTGCGACACACACACCGCCCCCCGGGCATTACTACACGCGCTCACTGCGACACACACACCGCCCCCCGGGCATTACTACACGCGCTCACTGCGACACACACACCCCGCCCCCCGGGCATTACTACACGCGCTCACTGCGACACACACACACCGCCCCCCGGGCATTACTACACGCGCTCACTGCGACACACACACCGCCCCCCGGGCATTACTACACGCGCTCACTGCGACACACACACCGCCCCCCGGGCATTACTACACGCGCTCACTGCGACACACACACCGCCCCCCGGGCATTACTACACGCGCTCACTGCGACACACACACCGCCCCCCGGGCATTACTACACGCGCTCACTGCGACACACACACCGCCCCCCGGGCATTACTACACGCGCTCACTGCGACACACACACCGCCCCCCGGGCATTACTACACGCGCTCACTGCGACACACACACACCGCCCCCCGGGCATTACTACACGCGCTCACTCCGACACACACACACCGCCCCCCGGGCATTACTACACGCGCTCACTGCGACACACACACACCGCCCCCCGGGCATTACTACACGCGCTCACTGCGACACACACACACCGCCCCCCGGGCATTACTACACGCGCTCACTGCGACACACACACCGCCCCCCGGGCATTACTACACGCGCTCACTGCGACACACACACCGCCCCCCGGGCATTACCACACGCGCTCACTCCCACACACACACCCCCCCCCGGGCATTACTACACGCGCTCACTGCGACACACACACCGCCCCCCGGGCATTACTACACGCGCTCACTGCGACACACACACCGCCCCCCGGGCACTACTACACGCGCTCACTGCGACACACACACACCGCCCCCCAGGCATTACTACACGCGCTCACTGCGACACACACACCGCCCCCCGGGCATTACTACACGCGCTCACTGCGACACACACACCGCCCCCCGGGCATTACTACACGCGCTCACTGCGACACACACACACCGCCCCCCGGGCATTACTACACGCGCTCACTGCGACACACACACACCGCCCCCCGGGCATTACTACACGCGCTCACTGCGACACACACACACCGCCCCCCGGGCATTACTACACGCGCTCACTGCGACACACACACCGCCCCCCGGGCATTACTACACGCGCTCACTGCGACACACACACCGCCCCCCGGGCATTATTACACGCGCTCACTGCGACACACACACACCGCCCCCCGGGCATTACTACACGCGCTCACTGCGACACACACACACCGCCCCCCGGGCATTACTACACGCGCTCACTGCGACACACACACACCGCCCCCCGGGCATTACTACACGCGCTCACTGCGACACACACACACCGCCCCCCGGGCATTACTACACGCGCTCACTGCGACACACACACACCGCCCCCCGGGCATTACTACACGCGCTCACTGCGACACACACACACCGCCCCCCGGGCAGTTGCATAAAGGTATGCAACTCCACATTTACTTTACACTCTGACCGTTAGTCTTTACTAGTCTTTACTTTACTATCGGTCAGTTCAATCACACAAACGAAAAAGCATAGTGTGTGGGTGTGTGAGGGAGGTGTGTGGTGGGGGAGGAATGTGTGCGGGAGGAGTATGTATGGGAGTGATGTGTGTGGGGGTAAGGGTGTTTGAGGGAAGGGTATGTGGGGGAGAGGAATGTCTGGGGGAGGAGTGTGTGCGTGTGGTGTGGAGGACTCACGGTCGTGTGGCGTGGTCCTGTCGGCCATGTCGCGCAGGCGCGCGCTGGTGCTGGCGCGCTGGTGCGGCTGCAGGTAGCGCGCCAGCCGCGCGCGCGCTGAGCTCACCCACGAGGACTTGCCGTCGCCGGACCCCGCGCCCGGGTTCACCGGGACCATCTCCACCTGCATCCGGGGGGGGGGGGGGGGGTGATCAAATAGCGCACAGACATACTTTTGTCTTTGACACAGATGTGATATGATAAATATTTATTGGCGGTATAGCCAAGCTGGACGACGCGCGACGCGGCCCGCTACCGCTTATAAATATTTTAACAGTCTACGTACTTTACAGTTTGTGCAGTTTACCAACTTATTTCTTTTCGTCGACTTGACAATCATTTCACATGGTCCGCGGGACTCGAGACTTACAAACAACTTAGGCCCTTATTTATAAATCGAGTCTTTGCATTATCTAGAGTACGTTTTTAAGCCCCGATAAAAAGAGGGGTGTTATAAGTTTAACATAATTATTGTGTATCGTGTGTGTCTGTCTGTGGCATCGTAGCGCCCAAGCGGACGAACCGAATTTAGTTTTTTTTTGTTAGAAAGGTATTCTGATCGAGAGTTTTCTTTGCTATGTTTAAAGGAAATCGGTTCAGCCGTTTCAAAATTATCAGCTCGTTTGTAGTTTAAATAGACGTCACATCGGGAGTTTCTTCAATTTACAATTTTAGTCACTGACATGTCATTTCGTACTGGTATGATATAACAATGACCTTTCCAAGATCGGACACAGACTTGAGATCGATTTATTAATACGGGCGTTAAACAATAACAATTAATTAATTACCTTGAAAGTGATTGTTGATGCGGCTTTGAAGTTCTCTAAGATTTTACAGAACCTCTCTATTGCGTACCTGACGGACAAACAGACCGGTTGTATTGTTATTTAACATGTTAGAGGAGGAGATAGTGTGTGTGCGTGGGGGGTAAGGGGTTAGAAAGTGTGTGTGAGTTGGGTTGAAGGGTCTGGGAAAATGTATGTGGGGTCAAACTTAAACTCAAAGTCTAAATTGTTAATATTTATGTAAGCCAACAGAACATTTTAGAATAGTCAGTATCCACCGCCGGCTCGGAATGCCGCTTCTACTGAGAAGAGCCAGCGACAAACTCAATGGTTACTCTTTTCAATTAATAAAATATGGTGTACATTCTCAGGAACAGCAACAGAATATGAGCAGACAGCACCATTGTCACTAAATAATTAAATAGTAATCAAATCTCACTCAGATTTAGGTATTTAAATAAGAAAGCTAGTTTAGTGAGGTGTGCATACCTACTCAAGTCAGATGTTTGATGTGTGTGTGTGTGTGTGTTTGTGTGTGTGTAAAGTCTGAAAAAGTGTGTGTTTGTGTGGGCAGGATTGGAAGATCAAGGGAAGTGTTTGTGAAGTCAATTAATAATAAATGGGTGAATTAATAATAATGTAAAGATTAATTTTATTGTTCTCACCATGTAAGTGACAATTGTTTGAGTGAGAAATAAAAGATCTTTAAGCTGAAGTCAGAAGTTAGGGGGCGTGTGTGTGTGTTGGAAATATGGGAAGGGGTGTGTTTGTGTGGGTCGTGTTTGTGATGTGAGGAGTCTGGGGGAAGGGTGTGTGTGATGTTGTTCGGATTTAAGGGGTGTGTGTGTCAGTTTGTACTCACTCCTTTTCCAACGGCTTGTCGTACTGTCTGCAGAGGCATATCTTGTCGACTATCTGTCCGGCTATCTCGCTCTGTTGCGCCAGCTTTGTTAGTTGCTCGTGGATTATGGCCGCACCTGACACGGAAAACAGAACATAAATCGACCCCGTTGATGTCTAATACTCGCGAAGAGGGTGACAATTTTGTTAAGATTTATTTGAAATGAAAAGACATTGGAATGATGTTTCCTGAAATTGAATTATTAACACCTGTTTAAGTAATGCTTTCTCTGGACTAGACTGTATCTAAGTCCCAATCACATAAAATAAATAAATATCGCAAGTCTGGCACGACGACCGACGGGAATCGAACCCGCAACCACCAAGTGCAGTGAGCCGAGCGGCCTACGCTCGAACTACTGCGCCAAGTGGTTGTCCAAAAATATATATAAACTAGCTGTGCCCGCGACTTCGTCCGCGTGGAATTTAATTGACAAAGTTTCATACAAACTTCCATCCCCTATTTTATCCCCTAGGGGGTAGAATTAATCAAAATCCTTTCTTAGCGCATGCCTACGTCATAACATCTACCTGCATGCCAAATTTCAGCCCGATCCATCCAGTGGTTTGGGCTGTGCGTTGATAGATCACTATGTCAGTCAGTCAGTCACCTTTGAGTTATACGAGTATATATTTAGATATATAAAATGTTATAGTTACCCAGAGGTGGTGTGAGCGCCCGCCTGAGACGAGGGATGTCCCAGTCGCTGTAGCGCAGCTCGTCCCCCTCCCCCGTCCCGCCCCCGCCCCCGCGGTCCAGGCGCAGCGCGCGCACCACGCCCGCCGCCGCCCCCACTGTGCTGCCGCCTGGGGGCCATTGTCAACAACTATAGGCCACCAAATGGCTCGAAAGATAACACACATTATTGGACAATGGGATTCACTAATGGAGCGGCCACTATATACAGGGTGTATTTATTTATTTATTTATTTAAAATTCCAACTCTGAGGGGTCAAGAATCATGAGTCTGAACTGAATATAACAATTATATAGTGAACAAATCTAGTCGAGTCTTGCCAAAAACACAGCTGTAGACTACCCTAGTACCCTCCCCGCCCCGCTACAGCCCCGGGTACTCACAGTGCGCCAGCGCCCAGACGCAGTCTCGCAGCAGCGCGGCGAGCGCTGGCGCGCCGCGCGCCAGGCACAGGCACAGGCGGCAGTGGCACCCGAACCGCGCGCGGTACACCCACTCCTCCGCCCAGCTACAGCCCCGCCCCGCTACAGCCCCGGGTACTCACAGTGCGCCAGCGCCCAGACGCAGTCTCGCAGCAGCGCGGCGAGCGCGGGCGCGCCGCGCGCCAGGCACAGGCACAGGCGGCAGCGGCACCCGACCCGCGCGCGGTACACCCACTCCTCCGCCCAGCTACAGCCCCGCCCCGCTACAGCCCCGGGTACTCACAGTGCGCCAGCGCCCAGACGCAGTCTCGCAGCAGCGCGGCGAGCGCGGGCGCGCCGCGCGCCAGGCACAGGCACAGGCGGCAGTGGCACCCGAACCGCGCGCGGTACACCCACTCCTCCGCCCAGCTACAGCCCCGCCCCGCTACAGCCCCGGGTACTCACAGTGCGCCAGCGCCCAGACGCAGTCTCGCAGCAGCGCGGCGAGCGCGGGCGCGCCGCGCGCCAGGCACAGGCACAGGCGGCAGTGGCACCCGAACCGCGCGCGGTACACCCCTCCTCCGCCCAGCTACAGCCCCGCCCCGCTACAGCCCCGGGTACTCACAGTGCGCCAGCGCCCAGACGCAGTCTCGCAGCAGCGCGGCGAGCGCGGGCGCGCCGCGCGCCAGGCACAGGCACAGGCGGCAGTGGCACCCGAACCGCGCGCGGTACACCCACTCCTCCGCCCAGCTACAGCCCCGCCCCGCTACAGCCCCGGGTACTCACAGTGCGCCAGCGCCCAGACGCAGTCTCGCAGCAGCGCGGCGAGCGCGGGCGCGCCGCGCGCCAGGCACAGGCACAGGCGGCAGTGGCACCCGAACCGCGCGCGGTACACCCCTCCTCCGCCCAGCTACAGCCCCGCCCCGCTACAGCCCCGGGTACTCACAGTGCGCCAGCGCCCAGACGCAGTCTCGCAGCAGCGCGGCGAGCGCGGGCGCGCCGCGCGCCAGGCACAGGCACAGGCGGCAGTGGCACCCGAACCGCGCGCGGTACACCCACTCCTCCGCCCAGCTACAGCCCCGCCCCGCTACAGCCCCGGGTACTCACAGTGCGCCAGCGCCCAGACGCAGTCTCGCAGCAGCGCGGCGAGCGCGGGCGCGCCGCGCGCCAGGCACAGGCACAGGCGGCAGTGGCACCCGAACCGCGCGCGGTACACCCACTCCTCCGCCCAGCTACAGCCCCGCCCCGCTACAGCCCCGGGTACTCACAGTGCGCCAGCGCCCAGACGCAGTCTCGCAGCAGCGCGGCGAGCGCGGGCGCGCCGCGCGCCAGGCACAGGCACAGGCGGCAGTGGCACCCGAACCGCGCGCGGTACACCCACTCCTCGGCCACCATCTCCACGCTCCTGCGCACGCGCACACCACCACGCTACAGTACAGCGCTCACAGAAGAACACCGTAATGAAGCTGTTATAGGTGTTTTCATACGATAAGTGAGGGAGCCAAAAGAATGACCTGCTCCCTCTGTCCCTCTCCCCTTCAGCTCGGTAACGGGCGAGCAATGCCTTTAGTATTGCAAACATAAATAGGCGGGTCGTACGTTTTGAAGCGAAGCTTCTTTACGGACGTTCGAAAATTGAAAGCAAACAGGTTTCTTTCGCGAGATTAGAACGACAAGTGAAATAGGAATTAGGAAATAATAATAAATACTACTAATATTTTAAATGCGAAAGTTTGTGAGTGTGGATGTATGTATGTTTGTTACTCCTTCACGCAAAAACTACTGAACGGATTTAAATGAAATTTGGAACACAGATATATTATAACCGGGATTAACATATAGGATACTTTTTAACCCAATAATCCAATACTACGGGGATGAAGTCGCGGGGCACAGCTAGTATTGCATAATTTTGTAGCAAGCAACGTCAACAAACAAGACATCAAGGAAATTAAAGCGTTATGTCCTTACATTAAGGCTTTTTACACAAATACTTTAACACTGCCATCTTGTGACCGTCGTAGAATCCAATCCACGTTGTAGAATCAAATAGTGGATATTTTCATCTTTTCATCTTAATTTCTAATGATTAGGTGGCTCAGTTGGAAATAACGACGTGCGTTCAAGTCAAGTCTCCACATAAGCAATTGAATATTTGTTTTATATAAGATTTAAATATTTTCCCTTAGAAATTTTGCAATTATATTTACATATATTATTTTTTTAATATAATGAATTGAAGTTGAACACCAACGTATAATGGTTTAATTTACCATAGAAAAGGACGAAAAAGGGACAACGATAAACAACTGCAGATAGGTACATCAACCAATCACTTTAGATGTCTGATATGGCTAAATAGGTACTTACTTACTAACAACAAAAGATGTCCCATTTCGTTCAATAGGAACGATAGCCTAAATGAAAATCTATAATAAGCTAGCAAGACATAATTCAAGGTATTTTTATGTTACACTCTGCCTACCCTGTTTCAAAACCCTATGCACGCCACTTATAATATATCTAATATCCACTGCAAAGCTTCGCTTCTTTCGGGCGTCCCTAGACGGTACTGATTTTTTTTTGCAGACTTTGTTATTAATAATAATATTAGTCGTTCTATATGTCCCATCATTTGCAGCCGTTGGACCTCAACATGTGCGTTACATGACAATAAAACTCCCACAAAATGCCTCTACTTGTTGGCCCCATGTCTCCATGCAAGCCTTTCAAAGGCAGGGCAGAGAACGTGATACAGATATACATAATAATAATAAAAAACACAACACTAAATATTTCTCATGACAGTTCCGAAATAGATCTAAAAATTTGACAACCCAATTCGATTGTACAAACCCACACGCGTGACACACGTCGTTGATATTTTGAAAGACCCAAAAATCTACCATTGCGATAACTATTCATTCATTGATTTAAAGTTAATTAGAACGGTCAAGCGCAAATTACAATAATGAACTATGCCAATTCTACAAGGCGACACATAATGGGTATACTTTTTTTTTTCAAAACTTAACTTTGTAATTCTAAAACCATCAGCTTTGGAGGGAACTTGAAAAACAAAAGGTGTTATAGGAATACAGCTGTTGACAGATTTCACAAGTCTACAAAACCTTTAGTACTTCAACTGTCCCACAAAGCCGATAGTTTGAGATTTACAAAGTTAAGTTGCAAAAAAAATAGTATACCCATTTTGTATCACCTAGTATACTCATTGAACGACAACCACACTAATATTGACACATCTCAAAATATTAATGTCTCATTCACACTGTAGACTATGAAAATGCAAGCAATAAAGTGAATAATATAGTCAAGTTAATTTGTGTACTAACAGAAATCTACGTTCAAAATTAAATATAATATGTATTATATATGAATGAGTGAGGGTGTGTGTGTGTGTGTGTGTGTGTGTGTGTGTGTGTGTGTGTGTGTGTGTGTGTGTGTGTGCGCGCGTGTGTGTGTGTGTGTGTTTGTATGTGTGTCATATTGCAATCAACCATTTGTAATCTATACAAATAAATAAAATTGGAGTGTCTGTTTGTCATATCAAAATAACACCTTTTCACTAAATGCATATGAAAGTACATACGACACCTATAGCAAAAACGCGATTTAAATTTTTTTTGTCTGTCTGTTTGTCTGTCGGTCTGTCTGTCTGTCTGTGTGTTTGTTCCGGGTAAACTCCGAAAGGGCTGGACCGATTTTGACGGGACTTTCACTGGCAGATAGCTGATGTAATAGGGAGTAACTTAGGCTACTTTAATTTTTGAAAAACAATTAGGGTTCCGCGTAAAAAAATAAAAACACATGAAATCAAAGAGTTTCTCCGAAACGGGTGGACTCAGAACGGGCTCAGAACGCGGGAGCGGGCTTTTTTGTTAAGTTAAATTCCACGCGGACGAAGTCGCGGGCTCAGCTAGTTATTAATATTAAGAAACTGGCGATTTAAAAAACAATATAAAATGTAAAAAGCTAAGCCCGCTAGCGGGTTTCCAGCCGGATCATTTCAGTTGGAGACTTAAGAAAAACATGTAAAAAAATGACAATATGTAAGTGCCCCGTGGACCTTAACAAAATAAAGGCAGTCTTGACGCCATCCACTCACATGTTGGTCCCGATGAGCGTGAACATGAGCGCGCTGATCTCGCACCACGAGTGGAACACGCCGAGCAGCCACTCCGGCACCGGCGCCAGCCGCCGCTCGCACGCGTCACCAGCCTCACCAGCGTCACCAGCGGCACCAGCGCCGCGCCGCTCCGCCTCTGTCACAGTAACACTCAGCGTCAGTGCAACGGCCCTCCCACAGTAAGCCCCGTATTAATAAATCCATCTCAAGTCTTAGAGCGATCTTGGAAATTTGTATCACTAGCTGTGCCCCGCGACTTCATCCGCGTAGTATTTTAACTTAGCAAAAATTTCGGGATTATCGGGATAAAAAGTATCCTATATGTTAATCCCGGTTATAATCTATCTGTGTTCCAAATTTCATCCAAATCCGTTCAGTAGTTTTTGCGTGAAGGACTAACAAACATACATACATCCACACTCACAAACTTTCGCATTTATAATATTAGTAAGATTCTTTTGTAATACCAGTACAAAATTACATGTCAAAAGCTTACTGATTGAGAAGAGTGGTCTTGAGTATGCTTTGGCCATGTCATTTTGTACTGGTATGACATTAGAATGACATTTCCAAGATCGCTCTCAGACTTGAGATCGATATATTGATACGGCCTTTAGACGCTAATGAATGAAGAGATAATTTAGTTTGTATTCGCCCGCCATATCACATCTATACATGCGGTCCCTCGGCATGAGCCCCACCATCCAAGAGCTGACAGGTAAGGAAGATAACATGCTTGATTCGTGAACGTTAACAGTATAAAAAGCCACTTAGTCAAAGTAATAGCTAAGCCTGAGTAAGAGCCAAACTGTAACCAATTGATTAGAGCCGATCTGGGTTTTACTGGGACCACCCCAAGTACATAGCATGGCAACACAATGCTTACTTAGTTTCAGAGTTTCAGATGTTAACACAGTATTATTAATCTATACAAATAAATAAAATTGGAGTGTCTGTTTGTAATATCAAAATAACACCTTTTCACTAAATGCATATGAAAGTACATACGACACCTATAGCAGAAACGCGATTTAAAAAAAAATTGTCTGTCTGTCTGTCTGTCTGTCTGTGTGTTTGTTCCGGGTAATCTCCGAAACGGCTGGACCGATTTTGACGGGACTTTCACTGGCAGGTAGCTGATGTTATAAGTAGTAACTTAGGCTACTTTTAATTTAGAAAAACAAAAAAATGGGTCCTGCCGCGCGGGCTCAGAACGCGGGAGCGGGCATTTTTGTTAAGTGAAATTCCACGCGGACGAAGTCGCGGGTTCAGCTAGTTCATTAATAAGAGGGTAAGGGCGTGAGAATAGTTTAATGCAACCTGTTGTGTGTTTAACAACTGCACTGTCAACGATGTCGTGGTGTGTGTCAATGTATGTGGGGGTGTGTGGGTGTAGATTCCTCAGTATGTGTCGGAAAACGTGTGTACTTATGAGATTTTTGAAGTGGAACATCTACCGGCGCACTTTGGCAGTAAAATCGACTAGTTTGCCGTCACGGCAAACGGCATGACGCTCTAACATGCCATCACGCCCGTTATCCGCCACCGCTCTCGACTCTTTTTTTAGTCAGAAATAGATCTCAAGAATGTGTCGTTGAAGGAATGTTTCTGAATGTGTGTCCGCGACTGTGCGTGTGTGTGTGTGTGGGTGTGTGTGTGTACTAACCGCACACGTAGTGCAGCAGGGCAGCCTCCTCCTCGGGCGTCACCGCCGGCTCGTCGTACTCCAACACTTCAGTGCTAGACAGCCTGTGCGACAAACACATTAATAATTTTAATAATAATAAATTAGGCGTTTTTAACACCCCACTTGTGGGCCTGTCCTGTGGAATGTCCGATTTAAATAATTCAAAAAGTTATCTACAGTTATTCAAATAGTCTCAAATACGAAATTATTTATTTGGATATGGATTACTACTGTATAGATAACATGATCTGATTTTGGTCGGCATTTCTATCAACTTTTAAAATGTAAAAAAGTAGTTGTAGTAACGTAACTATAATAGTTAGACATATGGTATCGCGAAGTTTTTTGTAGATATTGATTATGTTCTTTAATATTGCACAACATTTCTTTGTTCTATCATCAATAGTTTTTGTAGCATGTGATGAAAGACATTTTATGGCATTTTTTTTCCACCTTGGGTTACATTATTGAAATTTTAGTAGGGATCCCTAATTTTTTCTAATCTATACAAATAAATAAAATTCGAGTGTCTGTTTGTAATATCAAAATAAGACCTTTTCACTAAATGCATATTAAAGTACATACGACACGTATAGAAAAAACGCGATTTAAAAAATTTTTGTCTGTCTGTCTGTGTGTTTGTTCCGGGTAATCTCCGTAACGGCTGGACCGATTTCGACGGGACTTTCACTGGCAGATAGCTGATGTTAGAAGGAGTAATTTAAGCTACTTTTATTTTAGAAAAACTGAATAAAAAATGGGTCCTGTCGCGCGGGCTCAGAACGCGGGAGCGGGATTTTTTGTTAAGTTAAATTCCACGCTGACGAAGCGGACTCAGCTAGTAATAAATATGCCATGTTACTCAGGGATAATGCAATTTTTGAGTTTACTCATTACAAACATACAAAAATACCTTTCTCTTTATAATATTAGTATAGACTAGCAATGTGAGTTTATCAAATTACTAGTTTTCCCGTTATCCCTTCCAGCTAAGCTAATGCATGTGTTACGAGTGGGCCCACGTCAATAGTTTAACGCCAGGACGGGGATCGAACCCGGAACCTCTAGCCATTAGGCTATTGGCGCCTTAATTTTGATTGGTCCATCCACGGCTCGACCTTGACCGACCAACTTGACGATTGCATTGCCTAGCGGTGTCTTGTCCTATTGGTCTGTGGGTCGTTGTATGTACTCACATGTCGGAGGGCGTGTGGAGGGCGTCGTCCTCGAGCCGCAGCATGTCCTCCTTGACGCACTCGTCCGCGGACGCGAGGAGCTACCACAAACAACACACTGTACCAGCTGAGGGTTACTACTACATGAAACAGAAAGAGTATACTATTTTCTTTGCAACTTTACTTTGTAAATCTAAAACTATCGGCTTTGTGGGACAGTTGACGTACTAAAGGTTTTGTAGACTTGTGAAATCTGTAACACCTTTTGTTTTTCAAGTTTCCTCCAAAGCTGATAGTTTTAGAACTACAAAGATAAGTTTTGGAAAAAAAGTATGTAAACCCTTTCTGTTTCAACCTCTATACTTAAACATCAACTGGTCTTCCACCAGCTGTAACAGTCTTGCTTCTATGGCAATCAGCCTATACCACCTATTTTTGTCTCCCGCTTTGCACCGAAGGGAAGTGGGCATTTTTTCTTCCAACTCCTCCTATTATTTTTTTCGACTAAATTCGTGCGGGTTTCCAGACAATTTAACTATTCCCCGGGACTCGTCGAGGGTCAAACCTCGACGTCATTATTGGTCACCATTGTCGATCCGGGTTTACAGGAGTTACAGTGGTGGGAGTGTGTGTGGCTGCCCAATAAAAAAAACATACTAAAACATGTTGTCCGTTTTATGACACCAAATAACTCTAAATAAACCCTAAAACCCCGATGCGACGCTTTTTAAAGTAAAAAAGAGCGGATAATTTTCAAACAGCTGAACCGATTTTCATGAAACATAGCTAACACTCTCGATCAGAATACCTTTCTAACAAAAAAAAACAACATTAAAATTGTTTCATCCGCTTGGGCGCTACGATGCCACAGATACACATGTTTAAACTTATAACACTCCTCTTTTTTGGTCGGGGGTTTACAAAATAGAGACAACAATATGTTTTGTGGGTATGTTTCGCAAAGTATCTGCCCCATCGCCGGCGGCTGCACTTGCTGCCACATTACTCAAGACCAGCAGTGTATGCCCCATAGTAACACTTAGTGCCGCGACATAACTAGTAACGCCGGCAATATCTGCCCCATCGCCTTGTCGTACTGCCGGGATATTATAACTGTGATTATGCCGGCAACATCTGCCCCATACTGACACTTACTGATACTATATTACTAATAACGCCAGCAGTATCTGCCCCATCGCCCGATCCTGTCTCCGCGATCACTGGACAATACCTGCAGTATGTCCTCGTGGCGGATGAGGAAGTGGTCGGGGTCGGGCGCGGCCGCGTCCGCGCTCAGCAGCGGCAGCAGGAACTGCCCCATCGCCGGCGCTTCCACCTGCTGGAGGGGCAACATCACAGATAAACATTCATGTATTCATATAATACGATATTTATTTATTTATTTATTTATTTATTTACAGGGCTCGAAACTGATTGACATGGTAAAAATAGTAGTAGTAGCCTTTTTACTTTAGTGTGCAATAGAGTTATTCTATTCTATTATATCATCTAACTAGTGAATCACATTAAAAACAAATATTTAAAATGAACCATCACATATATTATTATTGTAAAGTGGCGTTATGTCTAGGGAACCCCATAGTATGCGTGAACCGAACGCACTTAGCAATTGTTTAGGGTTTCATAATAGTATAGATTCTATAGATATCCTTAGTGAAAGTAGCGTAGATTTGGTAAGTATCCAGAATACAAAAAAACCTTTCCTTGAAGTCGAAAATACTGACTTTACTGATCATTTTTCAGAAAAACTGACTTTTACTGAATTTACTGACCAGTTTCGACCCCTGCATTTAGTATATGCGACCGCTTGGCGCAGTGGATTCAGCGTAGGCCACTCGGCGTACTGCACCGGGTGGTTGCGGGTTCGATTCCCGGCGAGGCCAATTTCGGAAATAGCCTTTTCGTAATTTGCCCAGGTCTGGGTGTCACCGGGATCGCTCCCACTCCATTGTACGGTGCCCATAGTACAAGCGTCGCTTAGTTATGGACCGCACAGTTGGTGTGTCAGTCTGGCGATATTTATTAAATCATGGCAACCCTGGAGGAGCATCGTGAAAGGCATAGCATATACATAGTACTAGCGACCCGCCCCGGCTTCGCACGGGTATGTTTTATCGAGTGTTTCTCTACTATATTATGCATGTATTATAACATATAAGCCTACCTCTTGAATCACTCGATCTATTAAAAAAATCCGCATCAAAATCCGTTGCGTAGTTTTAAAGATCTAAGCATACATAGGGACAGACAGACAGCGGGAAGAGACTTTGTTTTATACTATGTAGTGATAGTGATGTGGTGCATCTCACCGACGCCTTGTGTTGGTACCCATTGCAGTCGATGTCTGCGGCGGCAGCCTCCTTCAGCGACGAGCTGTCCGACGAGCCCGCTGCACACAGAACACATGTTAGGGAACATACCCATACTATGGGCCTACGATGCCTGAACATAAATAAATAAATAAAAAAATAAAAAATACTAGGGGGGGAGGGGGCTTTCAAAATACCACGCGAGCGGGGAGGGACTTAAGTTTTTGTCACATAGTCAATTATCCTCTAGACAAATCTCGCGCATTTTCGACCTATATTCAAATATAGAGCGCAGCGTTTACAACAAATGATTGAAAACCGTCGTGAAAACTAGAAGAGTAGGGGGGGCTTGGCATATACTACGGGTGGTCACCAAGGGGGGGAGGGGGAAACATAATTGTACAAAGGGTTCCGTAGTATGGGTATGTTCCCTTAACATATAATATAAACAGTGTCGAAAGCAGTGTCTATTTGTTACCGGGTGGTACCAGGGTCGATTCCCGTTGGGGCATACGGGAATGGCCTGTTCGTAACTCACCCCGGTCTGGGTGTCCCTGGGATTATACAGGTATAATTTATACAGGCACTGTTTATATTATTTTAACGGAACATACCCATACTACGCGACACATTTTTATTTTTTTTACAGTAGCAGTAACTGTACTAGTTGGCCATACAGTTAATGTGTTAGCTGAGGTTAATTTTGGCACACACTCCCCTTCATTGTAAGGGGGGTTCGGGCAATAGCCTACGACGCTGGCCCAGTGAAGGTTAGCGAGCTTCATACTAAAATGAACTTTAAATGTATTGTATTAATCTTACTTTTACATTTAACTAGTTTCTGCTCGCGACTTCGTCCGCGTAGACTTATGTAAAGTATTCTATGTGTTAATCCATGTTATAATCTATCTGTACTCCAAATTTCATCCAAATCCGTTCAGTAGTTTTTGCGTGAAAGAGTAACAAACATACATCCATACCCACAAACTTTCGCATTTATAATATTAGTAGGATTATAATTCAGTGTTTGTGTAAAGTGTTATACTGACTGGCGTCGTCGAGCTCTGTCCACTGGTCGTCGGAGTCGGAGTCGGCGCCGACGTCCGACGCGTCCGACACGACCTCCGCGCGCCGCACGCGCAGGCACACCGCGCGCCGCGCCGCCGCGCTGCGCCGCCGGGACATCTTACACGAACATACGTCACACTATATATTATACATACTATTTTTATAATAAACTAGCGGCCCGCCCCGGCTTCGCACGGGTACATTACGGTTACATTATTGGAGTTTTAGTAAGGATCCCTAATTAAATAAAAAATATAATATAGCCTATGTCACCCGGGGATAGTGTAGCTTCCCAACAGTGAAATAATTTTTCAAATCGGTTCAGTAGTTTCGGAGCCTATTCATTACAATCAAACAAACAAAGTTTTCCTCTTTATAATATTAGTATGATAAACATTATCCATTATGTATACCACAGACCAATAAGGCAAGACACCGTTTACAACGACTATTATATGCGAATGCAATCGTCGCCGTGTCGAGTTGGGCACAGATATAGATTTACATAGATAACGCAAATGCATGTACTTCGCGTGTACGAAGGTCTATTCAAGGTGAAGCAGTGAATTGACCAATCAGAATGTCAGGTGCCTGCATACATATCGAGAGGCAGTATTTTGATAGGTGAGCAGGAGTGCCCGGCAATGCGACGTCTATGGCTTATTGGTCTGCGATTGCGCGGTACCCATAGTACAAGCGTTGCTTAGTTAGGGACTGTACAGTTGGTGTTAGTTTGACAATATATTAAACACAGGTTGAAACAGAAAGGGTATACTTTTTTTTCAAAATTTAACATTGTAATTATAAAACTATCAGCTATGGAGGAAACTTGAAATACAAAAGGTGTTATAGAAATACAGCTGTTGGCAGATTTCATAAGTCTACAAAACCTCTAGTACTTCAACTGTCCCACAAAGCCGATAGTTTTAGATTTACAAAGTAAAGTTGCAAAAAAAATAGTATACCCTTTCTGTTTCACCTAGTATGTCCGCTAGGCAGGTCACGCAGGGCAGGCTACTGACCTCTTTCCCCTTAGCGATGGGTCGTCTCCGGGGCGCGCGCTGCGGGCGCGAGTGCCGCCGCGGCCGCCCGCCGCGCCCGCCCGACCACGACGACGACGACGAGCCGCTGCCGGAGCCCCGGTGTCCCATCTGGAGGACACACGTATATTTTTAGATATACAAAGTCTACAATTACAATTCCTGAAAATTATGGATGTGTCAGGAAACATAAGTTGCCTGAGCAATGTCCCCTGTACCCCGCACCCTCACTGTGTTTAACAACCTCCTGGATTCAGACACAAGTGTAGATTTGTTTGAAGATGGTGGAATGGTTAAAGATTCTGTTGGTATGCTAGAAGTTTTGCGAGATAGATTTATATTTTTAATTAGTTTATAATTGTTGTTATTTTGTATTATTTGTGTAATTGCTCCTATTTAGACTGTTCTAATAATAAGGAAATAAATCAAATAAATACAAACAAGTGTACTACAACCTGCCTGATGTTAAGCAGTTACCATAGGCTATGGATCCTCGCAATAACATAGGCATTGCTTGCACGCTGCCGACCTAGAGGGGAGTGGAACATAGGGCGTAAGGGTGAGGGGTATGCTTCCAGTTCCTAGGGGGGGGGGGGTTCCAGCTCTTTCACTAATCTACAAACCACAGATATAACAACAACTTTATGGTCTCATTACAGCCAGCTCATGAGTCGTAGTTAATTGGCGACCAAGTAGCTCTACCACCTACTAACCAATAGACATGGTAATGATTGTTACTTTGAATTCATTTTCATAACGTGAAATTATGTTTTGATCTTACTGTTATTTCACGTGTGATTTTTCACTGTTAATTAATTTATTCATAGTTAATTTTTACTACGATAGGTACTTAATCATATGTGGTCGAATATTTATCATTAAAACCAGGATAGTTCCCAACACTGCGATTATATTGCAATGATTTATAAGGGATGTTAATGATGTTGTTATGGGGGACTTTAACGGCAAGGTGGGAACCCAGAGTGGCAACGAATCCCGAATAGGCCCGCATGGTTATGGAGTCCGAAATCACAGGGGGCAAATGCTTGTCAACTTCCTTGAGAAAGAGGAGCTGTTCTTAATGAATTCTTTCTTTAAGAAACAGCCTCAAAGGAAGTGGACATGGCAAAGCCCCGACACTGTGACAAAAAATGAGATTGACTTCATCATGACAGATAGCAAGCACATATTCAGAGATGTCTCAGTGATCAACAGGTTCAATACCGGATCCGATCACCGACTACTCCGAGGCTCTCTGAATATCAACTTGAAGCTTGAGAGAAACTGTCTGATGAAGTCCACGCTCCGGCCTAACCCAATTCAAATCATGGCGGGCACTGAGAAGTTTCAGCAGCTTCTCGGGGATAGATTTGTTGCCTTGGAACCCACGGATGACACTGACGAGACTCTACATAATCTGGTCGAAGCGCTGAGGGACGAAGGCATCAAGTTCTGCCAACAGCAGCGTACGGGCAAGAAGTCTAAACTCTCGGATAAGACTCTCGGGCTGATGACAAAAAGACGGGAAACCACCCAAGCGACTTCGTCAGAGAGGTCAGACCTGAATAAGCAAATTGCGAAGATGGTACGGCGCGACCTTCGGAGCTCCAACACTCGCCTCATTGAAGAGGCGATAGAGCGAAACCGAGGGTCCAAAGTATTCACTCAGCAGCTTGGCAGGAGCCACCTGACGAAGCTTAGAACGCACGACGGGAGGACCGTATTGTCGAAGCCGGAGATCTCTGCCGAGATAGAGAACTTCTACGGCCGTTTGTACGCTGCACATGCCCCTCATACTCGACGGGACGACCATGATTCCAGAGCCACCCTGACACGCCACTATACCAACGAACTGCCGGACATCAGTCAAGACGAGATCGTGTTAGCTCTGAGGCAGCTTAAAAATGGAAAAGCCCCCGGTGAGGACGGAATTACTTCAGAGCTTCTGAAGGCAGGAGGAGCCCCTATTATACAGGAGCTACGGAACCTGTTTAACACCGTCCTTCACAGTGGGAGAACTCCAAAGGCGTGGAGCGGGAGTTTGGTTGTGCTCTTTTTTAAGAAGGGAGATAAAACCCTTCTTAAAAACTACAGACCCATCACACTCCTGAGCCACGTCTATAAGCTGTTCTCACGAGTGGTCACGAATCGTCTCGCCAGGAGACTCGACGAGTTCCAGCCACCGGAGCAGGCCGGGTTCCGCGGAGGATATGGCACCATAGACCACATTCACACAGTGAGGCAGATTATACAGAAGTCCGAAGAGTATAATCAGCCTCTGTGTCTGGCCTTTGTGGACTATGAGAAGGCCTTTGACTCTGTCGAAACCTGGGCTGTTCTGGAATCCTTACAGCGATGCCAAGTAGACTATCGTTACATCAGGGTGTTGAGATGTCTCTATGACGCCGCTACCATGAGTGTCCAAGTACAGGGCCAGCAGTCTAAACCCATCCAACTGCGCAGGGGAGTGAGACAGGGGGATGTGATATCCCCGAAACTGTTCACAAGCGCGCTGGAAGATGTGTTTAAGACGTTGGACTGGAAAGGTAAGGGCATTAACATAAACGGTGAGTACATCTCACACCTGCGATTCGCTGATGACATAGTCTTAATGGCAGAGACGCTGGAGGAGCTAAACCGGATGCTGGACGACCTAGCTTCAGCCTCGCGACGCATCGGTCTTGGCATGAATTTGGATAAAACCAAAGTCATGATCAATGGCCACATTGATCCGGGACCGGTGGTCGTACATGGCCACCTTCTTGAAATTGTTTCCGAGTACACGTACCTTGGGCAGATTCTGCAGTTAGGTAAAAACAATTTTGAGAAGGAGGCCAAGAGGAGGATCCAGCTAGGCTGGGCAGCGTTTGGGAAACTACGTCGAGTCTTCTCGTCGTCCATACCGCAATGCTTGAAAACGAAAGTTTTCAATCAGTGCGTCCTACCCGTCATGACCTACGGAGCCGAGACGTGGACACTCACGGTAGGGCTGGTCCACCAGTTTAAGGTCGCTCAGCGAGCTATGGAGAGAGCTATGCTCGGAGTTTCTCTGAAGGATAGGATTCGCAATGAATACATCCGACAGAGAACCAAAGTTATCGACATAGCTCAAAGAATTAGCAAGCTGAAGTGGCAGTGGGCTGGCCATATCTCGCGAAGAACCGACAACCGCTGGGGTAAACGTGTTCTTGAGTGGAGACCTCGACTCGGCAAGCGTAGTGTAGGACGCCCTCCAACCAGGTGGGATGACGACCTGCGAAAGACTGCAGGCAGATGCTGGATGCGGCAAGCTGAGGACAGGGCGCTATGGCGCTCATTAGGGGAGGCCTATGTCCAGCAGTGGACAATTATAGGCTGATGATGATGATGATGATGATGATGATTTATAACAGTTTTAACCTATGTCAGTAGCAGGTGCTACTTATGAAAACCTAAATCATATGATTTTCACGTGCTACCTGTGAAATGTTCCAGCACTACTAACCAAAATGAAGTGTATATTTTGTCCTTGTCATATTAGTAACTAGCTGAGCCCGCGACTTCGTCCGCGTGGAATTTAACTTAACAAAAAAGACCCGCGTTCTGAGCCCGCGCGACAGGACCCATTTTTTTTAATTTTGTTTTTGTAAAATCAAAGTAGCCTAAGCTAATGCTTATAACATCAGCTATCTACCAGTGAAAGTCCCGTCAAAATCGGTCCAGCCGTTTCGGAGATACTCTTTGGTTTCATGTGTTTTTATTTTTTTATGCGGTACCCTAATTGTTTTTCTAAAATTAAAGTAGCCTAAGTTACTCCTTATAACATCAGCTATCTGCCAGTGAAAGTCCCGTCAAAATCGGTCCAGCCGTTTCGGAGATTACCCGGAACAAACACACAGACAGACAGACAGACAAAAAATTTTTCATCGCGTTTTTGTTATAGGTGTCGTATGTACTTTCATATGCATTTAGTGAAAAGGTGTTATTTTGATATTACATTTATTTGTATAGATACTAAAGCAGGACAGTAATATTACTGTCCTGCTCTGTCTGCTGCCTATCATATGATAAGCTGTGTCAAATGTAGTTTCATTCCAATTTTGAACACCACAATTGTCATAAATATTCCTTGATTCTTATAGATTCAAGTTCAGTCCACATTTCCTGTTGACATAATGTAAAGTTGTTTTCACACCATGTTTGTTTACAATACACCGTCAGTGATTCATTGTTCCGTGCAATCTGTTATTGAGCGCACAGATACCATTATCTCATTGCGATGGAGTAAAAATATTGTATTTTAAATCTGAGCGCAGTATTCCCCATGAAAAGTGTGTTCATTGGATTGTGTTGACAGTGTCAAACTGTTAATAAGTAGGTTGTAGAATTGAAAGATAGCCAAGAGTTAGGCCTGTATGGAAATGTCATTCTTATGTCATGCCAGTACAAAATGATGTGTCAAATGCAAACTCAAGATTGCTCTTGAGATTGATTTATTAATACAGGCCTTATATTTCATGTAAAAGTACAATAGCGAACTCTTAAGAGATGTGTGCAAGTCTGGCGAATAGTTTTATGGACAGTTCCATTGCAAAGGTGTCCCAACTATATCATCATCAATGATGATTATGAATTTGGATGGATACAGTGCGAGGGGAAGGCGTAAGTAAAGATGTACGGATTGTATTAAGAGTGATGTGAATGAGGTTGGAGTGGATGTGAGTATGACGAGAAAGTGTGATGAATGGAAGAAAAAGACATACTGCCCTGACACCAGATAATGGGAAAAGGTAAGGTAGATGATGATGATGATAATCATCACCAATATCACTTTGATATGGATAGTGATGCATATAGTATTGTGATATATTGGATAATATTATACATCCCATTGTAACTTTTTAATTTATTTTCTGTTAAAATTATTTAATTAAAGAATAAGTTTTATTACATGAAAATTACAGTTAGAACATAAGATAATGCAGTTCATTAGGCTACAGTAACTGCTTAACATTAGGCAGCTTGTTCAACGACTTTGTTGAATAAAATAAACAAAAATCTAATATGATCATTTTTTTTCTTATAGGTACCCAAATACTAACTACAATTTATCAACAAAATACATAGTTATTAAAACCGGTTTTGGCAACCATAACCTGTTATCATGATATAGTGCTTGTAACCATGTCTAAAACCACTTATTGATAAGTATAACTTACATTTTTAATTTAATAATCTCGAAGTTTCCTTTGATGGTACCCTTTACCATACCACACGAAACTGGTTTGTACATAGGTAGGTACCAATTAATAACAATCAGGAATCAATAACCAAACATAAATAACACATCAAAACACAAACAGACAAAATATACGCACAAATTAGCGTGCGAAGGTTCAATGACATTGTCTAGCGAAAAAAAGCAGCGTAAAGTAAATATTATCTAAAAAATAAGTAGCCATGTTGGTACTCACGGCAATTTCGAAGAGCGAAGGGAAGTCCTGCTGAGGCTCTCCGTCCGCGAGGCCGGCGAGCAGCCCTAGCTCCGCGCTGAGGTCCGCCAACTCAGCCCCGATGCGGTCAGCCCTGTCGGCGTCTCCCAGCTCGTCTTTCAAGATATCCCCGATCTCGTCCGAGACGGCGGCCACGGCCGAGGCCACCTCGTCCGAAGGCACACCTTCCTTACCCAGCCCTTCGCCCCCACCGGCATATAGCTCCGACTCTTCAGACGTACCATTACCACTCCGACCCAAACATTTTTCCATCGAAAACATCATTTAAAAACCGAATAACACAAATTATACGTATAACGTAACATCTAAATTCACCACAGATTGATTTTTACCACTCGTATAATGATAAATCGGTGATTATGATACGTGAAACCATTTTTTCATCGGCGGCGATGTATCCCGAAGTTTTTGACAATACCAATATGGCGACGGTATTTTTAGGTATTCTGTGACCAGTTTCTTGCGGATAACGTGACAATATTTTATATGGCAATGAAAGAAAGTGACTATTTTTGATATCGACTGAGACCTTGAAATAATCGAAGATCTTATTAGGAGAATAGGAAATAAAATCCAAATTAATTTTTTTCTTGGTACGATCTTTAGATGGTCTTTAGTAGAATACTTTCAGCAAGTCCGTGCTGTATTGTTTCGCTTACTTTCTCTGAGGTTGAGACCCCACTATTATAGGTCTAACGAAAATGAGTGGAAGGTAACGGAAGAGTTGCTCAAGGATTACTTTCTTCCATTATATTACAGTTGTTGCTTAAAATATAAATAAACACTCGGTGATCGAACATCACACAGTTATAAGTTAGACGAACATCGATTATTATAATTACTTAGTCGATCTTCTTTATCATAACTATATCGATTAAGTAATCACCTTATGAGGCTTCGACTAGACGTCTTTTCAGCTATTTGTTACTAGATGGCGCTGACCACGATTCCTAGCGACATCTATTGGAGAAAAGTTGTAACAACTTGTATAATTTTTCATATCGGCAACATTAGCTTATATCTGTCATTTTTTCAAATGTCAAATTATGACAGAACCAGATTCTGCGCGAAATCTACACAGGTTGAAAAAAATCTATTTATAAATTCGTCAAATAATTAACTGATGCAGGTAAAATACCGCATTGCCATGCACGCCGCTACAAATACCAGTTAATATGATTTATTAACCACGCTTTATTTTAAAAAACCAACATTTTTTTCTGTAAATAGCGCTCTGACTGAACTCGTGGAACCAAATGTTTAATATATTATAAAAATAATTATTATATAAAACAGTTAATTACACTTGACTATGGCGGTACAAAACAAGGTGTTATACGCTTTCCGCGGCTGGATTGCATTCGTAGCCTTCATGGATCTAGGAACCGCCGGCCGCTCGTATATCGAACGACGGTCGTTTTTAAGCCATAATGGTGACACGGAGCAACTGGACGGTAAGTGTTACCCATTAACTACATTACCAGGCTCCTGGGTTCGATTTCCCGGCCAGCCATCAAGCTATTTAGGTTTCCTGCTAAGATATTTTAAGAAACAGTGACTTCTGAACTGAACTTAGCAAAATCACTAAGCCTTCATACCTTATTATTATGATTTACAACTATGGCATAGTACTTACAATACACATCTGTCTGCTTATGTTTGATGCTGATAGAGCTGAGCTGTAGCCAATTCACTACAGCATTTATATGGCCTGGCTTGTTTAGGATAGTACTTACCCCTCTCTCACACAAGACCGGCGTAAAGAAGCAATTTTAAATGATATTTGATGGCCAGCTCACTGCATGAGGTGTGCATAAATATAGCTTTCTCTTATAGTGCCCTGTCTCTGTAATTTCCTCCGCCCATTGTACAGTACCCATATACAAGTGGTGTGTTAGGCACAGATGAATAAATCTATCTCAAGTCTGACACCGGTCTTGAGTATGTTTTTGACATTTCATCTCGTACAGGTAAAACATAAGAATGACCAGGTTCACACTCAAACTTGAGTTCAACATTAATACAAACCTTTAATGACGGTTTTAAATTTACATTTGTTTCAGATGACTTCACAATATCACGCATGCTGGGGATGTACTCTTTGCTCAAGGCGTTAGCACTCATCCATTGTACTTTGTACATACATTATAGACCGTAAGTAATATAATTTTCAGTGTACAAGGCTTAGGCACAAAGTTTAAGGACATTTTAGAATAAAAAAAAAAGTTTTATTAAAATACTCTGAAGATTGAGAACGATTTTCGGTGTTATTCTGAAGCCCCCATCAAGCCAAGGGCTCTGAGATCTTGCCCCATGTACCTATTAGTGATGTAACGAATATTCGCATTCGCATTCGCGAATATTCGCATATTTTTTGACATTCGCATTCGCATTCGCAAGAATCTATGCGAATGTTTGGCGAATGTTTTTGAAGAACAAAAAGGAAATTATCTATAGACGGATTATGGTATGTTAACAATTAGTAAGAATAATATATTATTCAAACGAACTTGCTCATAGGGTGGCCCTTATTGCACCGCTTTTAAGTTCATAAAGCAGCTTATTACGCACTACTGCTATTGACTTTACATTTTTTAAATCTTAGTAAAGTAATCCTTAAAATAGTAAACATTTAAAACAATAAATAAACGATGTTTATTAAAATATTATACATAAATACATAACTATTTAAATAAATTTCTTTCACATTCAATTTCATTGAAAATAAAACATATTATAAACATTCGATTTATTATACTTATTTCAAATAATATAATAATTGTTAACGGCTTTGCCAAACCCATAGATAAATATAACCAGCCAAATGCATGTCGGACTACGCATACTCTAGAGTTGACATCCCGCCACTTTTCAATACTACGGAACTCATGAAATAAAAGTGATGTTTTTTTATTGATAATGAAACATCGAATACGGCGGCTCACGTAACCTATTAATTTCTACGAAATTAATTAACTATTAGTCACCTTTTTAAATAAAATAGTAAGAAATTCTGTTTCTAATTTTATTAAACCGGCATCATAGACATCTTCAGCAAAAGTGACATACATTTTTATTTTCTTTTTGGACTGATGAAAATTCTTATAAGGATTTTTATTCAAATAATTAAGTTGTGATTAGACTGGGTGCACAATCAGTGGTGCGTGGTTTGAGACTCAATTTAGATTTGTTTTAAATTACTGACATTGATTTTGAATAGTAAATAACTATTTATTTCCTACAGTAAACCATTTATAATGTGGTTCTAATTTAAAGGAAGAATCTAGCTACTTAAGTAAAAAAGGCCACAATGAAGTTATATTTTTCGTAAACGGTAATTAATATTGAAAAACTGTCAAAGAAACCATCAAATAGTTTTAAAATACTTACTGAACAATACCTCAATCGAGGAAGTGTGTAAACACTTTTCTTTACTCCCCTTTCTTAAGTACGGGAGGTACAATGGAATAACTTTGCTTTCAAAATTTAAAAACGAATTTTTTTGACTAGTTGTAGTATTTTAGCCCTAATAGTCTCTGTATAAAATTACTGTGATTGTAGACGGACGTGGCGAAAGTATAAGGGTTCCGAGTTTGACTACGGAACCCTAAAAACTCACGGCGCGCCATGTTGTTTTATTTATCATTCATCCTGCAATTCACTAGGTCTTTAAAAAATCGTGAATTATTTTCAATTATGTAAGATTGTAATATTCGAAATATTTTTTACTCGCAAGTAAGTTGTAAAATGTCGTATGAAATGCGTGAGCATTGTTAATTACACACCTTGGCTTCATCACAGCCCTCACGTTAGTTTCGGGCTGCAAACCAGCCTCGATCGTAACTTAGCTCACTTGCGCATAATGCTTATTTACTTATATTTGAATTTTTAAAAAATAACTGTGTTGAGGTAGGCAACTAAATTATAAACAGGATCTTTCTCTATTGCTCTTGTTAGTCTAATTAGAATTTTAACTCAATAAAATATGAATATAAAATATCATTTAAATAAATTTATGAAATAATACTAAACTACCCTCAAATCAAAACAAATCTCTTCGAATTAACTTTATGTGACTAACTTCGTTCTTTGAACCTATGGGTTCGGCTATGTGTGGCCGACACGAAATGTCAATCCAGTCTAACATTTTGCGCGCTCTTTATTAACCTCCGAAAAATAGGAGGGTTATAAGTTTAACACGTGTATTTGTGTGTCTGGGCGCTACGATGCCACAGCGCCCAAACAAATGATTCGATTTTAATTTTGTTTCTTTTTTAGAAAGGTGTTTTGATCGAGGTGTTCTTAGCTATGTTTCACGAAAATCGATTCAACCATTTGAAAATTATCAGCTTTTTTGTAATTTGAGCAGTCGTTTAATTTTTTTTTATATCGTTTATTATTTTTTATATTAAAAAGTTTTTTAATTTTCCATAAAATTTTCAAAGGGTTTCTTATTTGAAAGTCAACATTCGCATTCGCATTCGCATTCGCGAATGTTGAAGCCAAATATTCGCATTCGCATTCGCATTCGCGAATGTCAAAAATCCAACATTCGTTACATCACTAGTACCTATACATGGAAGATTATTGTCAATAATTCGAATTGATATTGTAAATAAAAAACGTATTTTACTATACAAACTTACTTCACAATTGCTAACAGTTTAATAATTTATAGAACCCCGCTGCGCTCTGTGCTGAAGCTATCCTTGTGTTCTCATTCCAGGGTCGTATCCATGGGCTACTGGTCTCTGACTCTCACCATCATACTATATTTCACTGAAGCATTCTACTATCACTCGACGAATCTGAATTTTTACGTCGTCTTTCCATGCGTTTTAAATAGTAAGTACCTACCTCAGATTTCTTACTCAGACGAAAATAATAACATAGACAAAGAGCGTAGTACTTAGTAAAAGTAATGAGTTTCTTGCCGGATCTTCTCAGTCGAGGTCGCGTTCCGATCCGGTGGTAGATTTACCCTCGCCACCTCTCCTGGCAGCGGCCCAAGCCGAGGTCGTGTCCCTTGTGGCGCCCTTGAGCTAGCTGCCCCCCTGCCCCTCTGGCTGGAGCGCACTCGCGCTCGCCCTCTGTACGGGTGAAGTTGTTATGGCCACTCTGGCCAACAACATAGTCATATAAAAAAAAAAAAAAAAAAAACATAGATTGAATACAGATTCCTTTTTAGATTAGCTCATCTTTCCACTATTTTAACGATACAATGTAGCATACATTCTATTATTATTTTTATGTCATTAGCCTTACGCTCTCGAACGTGAGGGACAGAGACACTCATATGAAACGCGGCTATAATAGCTACTTTATGCCGTACTTTTGTGAGTGTATGGTGCTACACCAGTCGAGCTGGCCCGTATGTGAGCTATAGCCACCATCAAACATACATTACATTTATGACGACCGCTTGGCGCAGTGGTTCGAGCGTAGGCCGCTCGGCTCACTGCACATGTTGGTTCGATTCCCGCCGGGTCAAATTTCGTAATGCGCCCCGGTCTGGGTGTCACCGGGATCGCCCCCAGTCCATTGTACGGTACCCATAGTACAAGCGTTGCTTAGTTTGGGACCGTACAGTTGGTGTGTCAGTCGATATTTATTATATATTTTCATTTGTCTTCTATTCCAGTTATAACTCTCCTAGGGTTAATATACCTGCCGACGAAGCTGAAGTTGTTCGGCCAGATACCGGGCACGTCCGGCATGGACCGGGAAGTTGACGACGAGAACACTCAGATACTCCGCCAGATGGGCAATTTCCGCCGCCGCAGGCCTGGCAACACCAAGAACAAACACGTTTGATGGTGTTGCCAGTGGTAAAACAAATCGAGGTTGGTAGATTTCATGAGCAATATTTACATCGCCTACATGTAATAATAATAATTGGCCCTTTTTAATGTCCCACTCTTGGACACGGGCCTCCCCTCGATGCGAGGGGGATACACGGCTATGCCTACAAATAATTAAGTTTTATTATACTTAAGTAAAATTTTATAAGCTCACATTGCTAGTAAGAAATGTATCAAACTCTCACAAAAAAAAATGAGGACACAAGCACATGACACGACATTGCAATTAAAATTATAAGAGGAGAAATGGGTTCACTAAATCACGAGCTACAGCCGACCAAGTTAAAATTAAGTTAACTTCCCGTCGTTTTTGAATAAACTCAATACTGAGATTCAAAAATGAACCGCAAATACAACTTTGTTTCTAGTGTTTCACTACTTTGGTTATAGATACGATAAATCTAGGCTATTGAAATGGGTCCGGAAGCCTTCATGGTGCATGTCCTGATGTGCCAACTTGCCCAGTTTTTTTTTTTCAATTAAGATTTGAAATATTTTTTACTCGCAAGTGTGTTGTAAAAGGTCGTATGAAACGCGTGAGCATTGTTCATTACACACCTTGCCTCCATCACAGACCTCGCGTTAGTCTCAGGCTGCAAACCAGTTTCGTGAGTGTGCTCACTTGTATCAGAACACTATTATTTTCGTCGTATTTGACTATACATTCAAATTGGAATAATGGAATATGTAATACGAAACTACCCTCAAATCAAAACAAATCTCTTCGAATGAACTTTATGTGACTAACTTCGTTCTTACAACCTGTAGGGGCTCGGCTATGTTCGGATTAAACATGGCCGACACGAAATGTCAAAGCTGTCAAACATTTTGCGCGCCCTTTATTTGAAAGTCAACATTCGCCTTCGCGAATGTGAAAAATCCAACATTCGTTACATCACTAGTAAATAGTAATCAAATCTAACTCAGATTTAGGTATTTAAATAGAATAACATGTCAAAGTTCGCTATTACAGCTGATATTAATTTAGTGTCGAGTTTAACAACCCACTAACGGATTGTTAGAACGGTGAACTATTGTTACTAGTTTATCAAATTGTCAGTTTAAGTCTTATACAACAATCCATTCCTATTACACCGTTAATACTCAGATTTACTGTTACAGTACAAACCCACAGTGCTAATTAATACTGTTTATAATTTTATACAAAACTAGCTGTGCCCGCGACTCCGTCCGCGTGGAATGTGGACCACCCTTAACATTTAGGGGTATGAAAAATAGATAGATAGCCGATTCTCAGACCTACTGAATATGCATATAAAATTTCATAAAAATCGGTCCAGCCGTTTCGGAGGAGTATGGTAACAAACATTGTGACACGAGAATTTTATATATAAGATATTGACATAAACTCTTCATCATCAGGTGAATCTTACGATAGTTCGCCCCGACTTTGTATTGTAATATAAAACAAAAATACAGGATAGGAATTTTCTATGATAAACATGCCTGAATTTACAATTCCATATAGCAATAAATAAATTAATGTTGGTTTTGTGTGTTGAAAGCAATTTTTATAATCTAGTCATCTATGTTAAGTGTTTGTAATGTATCGTTCAATAGGATATTGGACTGTGTTTTGTATTGCATATTTTTTTTATACGACACCACCAAATAATAATCGTTATTTAAATTACGTCACACGAATTTCATGATTTTTTGACCCCTCCCGCGTCCTTGTCACAGCTGGTCACATTTGTGGGGCCCCCCCTACCTAGTGTGACGTCACATATTTGGCAATTTTACATATAGAAATTAAAACGGCAGTTCCGAAATTATTTTTATTTACATTTAAATAACGATTCAAAAAATGTGATGTCACGAAATTCCCCTCCCCACCCCTTGTCACACTTCGTCGACCCCCTCCCACCCCCTTAACGTGTGACGTAATTTATGGATGGCCTTACCCATAGTTTCGCTGTCGTACTTTCTGGATGGCTACAACAGCGCCGCATTCCTGGTTCAACTGTCACAAGAAACCATCTAGATGACGCTATAAGTACTAAAAAACTTTCATCAAAATCGGTCAAGCAGTTTCAGACAAAAAACTACGAACACACGCATACCAGTTTATTTTTATGTTTTAATTAAATTTTATGTAAATAATAAATAATTCGATATTAGTCGAATACCCTATTTAAACTAACTAGCGATGATAAGATCACACCCGTGACGGGACATTGATTAATTTTTAATTATCACATTTAGCTCAAGACATGTGCTTTGTAGATTATAGATAAATTTATTGTAAACTCGGCTTTTTTTGTATACAATGGAGAGTTAGTAAACATTTTCCATTATGTATACCTACCACAGACCAATAAGACAAGACACCGCATCAGGGAAGACAGCTAATTTTGATTGGTCCGATCAAGGTCGAGCCGTGAATGGACCAATCAAAATTTCAGATGCGGTCATACATGTGAAGTGGCAATACATATAGTAGCCGAGTGGGGTTGCCCGATGTTTACGATGTATTAATTAATAATGCGTTGACTCCAGCTCCATATCAATAACTTTATTTCTTCTATATTTATTACAATAAATCAATCAATTAAAAGATGAATAACAGGCGTGTGTTTCAATTCAAGTCGTAATAACATTGTCAAAGAAGTGTTGCCGTGTAGAAAAAATAGGGACGCGCCGCGACGGTGACGACGGCGCTAGTGGTGAAATTAGTGGGCCGGAACACCCGACTATGCGGCGTCTATGACTTAATGGTCTGTGATACATATTTAAAATAATAATATTGAATTAAGTATACAATATTACCACATAACGAAGTAACTATACCGCGGGAAACGAGAAGCATAGGCCGAGTTCACCATTACATTAACGGACTGTTAGAGCAGTACTTAACTGATTGTTTGATGTACTGTTAACAATTGTTTGCTGCTCTAACTGTCCGTTAGTATGTTGGTGAACTCTGCCCTAACAAAATAAACGATTTGTCTTTAAATTAAAAGAGCCATTTCCGTAAATTTCTACTTATTACTTACTGTGGTAATTTTGTATTATTATCATTATCATGGCTCCTACACACTGCCGACGGAGTTTAAACCCGAAATAAGAGCGTCAAACGAATAAAGATTCTCTTCAATATACCAAATAAGGATCATAATCCGGCGGCAAGTGTGTGGGAGCGCTTAGGGTGGTTACACACCAATCGACAGATGATCGATTGATAACGCCCATTGAGCAAGGACCACTTCACGAGTGCCATATCATTTTGTTACAATTGACATATTAAAACACGGTTTTCAATAAAAAAAATAACAATATATTGTTTTATTTGTTATATATAACCCTTTTTTAAATATAAATATGGACAGTTAAAATAATACTATGGAATGATTTATGTTCGACGACGACCATGGTAGCGCGGTGGTGGGTAAATACCTTTCTCGTTTGATAGGACGCAAGGGGGTTAGGGGAGGCGGCTGCTCGCCCCTCCCCTTGACACACACAGAAATGATGAAGATTTTAATAAATAAAGTGGTTTAGCAATTCACAAAAAAATCAAGTGGATGTGTTTTGATTAAGTTTTGTAAAATTATGAAACCCATACAATTTGTATTTGTTTTATCTGCAATTCATGTTTCTCCCAAATTAGCTGCGAAGATTGACTTTGGTACAGGTTTCGAACAAAAAACTAAACTAAAACTGCGCAAGGAATACCTTACTACTATTTAAGATATGATAATGATGACAGTTTTCATATAGAGAATCTATCAAAACTGACATATTCAAATACGTGTTACGTGAGTTTTGACGTAATGCGAGTCGATGAAGACGCCATCGGTTCACAGGGGTGCTACTCTTAACAACGATATTCGATATATCGTGACATTTGTCAAGTCGAAACCTACTTAAAATTCAATCTTTATTACTGAACGAACAGTACAAAATTATCGCTCGTTCAGACGATATACGAGGGCAAAAAAGGATGGAATTTACGAGTAGGATTCGACAAGACAAATGTCACGATATATCGAATATCGTTGCTAAGAGTAGCAACCCTGCTAACCGATGTAGCTCGATCGACTCGCATTACGTCTAAACTGACGTTTATCTGAATTAGTGATGGAACATTTCACAGGTAGCATGTGAAAAATCATATTGTATAGGTCTTCATAAGTAGCACATGCTACTGATGTAGGTAGAAGCTGTTACAAATCATTGCAATGAAATCGCAATTTTTATGATAAATCATCAACCAGATACTTCATAAGATTACGTCTTTTAGTGAAAATTCACTCTGAATAAAATCATTGACTATGAAAAACCACAGGTGAGATAACAGTGAGAGAAAAATATAATTTCACGAAATGAAAATTAATTGAAAATAGCAATCATTTCCATGCCTAATCTGAATACGTCAGTTATGACAGATATGGTGTAGACAACAGTATTGCAGCCCAGAGTTGGGACCAGAGTCCTTGCGCCATTCGCTGACATACATCCAAGTGTCATCAGTAGTAGTCCGGCACTGGCGCACACGCAATCTTCACGAAGTCCTCGTACCGCACCGTGCCCGCATTGGACACGTTCGCCTCACGGAATATATTGTCAACCTGACACAACATTATACACATTACACATATAAATAAATATCCCCAGACTAAGACCGGTGTTAATAAATCGATCTCAAGTCGTGAGTGTTCTTGAGTACGCTTTGACATGCCATTTTGTAGTCGTATGACATAAGAATGACATCTCCAAGATCGCCTTCGAACTGGGGGCATCCCGGTGACATACCCAGACCGGGGCCAATTACAGAAAGGTCACTTCGAAAATGTGCCCCAACGGGAATCGAACCCGTAGCCACCTGGTGCAGTGAGAAGAGGGGTCTACGTTCAAACCATAGGACCAGGAATATTATGAAAAACTGCGGTCAGTGAACCCTACCGCGTCAAATCGATATGCTGGTGGGTGACCATAACAATGTATTCAAAGTAAATATCTATAGTAAACAATAACTTTTGTGTTTTTTTTTGTAAAAGATAAGGAATACGTGCTTCTCAAGTTTCATTAATATACAGGTTGAAACAGAAAGGGTATACCTACTTTTTTTTTCAAAACTTATTTTTGTAATTCTAAAACTATCAGCTTTGGAGGTAACCTGAAAAACAAAAGGTGTTACAGGGATACAGCTGTTGACAGATTTCACAAGTCCACAAAGCTTTCAGTACTTCAACTGTCCCACAGAGCCGATAGTTTTAGATATACAAAGTAAAGTTGCAAAAAAAATAGTACTTATACCCTTTCTGTTTCAACCTGTATATATATATATATCGTGCAACGCTACTGACGCTTAGCACGGATAGAGTGGTCGCGCGGCGAGCGCCCCGAACGTCCGTATAGAAGCTTGGCTTCAAAAAAGAAAGGTTGGTTTACCTCTCTGGAGGACAGGCCTTCGCCCCATTTCTGCAGCAGGTTGCGCAGTTGTTTCGCGGGAATCACCCCGTTCTTGTCGGCGTCGCCCGCTCGGAACGCATTCACCACCTATGATAAGACTGCTGTATAATCTATACCTAATTATCGATATGAAGGTCCTATCTTAACCCCCAACGAAAAAAGAGGGGTGTTATAAGTTTAACATGTGTATATGTGTGTCTGTCTGTGGCATCGTAGCGCCCAAGGGGATGAACCGATTTTAATTTTGTTTTTTTTTTTGTTAGAAAGGTATTCTGATCGAGGGTATTCTTAGCTATGTATTATGAAAATCGGTTCAGCCGTTTGAAAATTATCAGCTCATTTGTAGTTTAAAAAGACATCGCATCGGGGGTTTTTAAATGTTACTGCATGATAGTACTAGCCGTGGCTGCTTACAATGTTGATGTACAGTAGGCGTATGAAAACCTTAACCAGTTTTCAAATTGATTCATTTATCGTGTTGCGGGCACATATTACGTTTTAAAACTAACTCATAGAACAGACAGTTGCATAGAAAATGATGTTCTAACTGTTCTACAACAAAGTTTAAATTCGGTCTGAACAAAGTTGTTTGTTTTTTTTAATGTGTCTAATGATTTGACCTGCCATTAATATTTTTGATATACCTAAAGTGCGGTCGCGGAGCAGGAAGAATTTCGTACATTAACCTGTAATTATCTGTCTCTGTCACTCCCGCGTAAATCTAATACGTCTCGCTCACACAGTTGCCGTGACCGCAGTCCTCGGGGATTGTAAACCTTTTACCTGAATGCTAGCTATAAGCTAGTATTTTTTTTCCACTTGCAATATTTCATATAAACCGCACTTGATGCAAAAATTTTTGTTACCACTGCCATCAGGCAAAGAGGTCATTGTACGAATTTCTTCCTGCTCCGCGACCGCACTTTAGTAATTATATCCTATTTGGTTTTTATGTTTATTAAAACTATTGTTATTCCCAGTGCCTGTCAATGTCACATACTACACACGTAACATGGCGACAATTATAAGTTGACAATGTCATTAAAATGTTGACAGCACTGCTTCTTGCACTGGAATGTTGGCATTTCTGTTTCTTGCACTTGTGCAAGCAAATGTCGACTCTAAGGTGGTTAACCTTTTGATTCCTCGACTGTACACAGCACAATGGTTTCCTAACAACTGCCTTTAATTTAAATACTACCAACCAACAGAAAATATTTATACCCTCAGGATTTTTTGTTTTGGTTTGGTTAGGCTTGGTCAGCTTAGTATTGCTACGCAAAAATAGCCTTCACGAGTCTAGGCAGTAGTGTCCACGATAGTATATGCAATACTGACCTCATTGGGCAAGTTCTCAGCTCTTGAGTGAATGTGCATCACCTCTAGAAAGTCCGCAAACGACATCTTCCCACCTTTGCCTTTCAAGTAGCCTGTCCCAAAAATAATAACGGTAAATTTGACATAAATCATGTTTATGATGAATGAACACACCAACTGTACGGTCCCAAACTAAGCAACGCCTGTACTATGGGTACCGTACACTGGACTGGGGGCGATCCCAGTGACACCCAGACTGGGGCAAATTACGAAAAGGCCATTTCCGAAATGTATCCTAAGGGGAATCAAACCCGCTACCACCCGGTGCAGTGAGCTGAGCGGCCTACGCTCGAACCACTGCGCCAAGCGGTCGTCGAATGGTAACTTTGGCACAAACTCTAAGGTTCTAAATAATTTATTATTTGATTTCAGCCTACAAAACATGAAGTGTAATAAGAATGGTTACTAAATTACAGATTACTAGCCTAGCCTTGCCCACAGCATTGCTAGCATAGATTTTATTTCATGGAAGACGACAACAGTGCCACCTGTCGTCCAACTATAGCTAAGAACAGTCTAGATGGTCCCAAAAGTACAAAAGAAAAACATCAAAATCGGTCAAGCTGTAATTATGTACACACTAGCTGTGCCCCGCCACTTCATCCGCGTAGTATTGGATTATTGGGTTAAAAAGTATCCTATATGTTAATCCCGGTTATAATCTATCTGTGCTCCAAATTTCATCCAAATCCGTTCAGTAGTTTTTGCTTGAAGGAGTAACAAACATACATACATACATACATACATCCACACTCACAAACTTTCGCATTTATAATATTAGTAGGATGCACACAATTTTATAGAAGACTAGCTGTGCCCGCGACTCGTCCGCGTGGAATTTAATTAACAAAGGTTAATAAAACTTTCATCCCCTATTTTATCCTCTAGGGGGTAGAATTAATCAAAATTCTTTCTTAGCGGATGCCTACGTTATAAAATCTACCTGCATGCCAAATTTCAGCCTGATCCGTCCAGTGGTTTGGGCTGTGCGTTGATAGATCACTATGTCAGTCAGTCAGTCACCTTTGAGTTATATATATTTAGATTAATAATACTGTGTTAACATCTGAAACTCTGAAACTAAGTAAGCATTGTGTTGCCATGTTATGTAGGGGAGGTGGTCCCAGTAAAACCCAGATCCGGCTCTAATCAATTGATTACAGTTTGGCTCTTACTCAGGCTTAGCTATTACTTTGACTAAGTGGCTTTTTATACTGTTAATGTTCACGAATCAAGCATGTTATCTTCCTTACCTGTCAGCTCTTGGATGGTGGGGCTCATGCCGAGGGACCGCATCACAACTGTCAGCTCGTCCAGCGATGTGATCTGACCGGAACGGGCGAAGAGATAGAAGCACTCCCTGAACTCTGCAATTTTTTCAATAGTAGTTTATGTAAAACGCTGGAGAACCATTACTCAGTTACCATAGCCTATAGATGCTTGCAATATCAACGGTATTTCTCGCAGCTTGCGGATTTAAAGGAGAGGGGTAAAGGGGGAGAAAGCGGTGCTGTCCTCAGGCTCTCACTCTTTTACGCCAAAATAATTTATTAATTAATTGACTACCAACCATTATCAGTGATGAAACATTCATAGTGATTTATGTTGTTGTCTGTTTTATAGATAAACTGTTGTAAAGTACCTCTGCTAACCCTTTCGTAGTACTACAGGCGTGTTGGTGTACCCGTGAGGCAACGCGATGTGCATATCGATCAGAAAAATAGGTTAGTGGGTACACCAAGAAAGTTTGCATCGGCAGACATTTTAGTAAATAACTCAAAAACATATTTTAGTTCGAATTGCATGTTTTAAGTTATTTATTTCCTTGTACTCACAGTGAACTGTGTACAAGTGTACAAGAATTCAAATAAATAATACTTTTCCGTAATAGAAAGTCCCGTTATCTATTACTAACACACATACAGTGGCTTACTAACACTTATCTGTTAAACTATACAGGAAATGAGTAATCTTGATTTAAAAGGAATTCCACAAACAATTTATACACTTGTTGAGAAAATAAATAGATTTTTATACGCAAACTCTGCTCAAATAAAATTAAAACTTGAAAATGTGCAATCTTACCATCGATATCTTGTTCCTTGAAATATCGGGCCTGTAAGAATAGAAACGTTACTTGTAGTAAATTCACTCATCAAATATGCATAGGAGGAGTGGATTATTATTACCATTTCGCTCTATTTGAAGATCACAGTTAGAAAAATACTGAAAAATGTAAAATTTAATCACAAGATTATAAACAACGACAGATGACTGAATGAAACTGAACCACAGAATAAAAATACTGAACTGAAAGTAAATAATTTGACATAATTGATGACAATTTATCAAAGACAATCGGGAGCGTTCCAACTCAGCTTATGATACATATTGCGTCACCAACTATGCCTAGAGTATTTAAAATATTACTCGAAAAATAAATTCCACTCAGATCTTCAATCCAAGAAACTTCAATTATAACAATTCTAAATACAGGTGACAATAATTCAACCAATAAGTACAAAAACAAACATTTAGACGAAAATGAAACGAATATTTCTCTACGATTGGATCAAAAGGCCAGTATTCAATATATCAAAATCTGTTAAAATAATTTATTAATCTGTGATTAATCAAACATGGACGACCAATCAGCTGACATTACTGAGGGAATATTTTTCCATGGTGTAATTAATCTAAATTGAGTAAATTATTACATAAAACGTTTTTCAATAACGAGTACTGTGATAAAATTGTTACCAGCGTAGTTCATCTGTGTAAACCTGTGATGGATACTGAGATATTACTGTCGTAAGTTCTTACTCACTGCGATGTAGAAAAAACGGAGTAATTAGCATATTTCAGATGTTACCTTGTACTTAACATTGATAAGACCGCCAAAAACCTTCTTACAATTGTTCAGATCACGATTCAGCCGAGATTTCGTCTTCAAAATATATTATTAGATATTTACGTTGTTACTTTGTATGAAAAAATCAAAGGAATTAATATTACCTCTAGATTTGGATTGTTGTAAATTAAAAAAAAACCTTGGATTTTTCTCAGCATGATGAGTATAAGAGATATTATATGGAAGGCTTTCAACTTAGATTTTAAATTACTAGGATGAAAAGTGATCAAATTGATAGAACGATTTCATTTTTATTTTCCCTTTTTTTTCTAGGGTCCCTCAATATTTTCCTTGATTTAACTTCTTGTTAGAAAATAAAAGATTTAATTTAGATAGCTATGTAACCTCCTTTTGTCGCAACCATCACTGTGCAAGCCGGAACACAATAGCTAGTGATGTAATACTACTTCAATATACAATAGTGCAGGGAAAGTATGTACTGATTTATTTTAATAAAAAAATATACATTAGCTAGGTTTTAGTTGTGATGCTGTTGGCACATAAACTGAACTAATAGACTAGTATATAAGTACATCATAGTAATAGCAGAACAAACCAGCAAAAATCTAACAAAAATATGTCAAAATCTCGCTCATCTGTTCTAGAATAATATTGCCACAAACAGACAGAGATATGAAACTCATAACACACTTTTTGTGTTGCACAGGAGGTTAACAACATAAAATGTGATTGAAGGCTGGCCTATTTTTATTGAATAAATAAACATGTGATAACTATCAGTTGCCATACATACTTTGTTATGTAAACAAGGGTATACTCCACAGGGTTCCACAGGGCATTGTATTTGGGCCAGTATTATTTTTATTGACTTTTTTTGTTGTAGGTACTAATATGCCCTCAACTACTATCATTTACAAATGATAGTACCATTTTATATACCTATTAAAGATGACCCTGATAATTTAAATAAGTATTACTTTTTTAAAATTCTTCAGTGTTTTGATGATAAGACATTATATTGGAACATTCACCTTGAAATCGAAAGGGCATAGTTTTATTCAATATGTTAGGTGTCAATGACCAGAAATAAATGCTTGCAATACGAGTAATAAGTTATAAGCTACAGAAAGTTCACTAAATACAAATTCTTAGTAATTTTTTCTTTTCTTTTTTTTGTTATCTTTGACAGTTTATTTTCTTTCTTTTCTATTATACAGGGTTGCTGGTAAATCAATGTATTGCTTCAGGGTGTTATTAGTTATAGTAAAGCTAAAATGCAACAAATCTGACCACTCTGTAAGATCCGTTAATTTGTTTTGTTGAGATATGTTAATTAGTGTTTTTTCTTTAAAAAAACCCAAAAATTCAAGTTATTGAAACAAAAAACAATATCTAAATTTATTGTTGACACCACATTTAAGCAGTATTCATAATAAAAAGTCCAAAAATCCCAGCAGTTTAAAGTTATGACTCAATTTACAATTCTTCTGGTGATAGCATGGATAAGTAAATTTGAAAATATCTAGAAAAATAATAATCTTACAACGAAGTGGTTGATTAAAAATCATTGCATTTTAGTTCCGCTATCACTCACCAGGAGTTCACAAACTACCAGTGACCCTATACCTATAAGTACCGACGTCGCGTCACAGGTTAAAAGTGTATCTTTTTACTCTCATTTTCTATAATTATCATACCTATATGAGTCTTCTGTATTAACTTTGTTGTAGAATTTTGACATCTAAAACCAGTTTTAATTGAACCGAAATCTGAATGTCAATATCCGCTGTGTTTGTTGACCTATGTATAGGCGAAGGTCAGTACTGGACCGGTTGGCGGGCGAGGTCAGGTTCGATTCCTGACACCGTCATAATAATATCTTCTATCTATATATATAAAAATGAATGTTTGTCTGTATGTCCTTTATAGAATCGTAAACTATGCATTTGATCATGTCGTGATCTTCAGCAAAGTGTTGTGCCTGAGCCCACAAAGGTTTCTGAGTTGGTACGACCAATCTTTGACAGCGTAGCAACGCGCGCAGGGTACAGCTAGTATAGTATAAAGTATAGGTAGGTAGCACTTTTCTGGCGAAGGTACTTCGGTCAAACTACCCTCCAATGCGAGAAAGATTTGGGCCATAGTTCACCATGCTTGCGAACTTGACACATCTTTGAAGGGGTTGTAGGTTTCCTTACGATGTTTTTCTTCACCGTTCAACAAGTCACAGTAGGTCGCATGGCACCGAGTGGTTGCGGGTTCGATACTTGTAAGGGCAAATTTCGGAAATGGCCTGTTCTCGTTATCATTAGTACTTGTACTGTTTGATATCATGTTTTAATTGTTTTTTTTTCTTTTCAGCTTCACCGCGTTACCTGGCGTGTACAATATATCGTGAAACCATGGACGAGCCTATACCTAGGTTGAAAACTAAATCACACCTGGACACATTCAAAATAACCTAGTCGGTGTCGCCGACTCTAAATTATAGCTAATTCAGAGATCTAGTCTCTAAGATAATATAAAAAACGAAAAAAAAGTATATTTCAAAATTATAATAATAATAATAATAGAGCAATATTTATTTTCATTTAAACATTATTACGTGACAATTCCATTTTTGAATCCGTATTTAGAATACAGATTATATTAATTATTTATAGAAAAAAAAAAGTTTTTTTGAAAAGCTTGTAAAAAATCAATGTGAGTTACCAAAGAGTGTGTATATAGAATAAAAAATCTACCATTATAGTAGATTACAAAACTACCCGCTAATTTAGTAAATGTTACTGTATGGATCGAAGAGGGTGGAGCGAGACAGAGATATTATAAGTACTAAGAAGGAAAAGGACGACGATATGGCCGCCACTATGGTGGAGACACCGCCTCCTCAGCTTATCACTACTATAGAATGGGGGATGATGGATAAAAGCAAATTCTTTCCTCTCTACACCATGAGCAGCTTCACAGGTATGTCCACAATAACAATAATGTACTTAAAGATCTGTGATAGCCGATTGGTTAAACCATGCGTCTAGCGGGCACCAGGTCTTGGGTTCAAACCCCGGCTCGCACCTCTGGATTTTTCGAAATCTATGTGCGAATCATAATTTCTCTATGATTATCACTTGCTTACGGTGAAGGAAAACATCGTGAGGAAACCTGCATGTCTTAGAAGATCTAACCAATTTTCGAAAGACATGTGAAATCCGCCAACCCGCACTGGGCCAGCGTGGTGGATTATGAATCCCCCTCGTGTTGAGGGGAGGCCCGTGCCCAGGAGTGGGACGTTAAAAAGGGCTGAATTATTATTATACTTAAAGTCAGTTCATTTCAAGAAGACGCGGGAATGATTGCAATTTAAACTATATACCAGAGTCATAATGACCGCTTGGCGCAGTGGTTCGAGCGCAGGCCGCTCGGCTCACTGCACATGGTGGTTGCTGGTTCAATTCCCGCCGGGGCAAATTTCGGATGGCCTTTTCGTAATTTGCCCTGTTCTCGGTGTCACCGGGTCCGACCCCAGTCCATACGGTACCCATAGTACAAGCGTTGCTTAGTTTGGGACCTTACATATATATAGACAGCAAATAATATAGACAGACAGACAGATAGACAGCAAAATAACATTGTAACAATAATGACAAAATGTTAAAATGTGAGCACCATGTAAGCACTGATGCATTAATATAGCATAACTTCCTAGTAGAAATAAGTTTTTGACATGGCAATATTATGGGCCTATTACTTCTTTATTTGTGATGCCTTATGCGTTAACCTACATTGTCCTCACATCTCTTAATACCTACTGTAAATAAACAAACATAATTTTAAAAAAAGAGAAAAGAAAAAATGTATCCATGGAGTTTCTTGCATGTTCTTCTCCATAGGACTTTGTTTTGGAACATGCACCTAGTTCTTGACTTTTTAAAAGTGCCAGTTAATCTGGCCTATTTGAAATAAAAATATTTGAATTTTGAATTTGAATTACAGTTGGTGTGTCAGTCTGGCGATATTTATTTATTATAAGAGTCACAGCCAGTAAACCAGTGGGAAATATTCTGTAATTTTTTGAATAATTGCCTAATTAGCCGTTCAATTTCTTACTATGTGGATATTTTTTATCGATTGCCCTAATCTGTGTTATGGCTAAGGTTGTTCGGTTATCTAATCTACCGGTATCTATGAATATAAGGTATTATTTTAACAGTACACAATATTTTTCATGGTGTCCTAGTTAATGCTCACGATCATGTATGTATCTGATACAAACACAGCTCTCAAACAGCTGACCTTCTTTTGATGAAATCACTCGCCACCAATCAGCTGCGTGTATGTTTAACCGACTTCAAATAAAGAAAGGGTCTATGTTACCCCCGAATGTTTTTATGTGAGCGATTTGGATAGAAACAATAAGATGTTTATGATTCTTCCTCTGCGGTAATCCATACCTACATACTATGAGAAGGTGTATTCTTAAAATCAATACAAAATAATATTAAAAACAGCCTCCAAAACACCCTAGACCACTAAAAGAACAGAGCCCGAGCGCTAAATAATTACCGTAGTGTAACCGCGCTAATGTGTCGTCCCGCTCTTATAACAGATTTCATAAATAAGAATGACAGTGACAACATGCTTTTTCATTGACGATACAATTCGTTCCACTAGGAATGTGCCTACTAAGAGCGTTTTCACACTATCCGATCCGATATCGGTGTCGGACGCCGATCCGATATCGGGGTAAGTAAAATGTATGAAATATGTACCTGTCTATATCCGATATCGGGCCGGACAATATGAAAGACAGGTTTTTTCAGTGTTGCCATACAAGGAACATAAATAATTCCTATAACCTAACGCGTCAATAGTCTAGTGGTTAGAGGGGCCGTCCTCGTAGTTGAGAGGTTCCGGGCTCGACCCCATCCTGGCCATTAAACTACTGACGTTAGCCCACTCCTAACACAAGCATTAGCTTAGCTGGAGGGGCTAACGGGAATACTAGTAATGTGATAAACTCACTATATAAATAATTAATAATTTAGCCCTTTGGACGTCCCACTCCTGGGCACGGGCTTCCCCTCACTACGAGGGGGATTCAGGCCGTAATCCAGTACGCTGGCCCAGTGCGGGTTGGCGGATTTCACATGTCTTTCGAAAAATCCAGAGGTGCGAGTCGGGGTTTGAACCCAAGACCTGGTGCGCGCAAGACGTGTGCTTAACCAATCGGCTATCACTGCTTTTAAACTGCGATAAACTGCTGATAAAATCACATTGCTAGTAATCTTTTTGTTTTTAAACTTTAATGTCAACTCTTTCTTTACAAAAGTAAATCACGCAAATAATAGCTGTGTTTATCCTCCAGTAAGATGCGCCCTCTATCCGCTGACGCTAGTGAAGACCCAGATCCAAGTGCAGCGTAAGAAGGAAGCGTACCGCGGCGTCACCGACGCTATCACCAAGATATACCAGCACGAGGGCGTCTCCGGACTGTACAGAGGGTTCTGGCTGTCTAGTGTAAGTATCTGCGCTGTATTTTAAGGGGGAGGTGTGTATATTCAGGGGAAGTCTGTGTTTTAAAGATACACACACGGAAGTTCGGCTCCAGGCTGTACAGAGGATTCAGGCTGTACAGGCAGACGCACAAAAATTAAATCTACCTTAGCCTCGCTGCAATAAAACAAACTCAACTGATTCTAGTATGTGATTTGGCCAAGTAAGGCCCGGTCAGCCGTAACAATCAATCAATGTGTATTCTAAGAAGTCTTAGAACCAGAACTTCATCGAATGAAGGATTACGAGGAGTTGGAGCAAAATCATCCACTTCCGTCCGTTGGAAAATGGGAGACAGAAGTAACTGCATGGGCTGATTGCCATTTGCCACTAAAGCAAAACTATTACAGCTTTTTTTTCTTAAAGCCAAGATTCATAATTTGACGACCGCTTGGCGCAGTGGTTCGAGCGCAGGCCGCTCGGCTCACTACACCGGGTGGTTGCGGGCTCGATTCCCGTCAGGGTAAATTTCGGAAATGGCCTTTTCATAAGTTTCCCTGGTCTGGGTGTCACCGGGATCGCCCCCAGTCCATTGCACGGTACCCATAGTACAAGCGTTGCTTAGTTTGGCACCGTACAGTTGGTGTGTCAGTCTGGCGATATTTATTAATTTATGTAATTAATCATTCAGTTTCAGATAATCTCAGGTATATTCTACATCTCAACGTACGAAGGTGTCAGGCACGAGCTGGGGAAATACGACGTGAGCCCTAAAGTTAAGGTAATTATAACATCAAGTGGTCGCCCGTGGTCGAAATTCGACGATAATTCATTTAAATTTTAATTTTAAACGTCAAGGTTCTATTGTCCAAGACTATTTGATACTGGCACGCAGAATGCACTATGGAAGTCCCGCCTACCGAAATAAAAATAAAGCTGTCACCGTTTGTCAGTCAGACAGTCAATCAGTTACTAAGTCGAACAAATGTGTGTGTGTCAAACGCATGGTAGTGTGTGTAATGTTTTAAGGTGAAGGCGCCTGTCTAGCCCGCGAAGTTGAATTTTTTTTAGTTCTTTTAGAAATTTTTCAAAATCTGACAATAATAAAAGACAAATTTTGTAATTCGCGAAAAAGACCGTGTGCAATGCATTTATTAATACATTTATTTTACTCCAAATATTATCACGGTGGATATGATACTAGTAAATCACTAAATATACAAAAATTGCCAGATTATCTGGATAGCTGTCGTTCTTGAAATGTTTTAGAGTAAGTTGGATATATTAATAAATGCACTGCACACGGTCTTTTTCGCGATTTACAAAATTTGTCTTTTATTATTGTCAGATTTTGAAAAATTTCTAAAAGAACTCAAAAAATTTGAACTTCGCGGGCTAGGTGGGCGCTTTAGCCTTAATGTATTTCTAAGTATTATAATATAACGATATTAGCATTCTGCTGTGCCATAATTCATACTCCTCCGTCCGCGCAATTTTCGTAAAAAGTGGTACAAAGTTTTTGCTTCACGTATTTATATATAGATACGATCACTAGCGGTGTAGACGTTTAGACCTATATCCAGATACGGATCTAAAATGCCTATATGCCGTTCCAGTCGTTCATAGGCGGCGGGTGCGCGTCCATCGTGGGGCAGACGATCATAGTGCCGTTCGACGTGCTGAGCCAGCATCTGATGGTGCTCGGGCTAGTGAAGGGCAAGGCCGGAGCCGCCGGCAACCCCGTGAGTATCTTGCACTAGTTTTATATGTCGTACAGCACAGATTACCTATGATTTTTGGTTTTTGTTTTAATTTAATGTTTTTTAGCGGAAAAGGGAAGATCTTCCAGCCAGACGGGTGTTATGCCTGACGGGGCGGCCGCTATGCCCCGCTAGTTATTCTCGGGGTCTTGTATATATAGCAACGATGCTTGCGATTCTTAATATCGTGATTCAGTTTTTCTATGAAGAATCCGTACATTGTATTGAGGCGCTGCATTTAGCGCCATCTGTCCATTTCTGTCGGCGACGTGAATGTGAGGTCGCCACAGGTTATTAGTTTTGGGTACGAGCCTTTTTGGTCTTAATTTAGTTATTCTTAGTGGTTTGCAACCGTGAAATTGCCAAACGGGTCTTATAGAAGAACAGCGCTGGTTCTTGTCAACAAGCACATGATGAATTGGGTCCGTTTGCGGCGAGCAAGATTTGTATTATTTTTTTTTAGTTCCATTTATTAATATCTTATATTATTTTTATTTTGTTTTTCTACTAGTCGCAATAAAGTTTTTCTATCTTTCTTTCTAAAGTCTCATATATAGACTCTGGCGCGACCGCGGTAATACCACGCTTTCTTGGTGTAAAGTAGCAGCTGTTATAACTGCGTTTCATATGATTAATGAGAGATATAGGCGGGTATGTCAGTCTGAGATATTTGTTATAATCTTATGTTAATCGTACTAATATTATAAATGCGAAAGTTTGCGAGTATGGTTGTATGTTTGTTACTCTTTCACACAAAAACGAATGAACGGATTTGGATGAAATTTGGAACACAGATAGTTTATAACCTAGATTAACACATAGAATACTTTACTTAAGTCCACGCGGACGTAGCCGCGGGCAGAAACTTGTTTAAAATACTTGTGTCATTTAAAATGAGTTAATCTTTGTGATTTACTGTTTTCATGTGTATAATAAAACAGAATGTGATTTTAAAATTTTCATCGGTTCGGTTTCCAGCTCAAGTTAATTTTTCAAAGCTCCTTTCAATGCAGTTTAATTTGTTTTTGAAAATAAACAAATGTTTGAGTTAAATTTGCTCTCATCAATTCTTAGGGTCGTTTCCCTCCGAACTCGGGGTTATTTTTGCCATCCCTTATAATAGTGATGGAACATTTCACAGGTAGCATGTAAAAAATCATATTGTTTAGGTTGTCGACTGTCATAAGTAGCACCTGCTAACGCCATAGTTGGAAACTGTAAAAGAAAAATAAAATTTCACGTAATGAAAATTAATTGAAAGTAGCAATCATTGCCATGGCTACCTTATAAGGATGGCTGGATAGGATGAAATGTAGAGTCTCGGGCTTGGTCCCCAGCAGATGAACCCGCTGGGGCTGGACCTGTCGCGGCGGCAGTCGCGCGCGGCGCTGGCGCGGGAGGTGGCGCGGCGCGTGTACCGGCGCCACGGGCCGCGCGGCTACTACCGCGGCTACGGCGCCTCCCTCGCCGCCTACGTGCCCAACTCCGCGCTCTGGTGGGCGCTCTACACCGCGTACCAAGGTCACTGCTCGCTACAACACCCCCCTACCGCGGCTACGAAAGAGTTGCATATTATCGCGGGGTCGGTGAGAGAGACTGTTCAAACTGTCAAGTGTCAATGTCAGCCAAACCAAACCAGGCGCATCCCTAGTAGTAAAACAAAATTCCGGATATCTATTGCCATCGTAAAGGCGGCTTGTGACAACCCTGGTGCTTTATTGTTGTCTAGACGAGCTGCTGAAGATCACGCCGTCGTGGGTGTCGACGTTGCTGATCCAGTGCGTGGCGGGCACGCTGGGCGGCTTCACCACCACCTTCCTCACCAACCCGCTGGACATCGTACGCGCCAGGCTACAGGTGCTGCACGATTCCTACACTCATTGGCGGGGCGGGGCTACCTACGCTCATGGACGGGGCGGGGCCTCTACAGGCATTGGCGTGGCGGGGCTACCTACAGGCATGGGCGGGGCGGGGCTACCTTCACGCATGGGCGGGGTGGGGCTACCTACAGTCCTGGGCGGGGCGGGATTACCTGCAGTCATGGGCGGGGCGGGATTACCTGCAGTCATGGGCGGGGCGGGATTACCTGCAGTCATGGGCGGGGCGGGATTACCTGCAGTCATGGGCGGGGCGGGATTACCTGCAGTCATGGGCGGGGCGGGATTACCTGCAGTCATGGGCGGGGCGGGATTACCTGCAGTCATGGGCGGGGCGGGATTGCCTGCAGTCATGGGCGGGGCGGGGTTACCTGCAGTCATGGGCGGGGCGGGATTACCTGCAGTCATGGGCGGGGCGGGATTGCCTGCAGTCATGGGCGGGGCGGGGTTACCTGCAGTCATGGGCGGGGCGGGATTACCTGCAGTCATGGGCGGGGCGGGGTTACCTGCAGTCATGGGCGGGGCGGGATTACCTGCAGTCATGGGCGGGGCGGGATTACCTGCAGTCATGGGCGGGGCGGGATTACCTGCGGTCATGGTCGGGCCGGGGCTACCTACACTCATGTGCGGGGCGGGGCTACCTACAGTCATGGGCATCCAGAACTCATATTTGAGTCCTAATTACTTTGTCTTTTACCGACAGAAAATTCTTCATTAGTGTATCTGTTGATAACCAATAATATATTTCTTCACAGGTCGAAGGCGTCGGCACGATGCGAGAAGTCTTCAAGACTCTATGGCACGAAGAGGGGTTAATGGGACTCTACCTCAAGGGCCTCTCCGCCAGGCTCGTCCAGTCCGCCTGCTTCTCCTTCAGCATCATCCTCGGATACGAGACCATAAAGCGGGTGGCGGTGAGCGACGAGTACAGACCGATGGTGCGGTGGTGATGTTGTCTATGGTCCGAAGTGACAAGTTTTCAAGTGTAGCGCTGACAGTTCGTTTGAACGTAGAATTGACGGAAGCTTTGGTTGATGTGATTAAAAATAATGTGACATGATTTTGTGTTTTAATTCGACCAGTGTCTACTCACATGTTTTTGGAAAAATGGCAAAGACGATGGAAGCCATGGTTTTTTTTAAAGTTATATTCAGGGCGTCTTGCGGGCACCAGGTCCTGGGTTCAAACCCCGGCTCGCACCTCTGGATTTTTCGAAATTTATGTGCGAATCATAATTTCTATATGATTATCACTTGCTTACGGTGAAGGAAAACATCGTGAGGAAACCTGCATGTCTTGGAAGATCAAACTCATTTTCGAAAGACATGTGTAATCTGCCAACCAGCACTGGGCCTGCGTGGTGGATTATGGCCTGAATCCCCCTCGTGTTGAAGGGAGGCTCGTGCCCGGGAGTGGGACATCAAAAGGGCTAAATTATTATTATTATATACTAGCGGCCCGCCCCGGCTTCGCACGGTTACATTATTGGAGTTTTAGTAAGGATCCCTATTTTTTTTTATATAATATAGCCTATGTCACCCGGGGATAGTGTAGCTTCCCAACAGTGAAAGAATTTTTCAAATCGGTTCAGTAGTTTCGGAGCCTATTCATTACAATCAAACAAACAAAGTTTTCCTCTTTATAATATTAGTATGATATACAGGGTAAAATTAAATTAAGTGGCTAATTAGGCCTGATTTATCTGATGACTGAGGCCCGTATGAATAAATCAATCTCAAATCAGAGCGGTCTTGAGTACGCTTTTGACGTGTAATTTTGTATTGGTATGACATACGAATGATAGGTATTTAGTGGAGTGTTAAATGATTGACTGTCAATTCGAAACACAACAGATCGAATAATTAAATAAAATAGAGCACTAATCACTATGGTACCTCCAGCGTCAACCATAGATCAGACCTCGGAAGAAGAATACACAGTAATAATAAAGTAATACAAATGTCTATGGTTACATACAGCTTGGTGTCAGGGACTGCGCACTTTAGAATAACTTTCCGAAACTCATACGCTTAATAAGATGTATTAGGTTAAGATCAAACAATCATAATCCATCAGAATTATATTGATGCAAGTTAGCTATTACTAGTGAAGAGTCCTAAAATTGGGAGAAACTAACCCTGAAATAATTTTATTACTTCACACTTTGCTTCTCAAAAGATCCTGTGACTCATATAAGTTTTATGACGCGCTATGGCAATGATTATTCTTCTCACGTTTTAAAGTTCTTAAAATACTAACGCCCAATTGCCAGAGTTAACACTTAAAATAAAAATAGTTAGAATTACGATTCCGTGAAACCAACCACTTTCGAGTAAACAGGTAATACGTACTGTTTAAAGGTGCTTCCATACTATACGATTTGTTTTCGCCAATAAATTCAAAGATGACCACTACATTAAAACTTAATTTCACGGCACCAATTTCTTCTAAACAGCAAGATTCTTTACTAACGGAACTTCCTTCAAGTAACTAGGGACGACCGAAAGAAGCGAAGCTTTATAGTAGGTATAAAGCGTGGAACTAAGCTTTAAAAATAGCTGCGGCGCGCCTTCTATATAGGTAAGTATATGTCGTGTAACGCTACTGACGCTTAGCACGGATAGAGTGGCCGCGCGGCGAGCGCCCCGAACGTCCGTATAGAAGCTTTGGTTCAAAAGAAAACCCAACACGATACGGTAATTAATAATCTTATTAATCGTTATGGTAAATAATCTTCTACTATATAAAAATAAGTCGGGTTTTCCTTCCTGACGCTATAACTCCAGAACGCACGAACCGATTGCCACGGTTTTGCATTCGTTGGAAAGGTCTCGGGCTCCGTGAGGTTTATAGCAAAGAAAATTCAGGAAAAATTTCAACAGAACGCGGACGGAGTCGCGGGGCACAGCTAGTTTATTATAAATTGATAATTAATCATTTGGTATTTAATCAGTTCTTGTAATAATTTTGCACATCGATCTGCCTAATTTCAGAATAATTGCCAACTGCTCCCCAAACTATACAATTTTATCGCCAACTCAGTAAAATCGTCGATCGAATCGTTTCGTATGAAAGCCCCTTAAATTTCGTTTTATTTGCATCTAAATATAAATGTGAACCAGTCTATAATCGCTGGGAATGTTTACGTTGTTCGCGCAGAATCTATTTTCCGTAACTCACTCATCAGGCGATGGTTTACAAGTTCGGACATTCCAAACCATTAACTGGATAGATAGGTATTATATCGGTACTTTCCTTGTCTGTCATTTACATTATATGACACACTAGCTGAGCCCGCGACTTCGTCCGCGTGGAATTTACCTTAACAAAAAAGCCCGCTCCCGCGTTCTCAGCCCGCGCGACAGGGCCCATTTGTTTATTTTTTTCCAAAATAAAAGTAGTCTCAGTTATTGCTTATAACATCATCTATCTACCAGTGAAAGTCCTGTTAAAATCGTTCCAGCTGTTTCGGAGATACTCTTTGATTTCATGTTTTTATTTTTTTTACGCGGAACTATTACTCCAATTTTATTTATTTGTATAGATTATCTACACGATGGACATGACGCATAAGATACCTTACTTAAGCAGTTATTGCACAGGTGTAGGTATTTTCCAACCGGTAACAAAGTTGTCGCAGGAAAAATGCTTGATCCTGATTAAGTAGGTACGGCAATGCTGGGCTAAATCCAATAATGCAGAAAGAAGGGGGGAGGCAGAACAGTAAGGGGCAGGTCAATGTCAAGCGTGTACATTACCGGCACGGTGGAGGCGGGCGCGTTCCTCTGGTGGTATGGCTGGATCCTCAGGTCCTTCAGCACGGGCACAACACTGGAGCGCTCCCAAAGAGTTTAAAAGTTCACACAACACAAATACACAGAAGATTAGGTAGATTTCACCCGATTAGGAATTTTAGGCACAGGAGCACGCGCGAAGACGTCTATGCCACATGGAAGTCGGTCAGTACAGTGTCATGAAAGGGGGAAAAATACAACAGCACAAAATATCACATTAATCGAGGGTAGGCAGATGACGGTAGACGGGACCTTTTTTTATCTAGCTACCTACATACAAAATTCGAAAGTAAACAATAGTTATTGAACCGAAACTCTTCATGTGTCGTGAACACACCGGGATTCTAATTATTAACTAAATAAGCAACTGGCAAATAAAAAATAATAATAAAAAAATGAAAAAAGACAAACCCGCTAAGTTTCTTGCCAGATATTCTCAGTTGAGGTCGCGTTCCGATCCGGTTGTAGATATAAGAAAAAATGTAAAATTGACAATTTGTAAGTGCCCCCGTAGGCCTAAATAAAATACACGATTTTAATTTGAATGGCGGCCCGACGGCACATACCCCGTGCGATAATACTAATTTGTGTGGATGTTAAGTAGTTATTAAGTAGGTACTGCGCTGAATTCAAAGGTGTGGTCATTATATTTGATAGATGCAGATTTCATTTGCTATTGGTAGAGCCATGTTTGCAAGGGCGGAGCCGCGGGTGAAAGCTAGTGATACAAATTCTAAGCAATCAAACTACATAGTGTACCCATTGATTTACAATTTGTAGATAATGAATTCCTTTGTTTACACATTACAATGACACATAACTAGTACATAGTAGGATGTTACAACTCTTCTGGCCGTGACCATTGCACTCAGATAAAAACTCAACAACAATACGATTCAATTTGAATAAAAGGCTATCTTAAACGCTATTCAAACATTCAAGACTTACTTGATACGTTTGCATCTATTATCTTTGTATGGCTGATTAAAACAACAGCCACCGGAGTGATAGGTAGGTACCTACTTATATTATTATTGTAGACTAGCGGCCCGCCCCGGTACATTATTCGAGTTTTAGTAAGGATCCCTATTTTTTTTTAAATATATTATAGCCTATGTCACCCGGGGATAGTGTAGCTTCCCAACAGTGAAAGAATTTTTCAAATCGGTTCAGTAGTTTCGGAGCCTATTCATTACAATCAAACAAACAAAGTTTTCCTCTTTATAATATTAGTATGATAAGTAAGTAGTAAGAATAGTAGTAAAAATAAAAATATGTAAGTTTTCCAACTCATTTGGTTGACATATTGTTTTCTTATATTTACGCGAATACTACACATTGAAATAAAACTATTTTTACGGATTATATCGCGTTTATTTAATTTTATGTTCCCGACGTTTCGGTTGCTTTACAGCAACCGTGGTCACGGGGGACTGAGGTGTTAGACGTCCTGATGTCATAGTTAAAAACTGGGTACCCTCAAAATTTAGTTGGTGTTTGCGGTCCGATCCACGCAGAAATCCAGTAATTAATATAATTAAATCGAAAACCAAGCGTACCATTGCAAGACCTCAAGACACAGTGAGCACTTTCTGCGTGGATCGGACCGCAAACACCAACTAAATTTTGAGGGTACCCAGTTTTTAACTATGACATCAGGACGTCTAACACCTCAGTCCCCCGTGACCACGGTTGCTGTAAAGCAACCGAAACGTCGGGAACATAAAATTAAATAAACGCGATATAATCCGTAAAAATAGTTTTATTTCATTTGGTTGAGTCCTAGGTTGCTACAGTTCTTGATTCCTGATTATTTTGTTATTGTTATTTATACAACACTTAGTTATGTAGTGCTTCCCGTGGCTGTGCGTGTTTCGTTCTGGGGTTGCAACTGAAAACCAGCGTCAGGTGGTAGGTATGCATCACGCATGCACCCTGGCATATGCTGAGCTGTTGACCCTTTGGCCTGGTATGATTGTACATAACTCGCTAGATGTGTCCACTTCTGTTCCTAATCTATGTAGGTATGTATAGTTAGTTAGTTATGTATAGTTCTGCCATGGTACCAATAAAAAATATTTATTTATTTCTAAGACTAGTTTTCGCTCGCATCTTCGCTACGGTAGCTAGAACCATCCAGCTGGTGACCCTAAAGTAGTATTTACCTACAAAAAAACATCACAATCAGTCAAGCCGTTTAGGAAACGAATAACGCATACCGGTTTTTTATAATATATTTTTTTTGATATTACAATAGTTTTCCTATGATTGATATTTTATATTATTATTTATTCACTGCAAAACATCTGACTCAGGAAAAATATTTAAATATTCATTGTTCCGGCTCTAATCTGTCGCCCCCTGAGTCATCCTAGATTAGTTTCCTCTTTTCCATCCATTATATCATAAAAAAAACTTAAGTAAATTCCATGGCTACATGGCTACTTTGCTGCCATCGATGTTCTGACCCAGTAGTCGTACGATCCCAAACTCAGCATTGCTAGTTTTACGAGTGCCAGATAATGGACTGGGGACGATCCCAGTAACACCCAGTCTGGGGCAAATTACGAAATTTGCTTGGACGAGCCAGCATGCACCCGGGGCAGTAGTGAAGGAAAATTTCACAGGTAGCATGTGAAAAATCATATTATATAGGTTTTCATAAGTACCACCTGCTACCGACGTAGGCAGAAACTATTAAAAATCATTGTACTTAAATCGAAAAGCGTTCGGTACCGTCTCGGCTTTCATGATTAATCATCGAATAGTGATTAAGTGACATAATTAAAATTCACTGTGAATAAAATCATTGACTGTGAAAAATCACGGGTAAAATAACAGTGAAAGAAAAATATAATTTCACGTACTTAATGAAAATGAATTTAAAGCAGCAATCATTGCCAAAATGCCATCCATGCCGACGGTGCAGTGAGCCGCGTGGGCTGCGCTCGAATTACTATATAATAGTCATTTATTGCATAAATAATACTCATTATTAGATATTTTATCTTACGATTTATTAAAACATATGTACTAAAACTAACATAGCATCATTTGGTTTGTACACATTACGTTTTACAGTATTTTAAAAATACATAAAACACAATAATAATTCATTTAACATGTCCCGTCCTTACAAAAATAGTATTTTGAGTAGCAACCTATCGAGGTTAAAACGCGTAAATATTAGGTAGGTGCCTACCTAAACAAACTGCAGGTAATTGCATAATTACGCAACGTAATTCGTGCCAAGGGTCTCGCCGGCATGTTATCTATGTCTATTTTAGAAAATACAACTCACAAATAACAATAAATAGTAGCACAAATAATTTCATTGTTTCACTACTAATGAGCTATGGTCTATAAATTCACTTTACTGAAATAATACTTGCTAATCATACAGCATACACACGACTAAGTACGCCGTCTACCACCACCGACCAATATGCCATAGACGCTGCATAGCCGGGCAACCCCATTCGTCTACTTACATAATGCAATTCCACTGTATATAATTGACCGCAACAGGGTAGCCGTGAATGGACCATTTAAGGGCCAATGACCAATTTAAATTCGCCATCTTCCCCGATACCCCGCCAACTTTTGACAGTGACATTCTCATGGTCATCAATAGAGGTAAGCAGTGTGTTATCTTATTGGTATGTGGCCTGTACTCATTAGCTTTAGCAGAGGGATAGATATGCTAAGGGAGGCCCAATTCACGCTAAGTTTAGTCACGAAATTATGAAATATATTGACGCTGTCGTCATTATGAAGATACCAAATGATGCTTCGAAACTGTCTTCAAGCACGACCAGTCAGACACAGAATCATTTACAACGGTGGGGCAAAGCATGGCAAGGGAGACAATGGAAGCAAAATTATACTAGGTATCTACTTTTTATAAACAAATTGTTCGAAAAATCTTTACGAGCGGGTTATGAATGCTATTGCGCGTATTCAATGTCAAAATCTGGAAATTAGCCGCCCATATTCATACCTTAGGGTTTGTATGGGAACCATAAATAGGTACTCTATTTGATATTCTAACATCACCATCTCCATAGAAAAAAAAATCCATAGAAGTGCAGTCATTAGTATATCCATAGGGGACAGCAACAGCAGTGCACAGAAATACCAATTAAAACTAAGCTTTTTTGTATAACGTTTTTACAGCACATTATCAAATATCAACGTTAGGCACACCTCACACTGGTTATTTTTATGCGAATAATTTGCTATAACCACTGACACTGGTTTTGATTGGTTTAACTATAAACCGATACGTTGGGTAAGACAAAATATATTGTTTCATCCCATTCACTCTAATGTAAAGTCCTAAGGTAAACACAGCGACTAACTATACAAAAAAATATATTCCCTTTCTCCATAGGAAATATAAATTGGTCAAAATTACCTTTTATTGACATATCATTTTCAAATTTTAATGCTTAGTAACCCGCCCTTATGTTACACCATCAACAATTCTGGCTACCTAGCTAGTTTTCTGATTTCTTACAAGTAATAACATTCAGTATCCTTACTAGTCTGTGAAAAAGTATGCCATTCAGAGTCCTAGCCACGGAATAAACTATGTTGCCGAAGGATGGTATAATAAGCTCTTTATAAATTGTATAATAAAACACCTTTGGTGTTTGAGATCTTAATACCAATAATAATAATAAACCTTAACAATTAAATACATGTTGTATATATTGCTATAAACTTATATTTAAGGACAAATGCCAAACACTTAAACGCTGCTCAAATATTGAAGTCCCGCTTCAGTATTTAAGATTTTTATCTAACATTTTTATATGGCGCGTCAAAACTAAGCAGTTCTGAAATTTGAGTGGCGTTTTGAGTATTATAAAATTGCGATAGCTTATGCACACATTAGCGGGAGCACAACAGACGCTTCAGTTTGGTTGAAGGCCAGCCACCCGCGGAAGAGCTGTAACACACGCCGCACACGGCCTGATCCAATAAGGGACAGAGCTATGCCAAGAAATGAGATGCACTCTTGTATAACGGGCGTGATGACTAATATGACGACCGCTTGTTGCATTGGTTCGGGCGTAGGCCGCTCGGCTCACTGCACGTGGTGGTTGCGGGTTCGATTCCCGCCGGGTCAAATATTGGAAATGGCTTTTTCGTGTCACTGGGATGTTACGTTACCCATAGTACAAGCGTTGCTTAGTTTGGGACCGTACAGTTGGTGTGTTAGTCTGGCGATATTTATAATTCTATGGAGCATGTGTAAGGCCGCTAGGGTAGAGACGGTGTACTCACTTCACTAGCATAAGTAGCCTTTTCGTAATTTGCCCGGGTCTGGGTGTCACTGGGATCGCCCCCAGTCCATTGTACGGTACCCATAGTACAAGCTTTGCTTAGTTTGGAACCGTACAGTTGGTGTGTCTGTCTGGCGATATTTATATTTATTTATAAGTATCCCATAAAATCGTCATCGCATGCGAGCAGGATAGCACAAGCCATCAGAAGACAATAAGTAGATAAGCATAAGTTGAAGACAAAACATATTATGCGTTGTCATTTTAAATGACACTCATAAAATGCCTTTCTTAATACACTATCACATCTTCCCCAAAAGGGTAGGCAGAGACGTGACAACATTACCCCAATGGTGTTTTCAGACCCAGTGTAATAGAGGTAAGACTATTTTTATTATCACAGACCAATAAGACATAAAACCATTTAGGTCCATTATTGTATGGAAATGCTATCGTCAAAAGTTGGCGGGGTGTCTGGGAAGACGGCGAAATTTGATTGGTCTGCTCAAGGTCAAACGTGAATGGATCATTAAAAATGTCAGGTCATACATATGCAGTGGCAATGCATATTGTAGGCGAGCGGGGCGGGGGTGCCCGGCTATGCGGCGTCTATGACTTATTGGTTTGTGGTCATGATGTGGCATGCCAGTATGGGGTGGCAAGGCAAACTATTTTTAATAGTTATCTCTTGGTTGAATAGTTATAATCTGCCAATCACAAGGTCTCAGGTTTGATTCCCTCGTTCTGCCAAAACTATTGCATTTCCTGTTGGAAATTGTATATGGTAAGTAATCGGAAATAATAATATTAAGACACAATACTATAGGGGAAATGTGCACCTCTGCCTATCACTTCCGGAAATATACAAAGTAGGTATGTAATAATATATTTCAGATTACATTTAGTCCCAATTTCAATGTATAAACTATTATACAATACATAAAATGTATGCATCAGTTATTTTACAAATAACTTCCTTATTATACAATCTAAAATAAATATATTTTTATAAAAAAAAACTTGTTGTTTGAACTAGTATTATTTAGTGGATTGCTGTACCAATTTCTATGTGATTTGTAATTGCAAGAAAACTTAACAGACTTCAGAAGTCTATATTGTTTCACTTGCCATCAAAATAAATTGTCAGCAATTAAAATATAACAGGCAATAAGCTCCGCTCACAGCAACAACGAAAGCATGTACAATATTGTAACAAATTGGGCAATTTGAACTAAATCATTATAAACAGGTCACCTTGCATACTCTATTGCTGTCACAGACAACGACTGTCCCATAAGAACTCTGTCACCGGCCGTCATCTCAAATTTGAAATCTTTTGGCGCCTCAAAGAGTAATATAATCGTGCTTCCCATGTTAAATTGACCGAATAATTCACCCTTCTTCAACGGAACCTCACCGAGGTCTCTTTCATTAATCCTATTTCTTTTCCCTTTCGTATTCGTTCGTAGCTCTGGATCATTGTAAATCTCTATGGAACCGACATTCGTTGCCCCAACTGCCGTCATACTGAAGAAACCGTGCTGCCATTCACCAATATACACAGCTCTTTCGTTGATCGTGAACAGCCCGGGTATCAGCCTTGCTAGCCATGGATTAACCGACAGAAGTTTCCCGGAGAAGTGTCTCCTAAATGATGCTGTCCAGTTGCACGGGGAATGAAACCGATGATAATCGCCCGGCGCCAAATAGATAATACATTGATGTAATATATTCTCTTTATTTGTGACCAAAGAGTCATAATAATTATCCGTTTTCTTTTTCGCCCATTTGTTTTCACCGAGAAACTCTTCCAAACTGTATGTTACTCCTTTAACTTGTTCTATCTTGTCGGTGTCAGCTGGTCCGCAATTGAGGACCACCCCGTCGCACGGCGAGACGCAAGTGGAGCCCGCTATGAACCTCGCACCATCCCTCAGAGATCGAGTGAAGAACTCCGAGAGGCTTTTGTAGTAAGTTAGATCACTTACGGCAGCCTCGTTCATATTTACGTTAAACATTCTTATGTACGTACCGTAAACGAAGCTGCGGAGGGACGTAGGCAGCTCGTAAGCCGCCAAACGCCCCCAAATTCGACTCGTCGCCCGGAATGGGAACATTTCGTAAAACAAAATTTCCACTTTCGACACTTCATAGTTTATACTCGCGCGAATGTAACACCAGCCGACGTAAATAACGCTGCCTAGCGGCACCCACCGAGTGATTATAGATCTAAAGTTCATCCATTTATTCTTCTGAAGCTGGGCTGTCTTTGTTTGAGTCGTATTGTGCAGGGTGGAAGTCTGTCGGAACGGGCGGTGGGGTCTCAAACGTTGCTTGAACATCGGATTTATAACAGGAAGACAACTTCTTATACGAGTCGCCGGGAACATTTCGGTATGTGAACCCGAGTAGAGTATGTTTAAAAATAATTTGTTTACGTAGGAACACGCGAATTGATTATTTTTGCGTGTTAAGATTCACAAAGTACAATAGAATGTATATATATATCTACCGGATAAGAAAATCAAATTAGATTGATAGCAAATTACGCAACAAATATTAAAAACTAACAAGCATATCCAGCCCTAATGCGCGAGCAGTAAAGATTATATTAGTTTAAAGGTTAACCGTGAAACAAAGCGATTTGTTTGAAGATTGTACGTATGCGTTCTGAATAAAGACTCATCATTCAGTAAATACATAAAACTCACTTTGTTTAAGATAAAAATTATGTAATAAATAAGAAAGACTAACTACAAAATGTTGAAATAATATTAAACAAGATTATTCCAATTATGCCGGGAATGGTGAATAATTAAAATTTTCTTTCATTGCATTGTTAAATAAATGATTAATAGTACATAGTTTTTGAATGTATCTACACAGATTGTATACAGAGCCGTACTTCCTTCGGCAAAACTAACGGTTTTTTAAATCATAAGAATGACATTAAATTCATATTCTAAATTATAATCTAAAACAAGAATTATAAGAATGTTGTTACTATCCTTAATTTAATTGATTTCCTACTTTAAATTTTACCTCCTAGAAAACGAGAACACATTTATCGGTAAAATACGGTTTCACAACCATGGTAACTACAGAAATAAAACAGATTTGACAACTAGCCGATAAATGATGGAATTTGGCAGATCATTCATTCAATCATTCATTTCGCCAGCAGATCATGACATGTAGCGTTGTTGACGTTTTTATTAACAATAGTTTTTCATTTTTATTATTTTATTTTCCCGCTTTAGTGAAAATCTCTCATGTCCACAAGCAATGGAGTTAACTCAAAAACTATCAAAACACAAAGCGGTAGTTCTGAAGTGTCTGAAAGACGAGTGTCTAATCAGGATACTGAGTATGTCGCGCCTATATTCGGTTTTCGAGGTTTCCAGAAAGTGCCGATGGTTCTTATACGGCGCTATGACATAACTCCTTACTTAAATAACTCGATATCAAGTGAAAATTCGTGTATAGAAGACGCTAAGAATACATCTTTGCATGCGGAGCGGCTGACTCAAAGATGTGCGGTAAAACTGTTGAAGAACGATCTGGAGGCGCTTAGGCGGTCTGTCCAACGGCGGGAAGTCTCAAACGACTCGTCGGATTCAGACTCCGACGTAGACCCAGCTATGACGCACATAAAATGTAAGATTTGCGAAAAAGGGTACTCTAGTGTGAAAAAACTGCAGAACCATCAGGTCAAAAAGCATATGATAGTGTACAAACAGGACAGTAAGCCTCCTAAACGCGTTTCCTTCTCCGACCACGTTATAATTCATGAGTTAAAAGAGTATCACAAATGTAGGAAATGTCCGAAGATATTTGAAGACTACAAACTACTCAAGACGCACATGAAACAGCAGCATAAGAAACGTAATTGTTATATATGTAATTATTGCAACAAGAAGTTTGTTGATCGAATATTCTTCAAAGTCCACATACGTCTTCATTGTGACGTGTGCGGTAAATTACTGTCTAATAAACAAAAGTATACGGATCATAAAAGGAATGTGTGTAGAGTATTAAAACTTCATAAGTGCAAGACGTGTGAAGAATCATTCTTCAATATCATGGACTTGAAAGACCACAGCTACGAGCATATATCAACATATTTTATTTGTGATATATGTAAAGATCAATTTGTAACTAAATGTGCAGTAGCGCACCACATATCATTCTTACACTCGAAGAAAAGGCCAACTTCACTATACAACATGCTAAATTTAGGCACAGAGAGATTATATTTGTGCAATTTCTGTGACGAGAGCTCCGTTGACCGTGATGTTATTGAAAAGCATACACAATTACTGCCAGATTTAACTAACCGAGCAATGACTGGTTACAAAGATTATTATTTCTGCGATCAATGCTTGAAAAAGTTTGATACGGAGACAGATATGCTTCAACATAAGTGGACACACTTTTTAAAGGGTTCAGAGACCAGCCAAGTGCACCCAAAAAGTATACTTAGTAAGAAAAAACTGTCTGTAAAGATGAGATACAGTCTTGATGAGGAAATACCTGAGCACCTGAAACCAGTAGTTATGTTAGAGAAGATTAAAATTGCAGAGAAAGTGTTACAAGATGACATACCATTTGTTGATGTAAACAGTTTAGACGTCAACAACGGTGAGATTAAAAAGCCCATGGTTGATCAGAAGAGCAAGAAGACTATTGTATCTAAATATCAGTGTCAGGTTTGTGTATAATTTTGTCTTAGCATATTAGTAAAATTATTATAATAATTAATATTGACATACATAACAACACACCAAACAACTGTATGCTACTGTGGGCACTGTATAAAGGAATGAGGCTATACTGCTGTGCCATGACCACAAAAATAAACATTTATCATTTATGAACGGATGGCAGATTAGACGGACTTATAATATTCTGTTCAATCCATAGCGCCACCAAGGGTACACCTTCCTTACAAAATATCTCATGAAAAGTAACAAAATAAAATATACAGGGTGTGAAATTAAAAATATTATTGATATCAGAATTTAATATTTGAGGTATTTCTAAGCTGTAGTGGTTGAATCCGTAGTATTTAAAGTTGAAATTCCCCTCGACTGCATACGCGCCGAATTAAATCCAATATTAACGAGTGATCAATAGGTAAGTCAGGTTAAATAAATTAGTAAAAAATGTAATTTGTTGTTTACAGAACTGCGGCAAATATTATTCATCAAACTACTGCCTCAACCGCCACATCGAGACACAACACGGCGATTACGACAGCCTACGTTGCAAGGTATGCGAAGAAACATTCGTCTGGCCGTCTCTGCTCAGATCACACAAGTGCATCCGTTTAAAACATCCCGAACTACCGTTCGACGACGCGAGACCCGAAATATATTTCGACAATCTCCACGAAATCACTCAAAATGGTTTCGACGATTTGGTGATAAATGAGAATGATGATTATATGAATGCCATTGACTTTGAGATACCGGCCCCTATTGTGGAGTTGAGAGAGTGTGGTGGGTACAGCACTGCGCAGGATAAGACTATGGGGCTTGGGTACAAACTGGTAATGCAAGAGGTGCCTATTGAATTTTAGGCTTGGAAATTGAATGGGTTATACAGGTGATTATGGAATACCCATATTATATTACTGAAAATGACAGATACACATGAAAATGATTGCTACTTTAAATTCATTTTCATTACTTCAAATTATGTTTTTCACTGTTCTTTCAACTGTGATTTTTCACAGTCAATGATTTAGTTCATAGTGAAATTTCACTATAATATTTCACTATGAAGTCACGGGACGGTACCAACGCTCTTCGATTTAATTGCAATTATTTTTATCAGTATCTGCCTATGTCGGTAGCAGGTGCCACGTATGAAAACCTATTTAATATGATTTTTAACACGCTACCTGTGAAATGTTCAATTTCTAGTTTCTTGCCACGAAATGCAGTACAAAGATGACGGTCTGTCATTTTCGGCAATATTCGTGGTATTTTTTTTTACCCTGTATACATCTTCCTCAGGTAAATGTTTGTTAATGATGAAAGTACATTATATAGCCCTTAAATTAAAGGCTTATTAAGTATCTCTGGTTAAAGCTCTCAGTTAATAGATTTCGGTATCATGATGGCGTTTATATATTGTTCGAGTCCATAGTATTAAAGATAGGTTACAGCGAATTTATATTGAGTAGTTGTTCCTTGCAAGACCCATTTTAGCGGCCATGTAAATAAAGTCGACCTACATAGCATTTTAAACTTTATCCACATGGTAAAATAAAATACATAATTTCGCTTCGGAGCACTTGAGCCCACTTGCTGCAGCGAGCGAGCGGTTACAAGCGAGAACTATCTCTTTTGGAATTATAATAAAGTGTAAAATGCTATATAATCATTTTTTCACTGCTAGGTCAGCTAAGTTGAATGCGGCCAGACTCGAGCAATATTTCTAAACACAAGGGCGTGGCTAGGATTTTCATTTTTAGGGGCTGGGGCAAGGGAAACTGACAATAAGCCTGCTATAAAAACTATATTAATGGAACAATATTTTTGCGCTTCCACCGAGCGTTTATTCACAGTAGTGGCCACAGGAGGGTGCCCCCCCGAAGCCGAAGCACCTGGCTTCGCACTTAACGAGTGCCTATTTTATGAATTATGGATGTTAAGTACATAAATGTTATATATAATTAACCCTTCGTATGCCGATGGCCGGAATGCAGATCTCCGCGAGACATAATTTATTTTCTTTTGTTCTGCGATTGCGGCATACCTGTGGTTAAGAGAAGAGGACTAATTTTATGTTATTATAGTAAAGTATACAGACTATAACAATAGTTTTCTTAAATTTAAGAGACGCTTCGTACATAGACGGATGTACTAGGTGGAACAGAAAGGGTATACTATTTTTTTAGCAACTGTACTTTGTAATCTAAAACTATCGGCTTTGTGGGACAGTTGAAGTATTGAAATAAAACTATTTTTCGGATTTTATCGCGTTTATTAACTTTATGTTCCCGACGTTTCGGTTGCTTTACAGCAGCCATGGTCACGGGGGGACTGAGGTGTTAGACGTCCTGATGTTATAGTTAGTAACTGGGTACCCTCATATTTAGTTGTTGTTTGCGGTCCGATCCACGCAGAAAGTGCTCACAGTGTCTCGAGGTCTTGCAATGGTACACTTGGTTTTGGATTTAATTATATTAATTACTGGATCCCAAGTTGGTGGTAGCACCCAGCCATCTTCCCTATTGAAATTAGGATGTTTTTTAATTTCAATGGCCTCACGTATCATCCTTGGTCGGAATCGGTGTTCTTTTGCGAGGATCTGTGGTTTATCAAATCTGATATAATGGCGGGTGCGGTCCTGTACATGTTCACAGATTGCAGACTTCGTGGAGCGCCGGTGTTTCACGTCAGCTATATGTTCTTTTACGCGGGTTTTTACTGATCTTTTAGTTTGCCCTATGTAGGAGAGCCCACATTCACAGTCGAGTTTGTATACCCCTGCATCTTGTAGAGGAATGTGACACTTGACAGGTGGTAAGAACTGACTAATCTTCTTTGGTGGCTTGAAATAAGTTTTGATTGAAGCACGTTTCAAGATGTAGCCAATCTTGTCTGTGACACCTCTTATATATGGTAGTACAGCAGGTAGACGCTCGACTGTGGCTGGTTTCACTCGGTCACTGTGATGGCGGCGGGGGATCCGAAGCTTGTTGTCATGCAATACTTGCTTGACATGATGGATCTCGGCAGCCAGGTGTTGCTCATCACAGATCCCTTGTGCTCTCTGAAACAAAGATTTACCCACGGTAGCTAACTGTGTTGGATGGTGGTGAGAATCACCGTTTAAGTACCTATCAGTATGGGTCTTTTTTCTATACACGGTGTGGCCTAAGGTGTTATCAGGATTTCGGATTACTAAAACATCTAAGAATGCTAGAGTGTTGTTGGCCTCTAACTCCATTGTAAATTTGATTTTAGAGTGTATGGAGTTAAGATGGTCGAGAAATGCTGTTATTTTGTCAGATGGTAATATTGTGAAAGTATCGTCTACGTACCGCTTGTAGAATCTTGGGGTCACAGGTGAAGTGCGAAGGGCTGTCTCCTCGAAGTCTTCCATGAATATATCGGCGACAACAGGAGAAACAGGGGAGCCCATCGCTACACCATCTACTTGCTTGTAGAACTGTTCATTCCACAACAGATACCCGGATGTGAGGCAATGTCTTAAAAGTTCAGCATATTCCTCCGGCATGTTGTTCTCTGCTAGCTTCTTTGATACTATAGTGATGCAGTCTGCTACAGGTAGAGAGGTAAACAAAGACTGAACATCAAAACTGACCATAGTTTAATTGTCAGCAAGATGTAGATGTTTAATCTCACTGACAAAATGGTATGAATCCTTTGTATGTGCTCTTGTGTGTCCTCTTAGTAGTGAGAGCACCTTCGCTACGTGCTGGGCCAGACTGTATGTTGGTGTGTCAATCTGGCTTACAATAGGACGCAGCGGGGCCTCGGGCTTGTGTATTTTAGGCAAAACCACCTAAGCTGTATGGGTTGCCTAAAATACACAAGCCCGAGGCCCCGCTGCGTCCTATTGTAAGCCAGATTGACACACCAACATACAGTCTGGCCCAGCACGTAGCGAAGGTGCTCTCACTACTAAGAGGACACACAAGAGCACATACAAAGGATTCATACCATTTTGTCAGTGAGATTAAACATCTACATCTTGCTGACAATGAAACTATGGTCAGTTTTGATGTTCAGTCTTTGTTTACCTCTCTACCTGTAGCAGACTGCATCACTATAGTATCAAATAAGCTAGCAGAGAACAACATGCCGGAGGAATATGCTGAACTTTTAAGACATTGCCTCACATCCGGGTATCTGTTGTGGAATGAACAGTTCTACAAGCAAGTAGATGGTGTAGCGATGGGCTCCCCTGTTTCTCCTGTTGTCGCCGATATATTCATGGAAGACTTCGAGGAGACAGCCCTTCGCACTTCACCTGTGACCCCAAGATTCTACAAGCGGTACGTAGACGATACTTTCACAATATTACCATCTGACAAAATAACAGCATTTCTCGACCATCTTAACTCCATACACTCTAAAATCAAATTTACAATGGAGTTAGAGGCCAACAACACTCTAGCATTCTTAGATGTTTTAGTAATCCAAAATCCTGATAACACCTTAGGCCACACCGTGTATAGAAAAAAGACCCATACTGATAGGTACTTAAACGGTGATTCTCACCACCATCCAACACAGTTAGCTACCGTGGGTAAATCTTTGTTTCAGAGAGCACAAGGGATCTGTGATGAGCAACACCTGGCTGCCGAGATCCATCATGTCAAGCAAGTATTGCATGACAACAAGCTTCGGATCCCCCGCCGCCATCACAGTGACCGAGTGAAACCAGCCACAGTCGAGCGTCTACCTGCTGTACTACCATATATAAGAGGTGTCACAGACAAGATTGGCTACATCTTGAAACGTGCTTCAATCAAAACTTATTTCAAGCCACCAAAGAAGATTAGTCAGTTCTTACCACCTGTCAAGTGTCACATTCCTCTACAAGATGCAGGGGTATACAAACTCGACTGTGAATGTGGGCTCTCCTACATAGGGCAAACTAAAAGATCAGTAAAAACCCGCGTAAAAGAACATATAGCTGACGTGAAACACCGGCGCTCCACGAAGTCTGCAATCTGTGAACATGTACAGGACCGCACCCGCCATTATATCAGATTTGATAAACCACAGATCCTCGCAAAAGAACACCGATTCCGACCAAGGATGATACGTGAGGCCATTGAAATTAAAAAACATCCTAATTTCAATAGGGAAGATGGCTGGGTGCTACCACCAACTTGGGATCCAGTAATTAATATAATTAAATCCAAAACCAAGTGTACCATTGCAAGACCTCGAGACACTGTGAGCACTTTCTGCGTGGATCGGACCGCAAACAACAACTAAATATGAGGGTACCCAGTTACTAACTATAACATCAGGACGTCTAACACCTCAGTCCCCCCGTGACCATGGCTGCTGTAAAGCAACCGAAACGTCGGGAACATAAAGTTAATAAACGCGATAAAATCCGAAAAATAGTTTTATTTCAATGTGTAGTATTCGCGTAAATATAAGAAAACAACAGTTGAAGTACTAAAGGTTTTGTAGACTTATGAAATCTGTCAACAGCTGTATCCCTGTAACACCTTTTGTTTTTCGAGTTTCCTCCAAAGCTGATAGTTTTAGAATTATAAAGTTAAGCTTCCAAAAAAAAAGTATACCCTTTCTGTTTCAACCTGTATATCGAATAGTAGATTATTGTGATCGGTCGTTAGACTGATGAAGTTGTGCGGTTTTGTCCACTTTGTACACCGGAGGCCTCACGTGAACGCAACAGGACTATACCTCCACTTTTTCACTCTAACGCCCGTATTAATAAATCTATCTCAAGTCTGTCAGTCATCTTAAATAGGCTTTTGAAAAGTCATTTTGTACTGGTATGACATAAGAATGACATTTCTAAGATCGGTATCTTTAATAGGCTTTTGACAACTCATTTTGTACTGGTTTGACATAAGAATGACATTTCCAAGATTGGACTCAGACTTGAGATCGATTTATTACTACGGACCTAAGTCACCGTTTCGCTTTCATTATTCATATGACGGAATGAGGCACCTTTGGTCTCGTCACAGTGGGATGTGCTGGGCCTATGTATTAAAATGTCAATATAATGAAAACTACAAAAAAACGGTCAAAATACATGGGGTATATTTTTTTACCAGCCTGTATACTTTGCATTATTTTACGTTGAGATTGGGACATTTTTGTCTTATTTAGAGTTTATTCGTATCGTAGTAGTGTTAAACTGATCTCCAGGAATGCTGACACGTTCCCTTATTTCTAGGTAAGTACGAAAACTAGTTTCCAAATAAATACATAAAAAACCGTGGTTAATTGAAGTTGTAAAAATAACCTAAATGATCTACGCAGGCTATTTCTTTGGAAATTCATGATTTACCTAATCGTTTACCAACAAGAAAAAAAAGATATATTTCAGATCGAGTTCGTTTACGTACTTGATCAATACCGGGTAACTTGTCAAAATTAGAGGATTTCTTTACACTGGTAGATATATTGTATCTGTTATTTTATATATCCATGTAAATAAGTAGATGGTAAGTTTTAGGTTAAATAATTAAGTATGTATTATTTTTTCCGTGTGTAGAATATTATAAAGGCTTATAATTACTCAATAAGAACTACATGCCTGTTACCTATGATGCATTAACTGCACTACAGCCAATGACGTAGACTTGTGCCAATCACGTGACCTAGATGTCATGGCTAGAAAAACCCTGGTATTATTATATCATGAGAAAATGAAGACCATGGAATCATGCATAAAAGTCACCATTATGAGCCACAAAGGCGCGCATTAATAAATCGATCTCAAGTCTGCAAGCGATCTTGGTATTGTCATACCGTACAAAAATACATGTCAAAAGCGTGCTAAATGTTAAGATCGTTCTCAGATTTGCGATTGATCTATTAATACGGGCCAAAGGCCGAGATTGGTGTGGCGTAATTCTGTTTTTTTTTTACCTAAAAGGATTACTAATTAGTACCTAATAATTATTGATAAGATCAATAGGATTCTGAATGTACGATTGGTAATGCGTATAGCTCAAAATATATTGAGCTTTGCACAGAAGGATAGAATAAAGTAATAAATTGTACATAAATTTCACTTCTGTTGTTTTATTTATGGAAATCAATTTTAAATAGCAATTTCCTTGTTCTCTTCTTAGATATTTGCCAGTTCCAGTCCTAGTTTGAAATATAGATATTGAAATTCAGTGTTATACTTATAATTCATCCATGTTTGTATGGCGTAGACAGATAGGTAATTCTTAGGTTAATCTTGCCTGCATTTATATACTAACTAGCTGTGCCCGCGACTTCGTCCGCGTGGAATTTAATTGTCAAAGTTTCATACTAACTTTCATCCCCTATTTTATCCCCTTGGGGGTAGAATTAATCAAAATCCTTTCTTAGCGGATGCCTACGTCATAACATCTACCTGCATGCCAAATTTCAGCCCGATCCGTCCAGTGGTTTGGCCTGTGCGTTGATAGATCACTATGTGAGTCAGTCAGTCAGTCACCTTTGAGTTATATATATTTAGATACTGAGGTTGCCTATGTGAATTTCGATAGTACCTTTAGAAGTCGATTATATAGAAGTATACCTAGTGTACTTAGACTATATAGCACTAGTGTGCTATCTTTGATGGATATAAGGGAAAAAATGTATAAATAATCGATTAATTTGTCCTCCACAAATTACGGTTTTATAACTCCCAACACTACACCAAAATGTATATTTTTATACTGCCGTTGCAGTAAGTAGCTGTCAAGCAAGTGTCAATCAAACAACAGTCAAAGTCATAACGGACTGTCAAACGTTAGCCAAGCCTAAGCTGTTTGCGTTTGTTTGTTTCTAAAAAAAACATTAATATAGAAATTAATTAACCAAATACCAGTTTATTCACTCAAAACAATCAATAAACACCTATTACCAGATTTTCGTTATCGCTACTTACATACCAATGTGGTATAAATAGCATAAATACAGACTTCCTGTGGTCACACCTACTTTCGTATTAAATTGTTTGTTACTAAAGTGATAAAACAATGTCCGTGAGTGAGAAAGTGTCCTTATCGGACGCTCTGAGCAACGTAGACGTTTTGGACGAGCTCACATTGCCAGGCAAGTACTAATTATTCCTAAATATTAATCACAAAACTAATAGGTGGGGCCCTACTATTAGGTAAAGGCTTATGATAGCGCGGATGACGTTGTTGCTATGTAGGTAGGGAGCTATAATATATTGATATTTAATGCTGTATCAATTCTTTTGTATGCTATGTTTGCTGGGATTTAGTTTATTAGATTATTCATCATTGATTTGGTATTGGAAGTGTCAAGTTGTCTGGTAACTCCAAAACATCCATTCAGAAATCCTATAGTTTTGTGATTTGTTTTTAACGACCACCCATTGGTGGGTTTTGCAGAAGAAGCTCACAATGACAGATAATCAACAAATAATAATCCAGTATTTGGATGAATAATAATATATTAGTAATGTGGTAATTAATATTATTACAATTGCAATTATAATTCAGATGAGCAGCCATGCATCGAGGCGGCTCCGTGTTCCATCCTCTACCAGGCCAACTTCGACACCAACTTCGAAGACCGGAACGGCTTTGTCACGGGCATTGCTAAGTACATTGAGGAAGCCACTGTACATGCTAACCTGGTGAGTGTTGTTAACAATCAAAATCAGGGTTGAAGATGTTACTATACTAGGTGAAACAGAAAGGGTATACTATTTTTTTGCAACTTTACTTTGTAATTCTAAAACTATGGGCTTTGTGGGACAGTTGAAGTACTAAAAGTTTTGTAGACTTATGAAATCTGTCAACAGCTGTATCCCTGTAACACCTTTTGTTTTTCAAGTTTCCTCCAAAGCTGACAGTTTTAGAATTACAAAGTTAAGTGTTGAAATAAAAAAACCCTTTCTGTTTCAACCTGTATACTCAAGTATCAACCAATAGGTCTTGCAAACTTTTTTTAAATATTTGTGGTTGCGTCTCTTAAATGCAGGTTACTCTTTATTTCATCAAAGAGATTACATACCTAGATCTAGACCAATCAGATGTGTTTTAAGGCATCACAAAAGTTATGAAGAACTAGAGATAAAAACTACTTACTATTTTTTTGTAGTAAATCAGATACATTTTAGGAATTAAATTAATTATTGTTCATAAATTTTCCCCCAAAGACTGTACACAGACAGATTGACTGTGACAGACTGTGACAGATTTACTATAAAAAATTGTATACCCGTTCTGTTTCACCGTGTCCATATTTCAAGTGTTATTTGCGTATTTTTAAAACATCATAACAAAGCACTTGGATCACTGAAATGACCAGCTCAACATCCATCACACAAAAATGTGCCTGCACTTTTTACGTCGTCGGTTTGTGGACACCGCCGCAGAAGAAGAAAAAGAAGAACACCCATTCATTTGATGACCACTTGGCGCGGTGGTTCGATCGTAGGCCTCTCGGCTCACTGCACATGGTGGTTGTGGGTTCGTTTCCTGCCATGGCAAATGTCGGAAATGGCCTTTTCGTAATTTGACCTGGTCTGTGTGTGACCGGGATCGCCCCCAGTCCATTGTACGGAACCCATGCGTTGCTTAGTTTGGGACCGTACAGTTGGTGTGTCAATCTGGCAATAATAATTATTATTTTAATTATCAAGGAGGCTGTTAATTCAACTGATAGATGCCTGTATCCTGTTGCTCTTTACTTGTGTTTCTGTCGAGAATGTGTTTGTGTATTCATTGTGTTATTTTGTGTCAGAATGAGCTGCTGGAGGAGGGCAATGCCCACGCGGTGATGCTGTACACCTGGCGGTGCTGCAGCCGCGCCATTCCGCAGCCACGCTCCAACGAGCAGCCCGACCGCGTGCACATCTACGAGCGCACCGTGCAGGTGCTCGCGCCCGAGGTCGACAAGCTGCTGCAGTTCATGTACTTCCAGGTAACATAACGGGGCTGCGTCTTGTTTGTCCGGTTTTGCGACAAGTTGTGTCATGATGTGACAAGTTTTGTCAGGGCTGTGACACGTTTTGACAAGTTTTGTTACTGTTGTGACAAGTTTTGTCAGGGCTGCGATAAGTTTCGTCACGCTCGAATATCATACGTGGTGATGTGGTGGTGGTGCAGCCAATTGTTGTTGACAAGTAGTGCATCAGACGTGCTAGGTTGTGTCACTGCGCTGACAAGATTTACTTTTCCCGTGGCAGTATTTGTCACGGTCGTGATAAGACTTAAGCACAACAGTTCTTTCGAGTTATTAAAGATTTGTGTCTGAAAAATGTATTACTCTCAGCGTAAAGCGATCGAGCGCTTTTGCGGTGAAGTCCGCCGTCTCTGCCACGCGGAGAAGCGGCGCGACTTCGTGTCTGAGGCGTACCTGCTCACGCTCGGCAAGTTCGTCAACATGTTCGCCGTGCTCGACGAGCTTAAAAACATGAAGAGCTCCGTCAAGAATGACTACTCTACCTATAGGAGGTCAGTTCTTCTCACTTATTGTTCAACTCATATCAAATTGATAATATTTTTTTTAACAACTCATGACTAGCAATTCTTCTATAATATGCAAATACTCTAAAACTATATAACTGTCTATACTTTAAAGACATTCTAGAAAAAAACTGTAAGGATAGGGTACTGTGACCTAAACATGGGATTTCTTTGTTAATGGTCTGATTATGTGTACATCACACACAAAAAATACTTAACGGATTTTGATGTAGTATTCACCGTTTGGTAGCTTCATGTCCAACTTAAAATGTATGACACATTTATTCTTATTCCGGTGGGATGAACCAGAGATACAGCGTAGATTCTTCGTAGTACTAGTCACCCTACACTAAGGAGGTCATTTAAAATTGTCAAAATATAGCAGTAGCAATTAGTATGGTTGCGGCAAGCTGAAGACAGGGCGCTATGGCGCTCATTAGGGGAGTTCTATGTCCAGCAGTGGACTAGTATAGGCTGATGAGGAGGAGGAGGAATTAGTATTATCTTATTAACGCGGATGAAGTCGCAGTAAAGCTAGTTATTGCTTATGAAACAGGGCGGCCCAGTTCCTGAAGGTGATGTCTGACAGCCAGAGCCTGCAGGAGTCGCAGAACTTGTCCATGTTCCTCGCCACGCAGAACAAGATTAGGGACACCGTCAAAGATGCACTGGAGAAGATAAACGGTATGTAACTTGTTTATCGTTCGTTCGCTTGTATGAGAACAGGGTATATGTAAGTGCGGCCACTTCCAACGAAAAGAGATACAAAATTGAATAGATTATTATATTAAATATGTTGTTTATAATGTTTCACCTTCGTTAGTTTCTGACGAAGAATGAACCACAAATTTATAAATTGTCCGCCTGAAAGTTGGCGAGCTAAGTGGTGACCGATTTGGATCAACGTGGTTGATTATGGTCTGAACCCCCCTTGCGTTAAGGGGAGGCCATGCCCAGTAGTAATTATTATTATTTTTAATCTTTACCAGGTTACGAGGATCTGTTAGCCGACGTGGTCAACATCTGTGTCCACATGTTCGAAACTAAAATGTATTTGACGCCGTCCGAGAAACACATGCTTGTCAAGGTACCGAGCTCATTATATTTATTTATTAAAGGATAAATCCACTGTTGCATTGATGCCGGCAAATCCTATTGTCTATGGGAGTAAAGTGACAAGATTTGTGGTATTAGTGCCAATATTTGTCACAGCAATATCCAGTGTTCCAAACTAAATGATGTATAATATTCAACCGTACAATCCAACTTCAAAATTTTTAGATTATCATTAAAAAAAAAAAAAGCCTCACCTACCGACCATCAGTCACATAAAACTCTGTTGTTGGCAAAATCATCGACTACCTAACGATAAAAGCCATATTTTCAAAAAAGAAGAAGACAAATCACGCTTAAGACATTTAATCTGTCATAGACGTGACAATTGTTGTCACGGGCATGACAATTCATGTCGTGGTCGTGACAAACCTTGTCACAAACATGACAAAACTTGTCACAAGCATGACAAAACTTGTCATGGGCTTGAAAAGTCTCGTCACGTCGGTCCCGTATCTGTTGTGGGTGGATTATTGTATTGTACAGTGCCTTTAGGAAATATAAGCGTGATATTACTTATTATTCAGGTAATGGGGTTCGGCCTGTTCTTGATGGACTCTGACGCGTGCAACATCAACCGTCTGGACCAGAAGAAAAAGATCCGTCTCGACCGCATCGACAGGATTTTCAAGGTAAATAATCTCTTGCCCTACTTCTACTGGTGATGTAAGCTGTATCAGATTGACTACAGCTTATAAACGGGCTCGCTCGACCAGGCTAGTACCAACCTCTCACAGAAGGTCGGCGTAATGTACTACCAACACCTCACAGAAGGTCGTCGTAAAGTACTACCAACATCTCACAGAAGGTCGTCGTAAAGTACTACCAACATGTCACAGAAGGTCGGCGTAAAGTACTACCAACATCTCACAGAAGGTCGGCGTAAAGTACTACCAACATCTCACAGAAGGTCGGCGTAAAGTACTACCAACATCTCACAGAAGGTCGGCGTAAAGTACTACCAACATCTCACAGAAGGTCGGCGTAAAGTACTACCAACATCTCACAGAAGGTCGGCGTAAAGTACTACCAACATCTCACAGAAGGTCGGCGTAAAGTACTACCAACATCTCACAGAAGGTCGGCGTAAAGTACTACCAACATCTCACAGAAGGTCGGCGTAAAGTACTGCCAACATCTCACAGAAGGTCGGCGTAAAGTACTACCAACATCTCACAGAAGGTCGGCGTAAAGTACTACCAACATCTCACAGAAGGTCGGCGTAAAGTACTGCCAACATCTCACAGAAGGTCGGCGTAAAGTACTACCAACATCTCACAGAAGGTCGGCGTAAAGTACTACCAACATCTCACAGAAGGTCGGCGTAAAGTACTACCAACATCTCACAGAAGGTCGGCGTAAAGTACTACCAACATCTCACAGAAGGTCGGCGTAAAGTACTGCCAACATCTCACAGAAGGTCGGCGTAAAGTACTACCAACATCTCACAGAAGGTCGGCGTAAAGTACTACCAACATCTCACAGAAGGTCGGCGTAAAGTACTACCAACATCTCACAGAAGGTCGGCGTAAAGTACTACCAACATCTCACAGAAGGTCGGCGTAAAGTACTACCAACATCTCACAGAAGGTCGGCGTAAAGTACTACCAACATCTCACAGAAGGTCGGCGTAAAGTACTACCAACATCTCACAGAAGGTCGGCGTAAAGTTGCTATTATAGTTACGTTTCGAACGATGAGTGAGAGATTAGGAAGTCTTTCTCCCCTACTCTCTGTCCCACTCCCACCCCAGGTCGGCATTGTGCGAGCGATGCCTTTAATATTGAAAGCACTTATCTAAAGTCTACCTTGACTGCTTAACATGGTGGATTACGGCCTGAATCCCCCTCGTAGTTAGGGGAGGCCCGTGCCCGGGAATGGGACGTCAAAAGGGCTATAAATAATAAATTAATATAGCCAGACAGACACACCAACTGTACGGTCCCAGACTAAGCAACGCTTGTACTATGGGTACTGTACAAAGGACTGGGGGCGATCCCGGTGACACCCAGACCGGGGCGAATTACGAAAAGGCCATTTCCAAAAGTTGCTCCGGCGGGAATCGAGCCCGCAACCACCCGGTGCAGTGAACCGAGCGGCCTGCGCTCGAACCACTGCGCCAAGCGGTCGTCAAAAATGAATGAATGGCTAAACTATTATTATTATTGATAATTAATAACTTTTAATACAGAATTTGGAAGTAGTCCCGCTGTTCGGGGATATGCAGATAGCTCCGTTCAACTACATCAAGAGGTCCAAACACTACGATCCCAGCAAGTGAGTGCAGCGTATAATAACTATGTAATTTACAGACAGGTATACATAGATTATACACTATTATACAGGGTGTAAGGGGCATCGTAACGGATACTGATACCATGGATTCAACTCATGATTCTGGACCCCCCAGAGTGGGAATTTTTCGTCGACATTCTCTTGAATATCAATTTTTGAATATCAATGATTGAAGCGTCAATAGCCTAGTGGTTAGAGGGGCCGTCCTCGTAGTTGAGAGGTTCCGGGTTCGATCCCCATTCTGGCCATTAAACTATTGACGTGAGCCCACTCCTAGCACAAGCATTAGCTTAGTTGGAGGGGCTAAAGGGAATACTAGTAATGTGATAAACACACATTGCTAGTAATCTTTAATTAAAAATTAAATAAAAATATGCTCAAATTTTTCAGCATTTTCATCTCAATTGATTTTAGAATGAAATCATTATACCAATCTATTACAAGTGATTTCCAATAAATAAATACATAATTACTATTTAACCGAATTCTTTAGACATACACTGCAATGACGGCCGCTTGGCGCAGTGGTTCGAGCGTAGGCCGCTCGGCTCACGGCACATGGTGGTTGCGGGTTCGATTCCCGCCGGGGCAAATTCCGGAAATGGCCTTTTCGTAATTTGCCCAGGTCTGGGTGTCACTGGGATCGCCCCCAGTCCATTGTACGGTACCCATAGTACAAGCGTTGCTTAGTTTGGGGCCGTACAGTTGGTGTGTCAGTCTGGCGATATTTATTTATTTAATGTAAATTAAAACTCAATACGTTCGAGCGCGCGTGCGTCCTGGGTTCTAACCCCGGCTCGCACCTCTAGGTTTTTCGAAATCCATGTGTGAATCATAATTTCTATATGATTATCACTTGTTAACGGTGAAGGCAAAAATCGTGAGGGGCCTGCATGTTTTAGAAAATCTAAACAAATTTGCGAAAGACATGTGTAATCCGCCAACCCGCACTGGGCCAGCGTGGTGGATTACGGCCCGAATCCCCCTTGTAGTGAGCGGAGGCCTAATTAAGGGATATATTATTTTTATTAATGTTCGTATGTTAGTAATCGAATATGTTTTACGTGTAAAAATTTTAAATTGCCTAAAATTGTGTCCGAATCCCTTTTGCGATATTTATTCTGATGATTTAAAATGTCCTTGCAAATATTGTTGTTGTAAAAACGGGAATTATCTAATCTAATCTGCTGGTCAGATGGCCGCTGTCGTCTAGCGTCACCCCGGCGTCGCCGCAGGCCGACCTGATGGTCCACCTGCCGCAGATCCGCGAGGAGCACCAGAACTACATCTCCGAGCTGGCGCGCTATAGCAACGAGGTACACGGCACCCCCCACCACCGCCACCACCAATACCACCACCACTGCCATCACCACCGCCTCCTCCACTACCACCACCACCACCACCGCCTCCACCACCGTCTCAATCACCACCACTGCCATCACCACCGCCTCCTCTACTACCACCACCACTACCGCCTCCACCACCGTCTCAATCACCACGACCTCCACCACCACCAACGCCACCAACACCACCAATTCTCAGAGTAGACGTTTATCCTGCGTTGAACATGTAAGCAATAACGTCAGAACAGAGCATGAGTGTGTGTGCGCCGGCGCAGGTGACCACCACGTTCAAGGAGGCGGGGTCGGACGCCGAGAACCGGGCGGTGAGCGAGCTGTGCCTGCGCGGCCTGCAGCTGCTGTCCTCCTGGTGCTCCGTGCTCACCGAGCTGTGCTCCTGGAAGCTGCTGCACCCCACCGACCACGCCAGCAACGCGCGCTGCCCCCCCGACGCCGAGGAGTACGAGCGGGTGAGGTCAAACTTCCTTAAAGGTCAAGGTCATTTGCTGTCAAGGGGTCAAGTGAAAATGACGTTAAAATCTGTAAAGGTGAAGGTCACGTGAGGTCGAGGTCAAATGGTTTGAAGTCAAGGTCATTTGAGGGTGACCTTTGTGGTGCATTTGTAGCTATGATAGAGTTCAAGGTACTTACTTAAATATTGAAGGTTAAGTCACTCGTGGACAACGAAAAGTCGAAAGTCACAATTCTAGTCAAGGTTACGGGGTCATGAGTGACAATAAAGGTCAATAAAGGACGCTTACTACCAGCTTTCTTACTTATCTTACGAAATACTGCTATAATAGCTACTGGTACTGCCCGGGTCGAGCCAGCCTGCATATGAGCTACAGCCAATCAGCAATAGCTTGCCTCTACTTTAATTAAAAAAATATTATAATTTATCCCTCTTTACGTCCCACTCCTGGACACGGGCCTCCCCTCACTACGAGGGGGATTCAGGCCGTAATCCACCACGCTTTGGCCCAGTGCGGGTTGGCGGATTTCACATGTCTTTCGAAAATTGGTTAGATTTCTTAAGATATGCAGGTTTCCTCACGATGTTTTCCTTCACCGTAAGCAAGTGATAATCATATAGAGATTATGATTGGCACATAGATTTAGAAAAAATCAGAGGTGCGAGCCGGGGTTTGAACCCGGGACCTTGTGCCCGCGAGACGCGTGCTTAACCAATTGGCTATCAATGCTGTAGCTTTTATTGATAAATTTTTTGTTTGGTTTGATTTGGCAGGCGACCCGCTACAACTACACGTCCGAGGAGAAGTTCGCGATGATCGAGGTGATCGCGATGATCAAGGGTCTCCAGGTGCTGATGGCGCGCATGGAGACGGTGTTCGCGGACGCGGCGCGCCGCGCCATCTACGCGGAGCTGCAGGACTTCGTGCAGCTGCTGCTGCGCGAGCCGCTAAGGAAGGCCATCAAGAACAAGAAAGACCTCATCAGGAGGTGAGGACGATGATACCACAGCCTTGGTTAACACTTGTCATTAATAGTACATTGTTACCCTAGGGATGAAAGTAACTTATTTAGTCCCGATACGGGGTTTCCCAATAGTTCGTGGGACGAAATAAGTCTGTAACCCGAGGTAAACACTGTGCTTTTCATTACGAATACAAGGAAAGTAAAAATAAAAACATGAATTAGCTAAAGAAGGTCGGATTGGCGCTTTCCCGCCTATTTTGTTTTTTTTCTGTGGCTGGCTAGCTATTCATCCATTATTTTTCATTTTAATTATTGAAAAAATGTTAAATATTTTGCCCATCAAATCTAATTTATTTTAAAGAAAAGTGAAAATGGAACTATTTTTTTTAATAATTTGACAGCTGTCAGTTGTAAACGTTTCTCCCTAGGGCTGAAAAGTATCACTTTCAACCCGCTCCTCAGGCAACTTCAGACTTACTTTCCCATACTCGGAAAGTAAGGGAAAGTAATGAAAACTAAATAAATATAGCCAAAACTCAAAATTGTTTTTATTCATGTAAGCCAACAAAGCATTTTGAATAGTCAGAATCTACCGCCGGCTCGGAATGCTGCTTCCACTGAGAAGAGCCGGCATGAAACTCAATGGTTACTCTTTTCAATTAATAAAAGATGGTGTACATTCTCAGGAACAGCAACAGAATGTGAGCAGGCAACACCATTGTCACTAAATAAGTCAATAGTAATCAAATTTCACTCAGACGCGATAGCACAGCCTTAGTTGACACTTGTCATTGAAATAAATAAATATCGCCAGACTGACACACCAACTGTATAGTCCCAAACTAAGCAACGCTTGTACTATGGGTACCGTACAATGGACTGGAGGCGATCCCGGTGACACCCAGACCGGGGCGAATTACAAAAATGCCATTTACGAAATTTACCCCGACGGGAATCGAACCCGCATGGTGTCGGGAGCCGAGTAGCTTTCGCTCTAACCGCTGATTTATTAATTAATTTTGATTAATAATTTACTTAGTTTTAAGGTACTTCACATACATTATTAAAGGTTGATAGGTAGCCATAGCTAAGACTCATCATAATTATATTTTTGTAGAATCGAACTTGGTCAGAGGTTTGAGAAAAATATGCTTTGCATTGAAAGATTTTCTTCTTCGTAAATATTGAGTGTTGAAAGCGTCTCCCACGGAAATATTTGTATATCTGTGACCGGGACCTTACGCCTTAGGCGGTGGTAGCGTCGACTTTCAGAATCCTTCCATTCGTACCGAATTGTTCCCTGAACTTGATACTTAAGCGACACTGTCGGTTGGTGCAATAATACGGCCTGTTTTTCTATTTTATATATCAACCGGATCTATTTCCGGCTAGGGTCAGGTACTTAGGTACTTAGGTAGGGGTAGGTACTTCTCAAAAATCAAACAATGCAGTTTTAAGTTTTCATTAAAATCAGCGCCGAGACACCTTTGAGTATTTTTCGATATTCCCTATAGCTTCGGTTTTAGCCATCTTACAGGGGGCCAACTCTATAAGCTACTGCCAACGCAATAGAAACGCAATGCTCCGCTTTTGACGTATTTTCGTAACCTTCTAACCACAGGCCGACCCGGCCGACTGGCTTCGTTATTTTTATATTACATTGGTCAATCCAAAATAAAACACTTTGTGTCCTTTATCCTGGCGGGGATGTCCTTTGTCCTTTATCCTGCTAGTGGAGTTGAGGAGCCAAAATATGACGCTGTACGATAATTAAAACTTTTGGATCTGGCTAAACTGGTTTTAAAACAAAACGAACCAGCCCCTCTAGCCAAGTGGCCACGTCTGCATTCGTTTCTACATATCGTTACGCTTCTTGTATGGAAATTACATAAGTCACGTGATCTACTTATCGTCTTGAAATGTCATTTCCATACATTTAAGCGTAGCGTTTTGTAGAAACGCTTGTAGACGAAGCCACTTGGCTAGGAGGGCAGCGCGCGATAGCGTGAATCAGTCGCTACGCTAGTAGAGTTCGAAATTTATGGCTCAAGTGATCAACAAGAAACGCTCGCGTTTGCGTTTCTATTGCGTTCACAGTAGCTAACAGAGTTGGGGCCTAGCACAGTTGAAAAGTTCACCCTGTATGATGTGTTGTGCAGTATCATAGTGTCGGTGCGCGAGACGTGCGGCGACTGGGCGCGCGGCTGCGAGCCGCAGCAGGACCCGGCCCTGCGCGGGAAGAAGGACAGCGAGGCCAGCTTCACCATCAAGGTGCCGCGGCGGAATGTCGGTGAGTCTCGCCCGCTGGTGCACGCCGCCCTGCCGCAGCAGGACCTGGCCCTGCGCGGGAAGAAGGACAGCGAGGCCAGCTTCACCATCAAGGTGCCGCGGCGGAATGTCGGTGAGTCTCGCCCGCTGGTGCACGCCGCCCTGCCGCAGCAGGACCTGGCCCTGCGCGGGAAGAAGGACAGCGAGGCCAGCTTCACCATCAAGGTGCCGCGGCGGAATGTCGGTGAGTCTCGCCCGCTGGTGCACGCCGCCCTGCCGCAGCAGGACCCGGCCCTGCGCGGGAAGAAGGACAGCGAGGCCAGCTTCACCATCAAGGTGCCGCGGCGGAATGTCGGTGAGTCTCGCCCGCTGGTGCACGCCGCCCTGCCGCAGCAGGACCCGGCCCTGCGCGGGAAGAAGGACAGCGAGGCCAGCTTCACCATCAAGGTGCCGCGGCGGAATGTCGGTGAGTCTCGCCCGCTGGTGCACGCCGCCCTGCCGCAGCAGGACCCGGCCCTGCGCGGGAAGAAGGACAGCGAGGCCAGCTTCACCATCAAGGTGCCGCGGCGGAATGTCGGTGAGTCTCGCCCGCTGGTGCACGCCGCCCTGCCGCAGCAGGACCTGGCCCTGCGCGGGAAGAAGGACAGCGAGGCCAGCTTCACCATCAAGGTGCCGCGGCGGAATGTCGGTGAGTCTCGCCCGCTGGTGCACGCCGCCCTGCCGCAGCAGGACCCGGCCCTGCGCGGGAAGAAGGACAGCGAGGCCAGCTTCACCATCAAGGTGCCGCGGCGGAATGTCGGTGAGTCTCGCCCGCTGGTGCACGCCGCCCTGCCGCAGCAGGACCCGGCCCTGCGCGGGAAGAAGGACAGCGAGGCCAGCTTCACCATCAAGGTGCCGCGGCGGAATGTCGGTGAGTCTCGCCCGCTGGTGCACGCCGCCCTGCCGCAGCAGGACCCGGCCCTGCGCGGGAAGAAGGACAGCGAGGCCAGCTTCACCATCAAGGTGCCGCGGCGGAATGTCGGTGAGTCTCGCCCGCTGGTGCACGCCGCCCTGCCGCAGCAGGACCCGGCCCTGCGCGGGAAGAAGGACAGCGAGGCCAGCTTCACCATCAAGGTGCCGCGGCGGAATGTCGGTGAGTCTCGCCCGCTGGTGCACGCCGCCCTGCCGCAGCAGGACCCGGCCCTGCGCGGGAAGAAGGACAGCGAGGCCAGCTTCACCATCAAGAATATGTCTCGTGACCTGAAATTCGTTTCAGAATTGAGGGTAGAATCGAATCCACTAATCTATATATATATAACTCAAAGGTGACTGACTGACTGACATAGTGATCTATCAACGCACAGCCCAAACCACTGGACGGATCGGGCTGAAATTTGGCATGCAGGTAATGTTATGATGTAGGCATCCGCTAAGAAAGGATTTTGATTAATTCTACCCCCAAAGGTATAAAATTGGGGATGAAAGTTTGTATGAAATTAAATTCCACGCGGACGAAGTCGCGGGCACAGCTAGTTAAAGAATAAAATTAATGTGATTTGTTTTCTGTCACAATACTATAATACCACACACCTGGCAGGCCCGTCCACCACGCAGCTGTACATGGTGCGGACCCAGCTGGAGGCGCTGGTGTCAGACAAGTCGGGGGGGCGGCGCACCCTGCGCAAGGACCTGGACGCGGCCACGCTGCAGCAGATCGAGCAGTTCCACCGACAGAGCTTCTACTGGACCTACCTGCTCAACTTGTCCGGTGAGTTCTCGAGCGTGTTCGCAAAGAGGTCGGTTTATTTTGAATGTCTGAATACGTCAGTTTTTGACAGTTTTATACGTTGGGGTTTCTTTTAATACTTTTTGGTTTTAATTTTTATTATGTATCAACCTTGTAATTTGGAATTCGTATTAAGTCTCACTGCATTTTGCTGTGAATTTCTCTTTTTCGTTACAAATAAATATATGTTCTTTCTCTTGACACCGCTTGGCGCAGTGGTTCGAGCGTAGGCCGCTCGGGTCACTGCACATGGTGGTTGCGGGTTCGATTCCCGCCCGGGGCAAATTTCGGAAATGGCCTTTTCGTAATTTGCCCAGGTCTGGGTGTCACTGGGATCGCCCCCAGTCCATTGTACGGTTAACCATAGTACAAGCTTTGCTTAGTTTGGGACCGTACAGTTGGTGTGTCTGTCTGGCGATATTTATTTTATTTTTTGTATAGTGTCAAAGATGTTTTTTTCACTACTTTACTCGTAGAGCCGAGCTGTAGCTGATTGGCTACAGCTCATGGGCTGGCTCCACCGGAGTAGCACCACCCACTCACGGAAGGTCGGCGTAAAGTAGCCATTATATTATACTAGCTGTGCCCCGCGACTTCATCCGCGTAGTATTGGATTATTGGGTTAAAAAGTATCCTATATGTTAATCCCGGTTATAATCTATCTGTGTTCCAAATTTCATCCAAATCCGTTCAGTAGTTTTTGCGTGACGGAGTAACAAACATACATACATACATACATACATCCACACTCACAAACTTTCGCATTTATAATATTAGTAGGATCTGCATTATATACGATCTGTGAGAGAGTCCGAAGTCCTATCCAAGTCCCAAACCGAAGTCTCGCTGGCTGAGTTAGAGTCACGATATCTTTTGTAACAGATTCACTGCAAAAATGCTGCGACCTCTCCCAGCTATGGTACAGGGAGTTCTATTTGGAGATGACCATGGGACGAAAAGTTAATGTGAGTATTAACAGGTTGTTTCCACAGATATAGATTTACATAGATAACGCAAATGCATGTACTTCGCGTGTACGAAACCCCGACCAAGCGTCAAGGTTGGTCGCCGCTAACTTACAGCCCGCGCGGCTACAGATATTAACAATATGAGTATGAGCGAGATAATCACTCGAGAGAATCGTAGCGGGCGGAGGGCATCGGCGGCATCGGTGTCTTTGAATCGGTTTGGATTTCCCGTCACTAATGACGTCACAGTAGGTGTTAAAAATTCGGCACGCTTGGTTTCAATACAAGTCGTGATACTTGCGTTATCTATATAAATCTATATATGTGGTTGTTTCAGTAGCAAGGCTTTCGGCCGTATTCACAAACAATCTTGTCAAAAAAAAACCTTGAGGAAACCTTGGGGAACCCAAAATACATGTTTTACCACTTTTTGTTCAAATCGCCCACACTCACACATATTTATGAACATACAATTAATATTTTATTAACTTTACACATTATAATTCAATGAAATACGAGTTTTTTTTATTAAAAACAAAAATGACGACGTCACATACCGTTAAAAAGTCCCCAAAGTCCCGTAACGGTACGAATTTTGAGTAATAATTTCTTTAATAGCGGACTTTAATAGCCACTTTTTAATAGCGGTCTATTGTTGGCCTTCTTTAATAGGCCTTTTGTATAGTGGACTTCAGTGGATCTTTTTTATAGCGGACTTTAATAGGGCCCTTTTTAATAGCGGTATTTTCTTAGCCTACTTTAATTTAATAGGCCTTTTATTTTGTATAGTGTACTTGAGTGATATTTTTTATAGCGAACGTTATGAGGCCACTTATTAATAGCGGACTTTCATAGGCCTTTTTAAATAGCGACTTTAATGACCCTTTACTTAACCCTTAGGTATTAATACCTAGCTGAAATTAAAAGGACTTTTTTGTAACAGTCGGTACTATGGTTTTCACCAGAAATGCATGGTTCGCCACCAACACAACGAGGAGTGCAACGACCTGGTGACGATGGAGAAGCGCATCCAGTTCCCCATCGAGATGTCCATGCCGTGGATCCTGACCGACCACATCCTGCGCACCAAGGAGCCCGCCATGATGGAGTTAGTACCGCGCCGCGCTCGACAAGTGGCGACACTAGCGCCACACGGTCACCGCGCTCACGGATAGATGGCGCTGAATGCGACCCCTCAGTACAACCCGCGGTTGTTCATAGAATAACTGAATCACGATATTAAAGTTTGCATTGTTCAACGGCTCAAGTTCTGTGAGCCAGGAGGGCTAAAATACGAAGATTTTCCTGAGGCGTTTATTCACTCCAAGAGATTTCTTAAGACTAACTTGAAATTACAATGTTAATCCATTTATACTCAAAATAAATTAAATCAGGTTCGATCAGTTCGAATATTGGTGACATTTTCTAAGACTTGCAGGTTTCCTCACGATGTTCTTCTTTACCGTAAAAGAGTGATGATCATATAGAAATTATGACTAGCGCATAGATTTCGAAAAACCCAGAGGTGTGAGCCGGGGTCCTGAATCCAGGACCTGGTGCCCGCGAGACGCGTGCTTAACTAATCGACTATCACTGACATGATGCCAAATGTGGATAACTAAGTTTACTGCCAAAGGGTAGGAGTGTTGCTCGTGCAAATCTAAGGCCCCGTTTGAATAATTCGATCTCAAGTCTGACTTCTGAGAGCGGTCTTGAGTACGCGTTTGACGTGTCATTTTGTACTGATGTGACATAAGAATGACATTTTCAAGATCGCTCTCAGACTTGAGATCGATTTAATAATACGGATCTAAGAGAGGATGCGTAGTTTTTTTATTTTATTTCTTTTTTTTACCAATCCTTACTAATATTATAAATGCGAAAGTAACTCTGTCTGTCTGTTTGTCTTCACGCCAAAACTACTGAACCGATTTAAATGAAATTTGGTACAAAGATAGTCAAGAGCCTGAGAAAAGACATTGGCTACTTTTTAATGCGAAAAAGGGTTGTAAGGGGTAGAAAGGGGGGGGATGAAAGTTGTATGGAAGTATCGTCATTTTTAGAGCTAGAAGCTTGAAACTTATTATTAAGGCTGTTGATTCCATATAAATAAATAGAGACATTCAGAGTTTGTAAAAGTTTCAACCCCTCAAGGGTGTGACACTATACCACGCGGACGAAGTCGCGGGCACAGCTAGTAAAATAAAATATGTCTCGTTGGCAGGTATGTCCTGTACCCGCTGGACCTGTACAACGACTCCGCGCAGTACGCGCTGACCGTGTTCAAGAAGCAGTTCCTGTATGACGAGGTGGAGGCCGAGGTCAACCTCTGCTTCGACCAATTCGTCTACAAGCTGTCCGAGCAGGTCTATGCGCACTACAAGCAGCTCGCCGCCAGGTCAGTCACCATAGACACCTCGCGCCAGGGCTAGCCATAGACAATTGACAATCTTAAAAAAATGCACAAAAAAATATTGTTATATTCTTATTGGATGTTGGATTTTGACATAAACATATGAGTTCAGGAAACGCGAGGCCCCTATAAAAATTAGTTATACTATTTAAAAAAATGAAAATAACTTATGTGGCGTCTATTAATTACGTGAGACTCATCCATCCATTAATTACGTGAAGTGTTCAGGGGGCTAGGGGGAGGGGGTCTAGTCTCACCTAGGCGTGGCATGGCGCCACCTAGGCATGGCAGGCGGTGTGGTGTGAGTGTGCGTGTGTGGCAGCATGCTGCTGGACAAGCGGTACCGCGCGGAGTGCGCGGCGCGCGGCGCGGTGGCGGGCGGCGGCGCGGGCCGCTACGCGTCGCTGCTGCGCCAGCGCCACGTGGCGCTGCTCGGCCGGCACGTCGACCTCTGCGCGCTGGTCAGTACATTATACATCACACACACTTTATGACGCATTTGAGGCGCCTTTCTCGTTAGTCAGGACACATTTCATGCGCCCTTCTTGTTAGTCAAGTCCCATTTCAGGCGCTCCGCATGTTAATCATGACAACAATGTTACCTACCAGGTTCAATTATAGCTAATAACGATCCAGATGACCACATAAGTACCTTCAAAAAGAACATCAAAATCGGTCAAGCCGTTTAGGAGAAGAAGAATTACGAACACACGCACACCGGAAATTTATACTACAAAGATAAATTTAGTGTTTTGATACCATTGCGTGGTGTAGGTGGCACAACGCATCAACGCCGACATGCACCGAGCGTTGGACGCCGCAGTCGCCAAATTTGAAGCCGGGGACATAACAGGCGTTGTGGTGAGTCCGATAAAATAACAGTAGCCTCAGTTACTATTTATAATATCAGCTATCGGCCAGTGCGAGTCCCGTCAAAATTGGTCCAGCCGTTTCGAAGAATATCCGGTATAAATAGAGAGACTTACAAAAAAAATGTTTTTGTTCGTTAATTAAAAGTACTATTATTTTGATATTACAAAAAGTTGCTTATAATTTTATTTATTTATGTAGATAAATAAATGTCGCCATACATATTGTATGGTCCCAAATTATGGGATTTTAGTTGTCTGAGGTTGTGACAATTATCCAAAGACCCGTTAATGAGAAAATATGATGGCTATACGAGTACTTAAGGCCTGTCTCCACATAATAAGCTTCTATAATAATTTAGCCCTTTTGACGTCCCACTCCTGGGCAAGGGCCTTCCCTCACTACGAGGGGGATTCAGGCCGTGATCCACCACCCTGGCCCAGTGCGGGTTGGCGGATTTCAAGTCTTTCGAAAATTATTAAGATTCTCTAAGACATGCAGGTTTCCTAACGATGTTTTCGAGTTATAATCATATAGAAATGATGATTTGCACATAGATTTCGAAAACCCAGAGGCGCGAGCCGGGGTTTGAACCCAAAACCTGGTGCCCTCAAGACTCGTGCTTAACCAATGGGCTATCACTGCTGTACCTTCAATTATATGTATCAAAATTATTATTTGGAACATTTGAGAACCCCCGCCCCCGTGTAATCCATCAGGAGCTGGAAGGTCTCATGTCCGTGAACCGGCTCTGTCACAAGCTGTTAAGCCGGTACCTCACCCTGGACGACTTCGACGCCATCTTGCGGGAGAGCGACCACGGCGTGCTGGCGCCGTACGGGAAGATCACACTGCACGTCTTCTGGGAGCTAAACTTTGACTTCTTGCCCAGCTATTGTTACAATGCCGCCACTGATCGGTGAGTAGACGATGTATTTTTAGTAGACAATTTGTTGCTAGTAGGCGATGTAGTATTAGTAGACGTTGTATTGTCAGTAGACGATGTATGTATTGTAAGTAGACGGTGTATTGCTAGACGATGTATTGTTAGTAGGCTATGTATTATTATATTAGTAGACGATGTATTGTTAGTACGCGATGTATTATTAGTAGACGGTGTTTTGTTAGTAGACGATGTGTTGCTAGTAGACGATGTGTTGCTAGAAGAGGATGTACTGTCAGTTGTATAAATGTTAAGGTATCTTCCCTTGAATAAACCCGGTGCCTGTTCGATATGTGCGTGTGTGTAAGAGTGTGGCGCGCGCGCAGGTTCGTGAAGTGCCGCGGCATCCAGTTCGCGGCGGGCGTGCAGCGGGAGAAGCCGCAGCAGTACGGGCACGCGCTGCTGTGGGGCTCCAAGCAGCTCAGCCTCGCGTACTCCGCGCAGTACGCGCAGTACAACGGTGGGTACCAGCTCAGCAGGAGGGGGGGGTCCCCTTCCTCATCAACCCCAGACACCGCAAACAAGGACAGTCATTGGGGGGGAGGCCTAATTCCAGTGCTAGACGTCTTGAGGCTGATAGACCGGCTGTTAGTGGGCGAAGCTCGAAGATCTGTGACTTTTTACCAAATAGTTGATAATTTCACCATATTAAAAATAAAACTTCTCAGCACTATCTTAACACTACATTAGGGCTACTTCTTAGATACCTACACCTACCTACCTACCTACCCCTTCTTACTTGACGACCGCTTGGCGCAGTGGTTCGAGCGTAGGCCGCTCGTCTCACTGCATCGGGTGGTTGCGGGTTCGATTCCCGTCAGGGTAAATTTCGGAAATGGCCTTTTCGTAATGTTCCCTGGTCTGGGTGTCACTGGGATCGCCCCCAGTCCATTGTACGGTACCCATAATACAAGCGTTGCTTAGTTTGGGACCATACAGTTGGTGTGTTCGTCTGGCGATATTTATTTATTTACTTTAATTGGCACCGACTCCAAATGTAAGGAATTAGTAAATTACGTGAAGCGTTCATGGGGTCGAGTCGAATCTCATTTAAGTGTACCCAGTTTTTTTTTAAGTCGTCTTCAAAGTACTTTTATTTTTTGATCAATGTCCCCCCCTCCAGGGTTCGTGGGCGCGCAGCACCTGCACGCGCTGGTGCGGCTGCTGGGCTACCAGGGCGTGGCGGTGGTGGTGGCGGAGCTGCTGGGCGTGGCGCGGGGCCTGCTGCACGGCACCATCGCGCAGTTCACGCGCGCGCTCGCCGCCGCCATGCCGCGCCACTGCAAGCTGCCGCGGTACGACTACGGCTCCAACGGTGAGTCGAGGGGTCGCTGTGACGCTTGAGGATGAGTGCCGTGGTCGCCGTGACGCTTGGGGATGAGTGTCGTGGCAGCCGTGACGCTTGGGGATGAGTGTCGTGGCAGCCGTGACGCTTGGGGATGAGTGTCGTGGTCGCCGTGATGCTTGGGGATGAGTGTCGTGGCAACGCTTGGGGATGAGTGTCGTGGACGCCGTGACGCTTGGGAATAAGTGTCGTGGTCGCCGTGACGCTTGGGGATGAGTGTCGTGGCAGCTGTGACGCTTGGGGATGGGTGTTGTGGTCGTCGTGACGCTTTGGGATGAGTGTCATGATCTGTATGACGCTTGGTGATGAGTTTCGTGGTCGCCGTGACGCTTGGGGATGAGTGTCGTGGTCGCCGTGACGCTTTGGAATGTGTGTCGTGGTCTTGAGTACAAGCGTCGTGTTGTCTGCAGGCGTGCTGGGCTACTACCACGCGCAGCTGACCGACATCGTGCAGTACCCGGACGCGCGCACCGAGCTGTTCCACGCGTTCCGCGAGCTCGGGAACATCATACTGTTCTGTATGCTCATCGAACAGGTGGGAACAACATTCGTGTTACCCTATATTTGAACGAACCAAAAATGATACAAAAAAAATTGTCTTTATGTCTACTCAATATGACAGTGAGCAGTGATAGCCGATTGGTTTAAGCATTATCACTCGCTTACGGTGAAGGAATCATATAGAAATCATGATTCGCACATAGATTTTGAAAAAAAGTTCGAGCCGGGGTTTGAACCCAGGACCTGGTACCCGCAAGACGCGTGCTTAACCAATCGGCTATCTCTGCTGTAATAACATATAAGACTAATATTAAAATAATGTAAACTATATTTTCAGGCGCCATGCAAAATATCAGGCATTGTCGAAATAAAACTTGATATCAATATTAATAAATCGATCTCGAGTCTGAGTTCGATCTTAAGTACGCTTTTGACATGTAATTTTGTACAGGTCAACATTACCAAGATCGCTCTCAGACTTGAGATCTCAAACTCAAACTCAAAATGGTTTTTATTCACGTAAGCCAGCAAAGCATATATGAATAGTCAGAATCTACCACCGGTTCGGAATGCTGCTTCCACTGAGAAGAGCCGGCAAGAAACAATGGTTACTCTTTCAATGAATTAAAGATGGTGTACATTCTCAGGAACAGCAACAAAAATATGAGCAGCCAACACCATTGCCACTAAATAAGTAATAGTATAATAATAATTTATTAATATCGATAAGATCGATTTATTAATATGGGTTTATCTCATTTATATTACTTTAGGCTCTCAGTCAAGAGGAGGTGACGGACCTGCTCCACGCCGCGCCCTTCCAGAACATCCTGCCGCGACCCTTCGCCGCTGGTAAGACAGACTTAAACATTACAATGTCTCATTGAGGGTTCAGCCGTTGGACTCTAGTCACAACGCTAGTTTCAAGGCGTTTGTGATTAGAGTCCCCACGGACAGGCTGTCAACTTTCATGCAGGAAGACTACTGGCCGAAGGGTGTGGTGTTCAGGCGCTTTCGGGGGAGTTTGCCGTCGGCACCACCGACAGTTTAGTGTTATAGTGTTCGTTTTATTATAATTATATGATAGTATATAGTGTTTTATTATACATATGTATGATAGATAGTATATAAGGTATATATCTATGGGCCTGAGATGCCTGAGTATAAACAAATAAATAAATTACACTATTATACCCGCTGATTTTTTGCAAATGAGAGTGAACGCCCAAATCCTACAAAATTATAAGGAATAGCGTTAGATATTCAAAGGAATCTTTGGGTGAATTTTGATGTAAATTGATACTGCATCAGTAGATTTTTGAAAAATAAATGTATCTAGCCTAAAATCGAGCTGGTTGATATCGTTAACAAAAAAAACAGTGCCATCTAGGGACGACCGAAAGAAGCGAAGCTTTATAGTATAAAGCGTAGGGCGCCGCAGCCGCCACTCTGTATACTATAGGTATATGTCGTGTAACGCTACTGACGCTTAGCACGGATAGAGTGGCCGCGCGGCGAGCGCCCCAAAGGCTTTTGCTTCAAAACAGTGTATTACTTCTACCTAACAGTGTCCTTTCTAAGAATCGTAATTCTAGGAAGTAAATTTGAAGCGTCAATAGCATACTGGTTAGAGGGGCCGTCCTCGTAGCTGAGCGGTTCCGGGTTCGATCCCCATCCTGGCCATTAAACTATTGACGTGAGCCCACTCCTAGCACAAGCATTAGCTTAAAGGGGTTATAGGGAATACTAGTAATATGATAAACACACATTGCTGGTACTCTTTAAAAAAAAAAAGTCAAATTGCAATCTAAACTTACATTTGATGTGTTAATCATTTTTTTTACTTCGCTTTGTATCGCAGAGGGAGAGAAACCAGAGACCAAACAGAAGCGGTTGGAGGCGAAATACACCGCGCTGCAGATTGTGCAAAACGTAGACAAATATGGCACGGCTAAGGTATTATTCAGCACTTTTATAACTCCATATACTTATACGGGGTGATATTTTGGTCATTTTTACAAATAAAATAAAATTGAAGTGTTATAGCAAAAAAAAAATATTTTAATAATTTTCGTCTGTCTGTTTGTTCCGGCTAATCTCCGTAACGGCTGGACCGATTTTGATAGGACTTTCACTGGCAGATAGATGATGTTATAAGGAACAAGTTAGGCTAATTATATTTGGTCGAAGTAACACGCGAACGGAGCCGCAAGCAACAGCAGCCAATGAATTATAATGTTCCGTCTGTCCGCTCTGTTCTAAACCGCGCATCGGCTAGTTCGGACCCTTATATTTCTCCAACCATGGTTACCCCTTCGATTGGGTACGCAAATATATGGGATAGTTTTAGTGAAAGGGTTATTCGACTAAAAACCCCGACGACCGCTTGGCGCAGTGGTTCGAGCGTAGGCCGCTCGGCTCACTGCGGATGGTGGTTGCGGGTTCGATTCCCGCTGGCGTAAATTTCGGAAATAGCCTTTTCGTAATTCGCCCCGGCCTGTGTGTCACCGGGATCGATTGTACGGTGCCCATAGTACAAGCGTTGCTTAGGGGCCATCCATGTATTACGTCACACAAATTTCATGTTTTTTTTTACTCCTTCCCCGTCCTTGTCACAGCTGGTCCCATTTGCGAGACCCCCCCCCACCTAGTGTGATGTCACATATTTTGCAATTTTACATTCAGAAATGTATGAAATTAAAACAGCACTGTTCGGAATATATTTTATTTATATGTAACTGCCCGTCCCCACCCCTTATCACCCTTGAAAACCCTTGATGGGTTCCCTTCCGCCCCGGGAGAGGCAGAAGGGATAAGTGTGAGTCACCCGCACCACGAAGGCGCATGGCATACCCACTAAAAACCAACGCTGTTCCCTCTTAGCCGCGAGTGCCGAGGACCCGAGTTTACGTTGCCGCTTCCAATCACATCCCCGGCTGTGGCCTTGTCAGGCCTCCTCTCTGGGTAGTCTGAGGGATCACCCACTCCGGCCGAGTGGCGCTGTGTTGGTACAGGTAACACAGCGCCCCCTCACGAGCCCCTGAACGGGCATCAGGCTCTCCCGTGCCTGACGCCTTAGGGCTCAGGGACCTCCTCCCTCCCCCTTAACGTGTGACGTAATGCAGTTGGTGTGTCAGTCTGGCGATATTATTATTATTATGAAAACCTATCGGGTGGTTCCGTGTCCTGTGCTGCAGCAGGGGCAGCTGTCCCGCGAGGGCGACCTGCTGACGCGCGAGCGGCTGTGCTGCGGCCTGTCCCTGTTCGCCGTGGTGCTGCGGCGCCTGCGCACCGCGCTCGCCGCGCCCCAGTGGCCCGCCCCGCCCGCCCCCCACCACCACGCGCCCGCGCCACCCGACGACACGCACGAGTTCCACAGGTACACCCCCCACACCCCCCACTCTACACGCGCACCGCGCTCGCCGCGCCCCAGTGGCCCGCCCCGCCCGCCCCCCACCACCACGCGCCCGCGCCACCCGACGACACGCACGAGTTCCACAGGTACACCCCCCACACCCCCCACTCTACACGCGCACCGCGCTCGCCGCGCCCCAGTGGCCCGCCCCGCCCGCCCCCCACCACCACGCGCCCGCGCCACCCGACGACACGCACGAGTTCCACAGGTACACCCCCCACACCCCCCACTCTACACGCGCACCGCGCTCGCCGCGCCCCAGTGGCCCGCCCCGCCCGCCCCCCACCACCACGCGCCCGCGCCACCCGACGACACGCACGAGTTCCACAGGTACACCCCCCACACCCCCCACTCTACACGCGCACCGCGCTCGCCGCGCCCCAGTGGCCCGCCCCGCCCGCCCCCCACCACCACGCGCCCGCGCCACCCGACGACACGCACGAGTTCCACAGGTACACCCCCCACACCCCCCACTCTACACGCGCACCGCGCTCGCCGCGCCCCAGTGGCCCGCCCCGCCCGCCCCCCACCACCACGCGCCCGCGCCACCCGACGACACGCACGAGTTCCACAGGTACACCCCCCACACCCCCCACTCTACACGCGCACCGCGCTCGCCGCGCCCCAGTGGCCCGCCCCGCCCGCCCCCCACCACCACGCGCCCGCGCCACCCGACGACACGCACGAGTTCCACAGGTACACCCCCCACACCCCCCACTCTACACGCGCACCGCGCTCGCCGCGCCCCAGTGGCCCGCCCCGCCCGCCCCCCACCACCACGCGCCCGCGCCACCCGACGACACGCACGAGTTCCACAGGTACACCCCCCACACCCCCCACTCTACACGCGCACCGCGCTCGCCGCGCCCCAGTGGCCCGCCCCGCCCGCCCCCCACCACCACGCGCCCGCGCCACCCGACGACACGCACGAGTTCCACAGGTACACCCCCCCCCCCCCCCACTCTACACGCGCACCGCGCTCGCCCCGCCCCAGTGGCCCGCCCCGCCCGCCCCCCACCACCACGCGCCCGCGCCACCCGACGACACGCACGAGTTCCACAGGTACACCCCCCACACCCCCCACTCTACACGCGCACCGCGCTCGCCGCGCCCAGTGGCCCGCCCCGCCCGCCCCCCACCACCACGCGCCCGCGCCACCCGACGACACGCACGAGTTCCACAGGTACACCCCCCACACCCCCCACTCCCCACACCCCTCACTCTCGCCGGAAATGGCCCCAGCCCTTGGTCCTTGGCCCATGGCCCATGGCCCTTTTCGTAATTCGCCCCGGTCTGGGTGTCACCGGGACCGCCCCCAGTCCATTGTACGGTGCCCTTAGTACAAGCGTTGCTTAGTTTGGGTCCGTACAGTTGGTGTGTCAGTCTGGCGATCTTTTTTTAGTAATGTTTATTCAATCGTCTCCCTTGTTCCAGGCTGTGGTCTGCGCTCCAGTTTCTGTACTGCATACCGGTCGGAGACACGCAGTTCACTGTTGAGTGAGTACACAATAAGTTCTACTAGTAATGTAATAACTCTACATAGATCATTTTAAAAATGATTTCCATCTGATGCGACAACCCTTTGATCAAATTTATACTTTACTAGCTGTGCCCCGCGACTTCATCCGCGTAGTATTGGATTATTGGGTTAAAAAGTATCCTATATGTTAATCCCGGTTAGAATCTATCTGTGTTCCAAATTTCATCCAAATCCGTTCAGTAGTTTTTGCGTGAAGGAGTAACAAACATACATACATACATCCACACTCACAAACTTTCGCATTTATAATATTGTTAGGTACTAGGGGTAGGTACAAATAATGCCGACTACGTGTATAAAGGGTTTATTCCGCTCTCCACAAACTTGACAAATACACAGTACTACACTAGTTCACTATCACTAGTTACATACAACAAACACTGTTCCGAATCACTTAGCAGTCACACAGTATTCCAATATAATCGCCTAGGTCACTGGTATATCACTCTTCGTTCGCTTACTTAAGTTCCGTACACTGTCGCTTCCAAGAAGTAACTAACTCGCTGCCCGTCGTCAACACCTTATATACGGAATAAAGATGCGAGCTGGTATTTTCCTGAACATTCTCGGTAGGTATGTAGGTAATAATAATCCCAATCGAATGATCTCGAGACCCATTGTCGGCTTCCCTTTGTATTCGTTCGCGAGTAGGTATTTGCCCGCCGCCGTCGCGCCGATCACGCGTTCACTTTATACCTACATACCTACAGTCTCGAACATTCAACTTTTAGAGATCCTTCGTAATTCGATGGGGTTCATAACAATGCGTTTTTGTATCAAGCTGATAAAATAAGGATCCTTCGAGGTATTTGACCAAATAGTTTCTAGGTCGCAACAATATTATAGTAGGACTAGCTGACTCGACAGACGTTGCCCAGTCTTCACTTTGAATATTCAATTCAAATTGTTCCGCTCAACTTCTTACTTTTTTCTCTCATAAGAACCTTCTCCTGACAATAATAAACACAACAATAAAATAATTAGCGAAATCGTTCCATCCGTTCACGCGTGATGCGATGACCAAGGAAATAGAGATTATTTTTTATGTATAGATATACCTATCACAAACACACTAAGATCGATAGTCTCTTATCAATTATTCCAATGAGCCTGAACATGATACCCCTGGTGTAAGTTGGTGAGGAGTAGGACATCCTACAGATTCCACGTCTTGCTGCAGCATCAGGTCAAGGTTACCATGCCCTTGCAATATAATTCAAGAAACAGAGTACTAAATTTCGAATTGATCTGACCCGTGGAAGTTGGTTATATTCCTTCATAAACTATAAATGAGCTGATAATCTTCAAACGGCTGATCCGATTTTCATGAAATATAGCTAAGAACGATCCCGATCAAGATCCCTTTCAAACAACAATAACGAAATTGAAATCAGTTCATCCGCTTGGCCGCTACGTTGCCACAGACAGACACACAGATACACATGTTAAACTTAAATCACCCCTCTTTTTTTCGTCGGTGGTTAAATATCTTGGGAGCTCCATCACTTTTTTTTGTTTTATATATTTGCAATTGCGACCTACAAATTAATAAAGCTTATTTCTGTTACCAACTTTCATCAACTTCCGTCAACAATTCTAAATGTTATGACACTATACAATTGGGACGGACAGACGGACGAACGGATGGACAGACAGACGGACGGACGTACTGGAGGGACGGACTGACTGGACGATGTTATAAAGGTGCCTATGCAATGTGTGATCCGCCCCCCCCACAGGGAGTTGTTCGGCGAGGGCCTGCACTGGGCCGGCTGCACGCTGGTGGCGCTGCTGGGCCAGCAGCGGCGGTTCGAGGCGCTGGACTTCTGCTACCACATCCTGAGGGTGCAGCGCGTCGACGGCAAGGACGAGCTCGTCAAGGGCATCGTGAGTCCTACACCCGGGTGTATACATTAAACAATTTAATGGGATTTCGAAGACTGCTTGGTGCAGAGGTTTGAGCGTAGACCGCTCGGCTCGCTGCACCGGGTGGTTGCGGGTTCGATTCGCGTCGGGGCAAAGTTAGGAAATGGCCTTTTCGTAATCTGCCCTGGTCTGGGTGTCACCGGGATCGCCCCCAGTCCATTGTACCGATACCCATAGTACAAGCGTTGCTTAGTTTGGGACCGTACCTCTAGTTGGTGTGTCAGTCTGGCGATATTTATTTATTCGTTTATTTTATTTTATTATTGTTGGAAGACGCATTTTAAATTATTTTCTGTTTTCCGTCGACGGTAACGGTCACACGCAGTAGCTGCGGCACACCTGGACTCTCCATTAAATGTTAGGTTAGGGGTGTAAAATAAAAAAATAAAATAAAATAAATATCGCCAGACTGACACACCAACTGTACGGTCACAAACTAAGTATCGCCTGTACTATGGGTACTGTACAATGGACTGGGGGCCATCTCAGTGACACCCAGACCTGGGCGAATTACGAAAAGGCCAATACCGAAATTTACCCTGACGGGAGTCGAACCCGCAACCTCCATGAGCGGCCTACGCTCGAACCACTGCGCCAAGCGGTCGTCAAGTACGGTGTAATAGTTCCCGCTAGTGTTGTACACAACATGTACATCTTGTCTCGTGTCCCGCAGCCTCTGAAGCGCATGGTGGACCGCATCAGGCGCTTCCAGGTCCTCAACTCGCAGATCTTCGGCGTGCTGGCGCGCCACCTGGCGGCCGACGACGAGCGCGCCGGCGTCGAGCACGTGCGCTGCTTCCCCCCGCCCGCTGCGCCCCACCACCTGCCCTAGACGCCCCCCGCCGCGCCCCACCACCTGCCCTAGACGCCCCCCGCCGCGCCCCACCACCTGCCCTAGACGCCCCCCGCCGCACCCCACCATCTGCCCTAGACTCCACCCTCCAGCACCCCCCACGGCTCCTGACAGTGCACCGCCCACCAGTGGGATGGTTGCGGCCCAAATAATAATGATGTCCCTATGATTTATTTCTTTAATATTCATATATATTATAAAAAACAAAACACGTCGCATACAGTCATACTGTTGATGTTGATGCATCATAAATATATTGCATCAATGTCTGTCATTTCTCTATTCAAAATTGCAGTTTCCATTTTGGGTACCGACCTAGTTATTTTTGGTATAGTAGCGAGCGATTTGAGATTTATGCAATATATTTATGATGCATCAACATTATGGACTCAAAACTGAGTCTCGTTCACGTATCCGGCAGTATGACTGTATGCGACGTGTTTTGTTTTAAAATATATATTAATATTAAAGAAATAAACCAACATTTGTACCAACCCTCAAACTCAAAGGACAAAATTGGTTTTTATTCATGTAAGCCAGAAAAGCATAAATGCTTTTCTTTATCATAAATTTATGAATAGTCAGTATCTACCGCCGGCTCGGAATGCCGCTTCCACTGAGAAGAGCCAGCAAGAAACTCAATGGTTACTCTTTTCAATGAATAAATATGGTGTGCATTCTCAGGAACAGCAACAAATGTGTGCAGGCAGCACCATTGTCACTAAATAAGTAAATAGTATCGTACAAATCTCACTCAGATTAATGTACATTTGCGGAGCATTTCAGTCTCCGATCTTATTATGTATACCTAAAGTAGTTTGGACGCGCTTGTAAACCCGCGTTGACACTATTATACTAGCCACTAGCAAACTAAGCTTGTTTACCTACAGTGTCAAGTCGGCTTAAGCGCTAGACTCGTCGTGCCTATAGGCAATTTGTTTTGTATTCCAATAATTATAATTCGTAGGATAATTAATTAATGTTTCTACAGACTATGATTTAAGCTAACTAGTAATTTATGAGTATTGTATATTAGTTTTAATATCAATTAAACATTTTGTATACATAAACTGTGTTTTTTTAATAATCCTACTAAACTAGTATCCCCGTTATAATGGTCGAAATTAAACGTCACGAAGGTTTTATTGTCAAAGAATAGGTCAAATCCACTATGAAAGTCCCGCCATCCGAAAACTCACCGTTTGTCAGTCAGACAGTCCGTGTGAAGGTTACAAATGTGTGTGTCAATTCATGGTAGTGTGTAATGTTTTATTTATTGATTTTAATGTATTTCCAAGTATTATAATATAAAAATTTGCATCCTGCACTCCTCTATATAAACTATAAGTGTACCAAATTTCATACTCCTACGTACGCGCAATTTTCGTATTAAGCGTTTGAAAGTTTTGGCTTCACGTATGAATATAATAATATAGATTTGATGAAAGAATCTGTTTTTGATGTGAAACATCTATTAGTACACTTAGGCAGAAAAATCGACCAGTTTGTCGTCACGGCAAACGGCATGACGCTCTCTCGTGCCGGCATGACGCTCTCTCGTGCCGTCACGCCCGCTCTCCGCCGCCGCTCTTGACTCCATTGTGTGCGCGCGCGCATATAAACTACACATGTTTCATATCGGCCGGCGTCCCGTGACGGTATTTTTTTGCTCGGTTTTTGTATTTTAGTCAGTGCCAAGTAAATTAATATTTTCAGTTTTATTGTATGCATGGTGCACAATATAGCCACTGCTTAAGCCCCCATAACCTATCAGGACCTAAAGTTTTTTTAACCGACTTCCAAAAAGGATGAGGTCCTATGTTCGTATGTGTATATTTATTTTTAATAGTTAGTTTAACGGCCCCGGGTACAAGCCCTTTTGAGTCTTACCTAAAGTAGCAATTCCTAGTGTTGCCTAACTATCGAATCAGTTAAATATCTCGGGGTCACTCTCGATGGCTCCATGACCTTCGGTCCTCACATTAGAAACGTCCGCAATCGAGCCGCCTTTGTGCTCGGTCGCCTTCATTATCTCTTATGCAAGCGGAGTAAAATGTCCCTTAGAAATAAGGTGACATTATACAAAGCTCGCATACGCCCTATCATGTCTTATGCGAGCGTTGTGTTCGCTCACGCGGCCAACTCGCACATTAGTCGCCTCCAGGCCATTCAGTCCCGCTTCCTTCGCCAAGCCGTCGGAGCCCCGTGGTTTGTAAGGAACGTAGACCTTCATTCTGACTTACGCCTCGATTCTATCCAGAAGCACTTCAAAATAGCGTCCGAACGCTATTTCAAGAAGGCTTCTGAACACACCAATGCCTTAATCGTCGCCGCCGCCGATTATGCACCTACACACGCGCCAGTTGCATGCCGCCGCAGGCCGCGGCATGTGTTGCTGGACCCCCCCGACCCACTCACCGCTCTCCTAGACTCAGATGTCGAGGAGAACGACACACGCACACTCCCCACCAGACACCGACCTCGCCGGCGAGGTCGACGAACCCCCGCTTCCGCTAGAAGGTGCGTCTACTTACCTAGACGCACCTTGGCACCCGACAAGCCCGCTGAGTTTCTTGCCGGATCTTCTCAGTCGAGGTCGCGTTCCGATCCGGTGGTAGATTTACCCTCGCCACCCCTCCTGGCAGCGGCCCAAGCCGAGGTCGTGTCCCTTGTGGCGCCCTTGAGCTAGCTGCCCCCCTGCCCCTCTGGCTGGAGCGCACTTGCGCTCGCCCTCTGTCCGGGTGAAGTTGTTATGGCCACTCTGGCCAACAACATATAGTCAAATAAAAAAAAAAAAAACCTAACTACCGATTGCCTATAGATAGATACATGCATAGATACATTATTAGGTTGCTAATAAAACTATCTGGATTCTATTTATATTCTGGATATATATATATATCCAGAATAATATTTAATATAATTAATTTAATAGTACAATTGTTACCCTCTATTACGCATTTGTACGATCAAAACTGGAGTACAATGCTATAATCTGGAATCCCCATGAGGCTAAATAGTTAATGGTCGAGAAGGTGCATTAGAAGTTTTGTCGTTTTCTTTATAGGAAAATGTTCGGCTATTACCCATATCTGTCCCCATCGCTATTCGTAACTGGCATGGTAGGCATGAGCACATTGGAGCTTAGACGCAAGTGCGCCATGATGGTCCACTATTTCCTGCTTCTAAACGGCACTATCGATAACCCCTCCACTTTGTCGCGATGTTCTTTAATCACCACGGGTCGGTTGCGGCGTGCGCACGCGAACCGCGCAATTTGCCCCAACTGCCCCAATTTAATCAACGCCTTAATTGCTCAGCAACCAGACCTTGATATATTTAATACTAAGTTACATGTATTCATTAAAAAGTGTATAAGCTTCTTGAGCGATCAGTAGTAAGTATTAATTTAGCTTGTTGTGCGTCTTGGCTAAGCTGTAAGCACAACAAGCATCTGTTAATAAATAAATAAACAAAATAAATAGAATTTAATTTTCAGTATATAATTTCCAGAATTGACAAATAAAATTTACCAATGTTGTTTTATAAGATAATACGAGTAATTATTGCTTATTACTCGTATTTACAATATAACTTAAGGTTCAAGGTTCTGTTAGTTTTTTTACATAATTTAACATAGGCAAGGCAACATTTGTTTAGATAAAAGTAAAAAAAAATACTACTTAATCGGAACAATATTTTATTTGTTTATGGTAGCGAAAATAATGTATTCAGGTACCTTTTGGGTGCGTTTAAATTGTATCCCCAACGAAATATCAAATATTTTTCTAAAAATATTGAAGACTAGCGGCCCGCCCCGGCTTCGCACGGGTACATTACGGTTACATTATTGGAGTTTTAGTAAGGATCCCTCATTTAAAAAAAAAATATAATATAGCCTATGTCACCCGGGGATAGTGTAGCTTCCCAACAGTGAAAGAATTTTTCAAATCGGTTCAGTAGTTTCGGAGCCTATTCATTACAATTAAACAAACAAAGTTTTCCTCTTTATAATATTAGTATGAAAACAATCAAACAATTATAAAATAGGAAAGATAGCAGTGAAAGAAGTTAAGTTGTCTTGTCTTTAAATAAATATTTTTTTTCGTATGTATAGGTTACCTAAGCATTTTAAGTTGACATTAAAACTATAATATTATAAGAAACTATTAGCCACTAAACACTAATTTTTGTCCGCCAAAAGGAAGGTCTAAACCACCAGTTCCAATGGACTTTCCACTAAGTTGGCAACACTGCCATCATGGCCGTTGACCTTTGACAGATTGTAAAGAGTTATCGTTAAAGCCATTACAAAGCGAACATTTCGGGAAGTTATTTGAATACAATTGACTACTGGTCACTTCGAAACAACAATTGGGCAAAAAAAGACTATCTTTAGGTAGGTAATTATGCTAGAATAGACTCGTCTTGTAGGTGTTTTTCTAGAAAATCTGAAATTTTCTTCTCTGAAATCTGAGATCTTTTATAATTATTCGTATTTTCTTCAGACATTTATATCTCAAGCCCGTATTTAATAAATCAATCTCAAGTCTGCGGGCGATCTTAGAAATATAATTCATTATGTCCAAGGTACCGTACAAAATGACGTGTCAAAAGCTAAGAGCGTTCTCAGACTTGAGGTTAATTTATTGATACGGATACAGACAATCCTTAGTTGTGCCACCTGTATTCTGTTCTGTACAATATCGTGACGTACAGTGTTGCCAATAAATTAGTTTCAGTGTTCCAGGTTCCAATGGAACATAAGCGCTGGTTGTTGTTAACTATCAAACCTATGCTGAATTGAACCTGTTTGCGACAAACGCAGTCTTTGTGTTTGTATTTTCTTTTGTATGTGATGGTTGTAATGACGCTTTTTTAAGTAGGCGATTTTAAGCTCTTTGGCTGCAATTTTATGGCGACATGGTAACACTCTCTGATACGGTGCGCACCATCGGCGTTGGCAGCGCGCGCTGAAGCTTCTCCCAGAACCAGGGGTCGCCCCAGCGCACGTACGAGTTGCCGTTGACATAGGCGCGCAGCTCCGCGTCCAGCGGCAGCCGCGAGGGCTCCTCCAGCAGCACCAGCACCAGCCGCGGCTCGCCGTCCTCCAGTGCCGCCGCGTAAGCCTCGCGGAACTCAGCTCGCGCCCACTTGGAGCGCAGGAAGGCTTCCGACATGACGACCACGGTGCGGCGCGAGACACGCACCGAAGCCGCAATCTGCGTCGGGATCCAGCCACCCGGCATCCAGTCCCGGTAGTGCACGCACAGCCGCAGCGGCGCCGCGCCGCCCTCCAGCCGCTCCACCAGCTCGTGCACCACCGCCTCGTCCGCGTGCGCGAACGACACGAACACGTCGTACATCCACTCGCCGGCGTCCAGCCGCTCGAACCGAAGCGTCGATAGCAGCCGCGCCCGCCGCCGCCGCCGTACCACGACCCATACCAGCGCGGCAATGGTCACCGCACCTAGCGTCAGGGATGCGCCCAGAATTAGCGTCATCGTCACCCCTGAGCCCCCCGACACATTCTTCGGTCCGCTCCGGGGAGTGGTCCCCTCCCCGCTGGTGGTGCCGGTCGTGCCGTTTGGCTCGCTCTCCGTGACATGCTCCGGTCCGCTGGTGGAGCCGGCGCCGCAGGGTAACGGCTCGGCCGCAGCGAGCGGCGTGCCGTCGGAGCAGGCGGCGTCAGCAAGGTCGCGGAATATGGCGGGGTGGTCGCGCACGGCGGCGAGCGCGGCGGCGGCGCGGCAGCCGCACTCGAGCGGGTTGCCGGCGAGCCACACGCGCCGGTCCGCGCGCGACACCAGCGCCGCCGCCGCCACCGCCTCGACCAGCCGCAGCGAGTTGTTGCGCAGGTCCAGCGCCTGCGACCCACAGCCGACATTTAAAAAGGTGTTGACGTGTCAGAATAAATTGGATAGGTATCGCAAATCTAACACAGAAAAGCGTGGCAACGATTCTTTATTACTGAGAGGGACACGATGAGCGGCAGTGAAGGTGAAAATACTTTGGGTTATAATACTATATTCGGTAAAATAGTACCCGGTGAGTGCCTACTCTGAACTGCGACGGAACTCACGTTTGGGTTTAATCTTAATTATGGTGCGAATAACAATACGACGAACCGTCAAACCAGCAATTGTCAAACCTCTCACTCACCTAATCAACTTAAGCCTAGACACTGGTATCTTCCCAGATAGTTGGAAGGTTGCGGCAGTGAGCCCCATATACAAGGTGACACATAATGGGTAATAAGTATGCGGCGGGAGGACAAGTGAAACACGCGCTGGCTGGTAACACACTGCTTTATTGCAACGACGACGTGTGCGAGGGTGCTATGCACGCACACATACATAACATTCCTCCCTTAATAATTTAGGACTAAGTACATAAAATAACTTATGTCTAATAATACATTGACGCATCACCCTGTTACGCAACGCAACCTCAATCTAGACTAGTCCGTCTCTGCGGCCTCAAAGAAATCATCCTCTTCATCCGAAGGATAGGGTCGTCGAACTCCTCTAGTCATTGTCACTCTAGACGGCGTCGGCGGTTCATCGTTGGCGGATGATGTGGTTGGTTGTTGTCGCACATCTCTGTCTTCCCCCAACATGTCAGCACCAAGCATATTTTCAGCCGGTGGTATTTGTGGTGGCGGTGGCGATGGTTGTGTACGTGGATGCAGCGCAGGTGATGCAGCTGGCGGCGTAGGTGGCGGCGGTAGGTTGGTACATTTACCCATGTAAACTTATTGTTATTACTATATTTTTTATACATAACTGATTCCCCGGTGGAGAATGTTGGCTTATTTCTACCACCGTAAGAATTAACCTGCGAACACTGTTTTGATTTAACTTTATTAGCGAGTTCTGTAGACGAGGAAGTCGGCCGTTTTGGATCCATTAAATCCAATCTCGATCGTAACTTCTGACCAAAAACAAGCTGAGCTGGTGATGAACCAGTGGTGGAATGAATCGAGTTGCGATAATTAAAAAGGAATTTTAGAATGCCACTACATTTTTTTTTTTTTTACTTACATTCTTTTGCATTTTTACTTGTCATAATACTCGATTTAATACCCTTTTTTACTACTTTCACATAACTCTCCGCTTGCCCATTACTCGCCGGATGGTACGCGGGGGAGGTCATATGTATAATACCGTATAAATTACAAAACCTTATAAATTCCCCCGAACAAAACGATGTGCCATTATCTGATACTAAAGTATGAGGTATACCGAATCTAGACATAAATTCACACATTTTATCAATCACCGCGCTAGAAGTAGTTGTATTACTCATGTCATAGACTTCGACCCATTTTGAGTAAGCGTCAACTGTAACCAAATACATGTGCGCGTTGATAGGGCCGAGCAAGTCTAGATGTACCCTATAGAAGGGCCGCGGCGGCAACTCCCATGGCGACATGGGCACGCGCGCGGGCGATGGACGCAGCTGTGTGCAAATCTCGCACGCCCCTATCATTTTCTCTAGATCACCGTCAACGCCCGGAAACCAAAATCTTGAGCGAGCTTCAGCTTTTGTTTTCACAATGCCTATGTGAGAGCCGTGCAGTTCTGACAGAACGCGTTTCTGCAAGGTTTCGGGGATAACTACTTTATGACCTCGGAGTAAACAACCGTTTTCATAGGACAGTTGCAATCGACATAGAAAATACGGTCTAATATTACCATCCTTAACCGTTTTTGGCCAACCCTTTAATATATAACCGATCACTTTGACCAAGGTCGCGTCGTTGGCCGTAGCGTCTCGTAACTGGTCTACGGTAACGGGCAGACTACCCTGTGTCACGAAGCACACATAGGTTGCTCGGTCGGTCTGTTCCTCTCCGTGCTCCGCGCCCGCCGCGCCTATCCCCTCTACGGTCGCCCGCGACAGATAGTCCGCGCTGTTTTGACTGCTTCGTACGTATTCTATTACATAATTATAGGCGCTTAGAAATAGTGCGTACCTTTGTAACCTGTTTGCCGACACCTCGGGGATCCCTCGATGCGATCCAAAAATCGACAATAGGGGTTTGTGGTCCGTTCGTAATGTAAACGGAGATGACCTACCATATAGATATTGATGATAACGACGCACTCCAAATATAATCGCCGTAGCTTCTTTTTGTATTTGTGAATACTTTTTCTCTGCGCTATTTAAAGTGCGGGACGCGAAAGAAATTGGCCTTTCTAACCCATCATCACCGATTTGTGATAAGATTGCCCCTAATCCATACGGTGACGCGTCTACTGTGAGAATAATTTTTGCATTCTGATTAAAATGTGTTAATGTCCGCTCCGAGCTTAATGCACGTTTTATTTTATCAAAAGCATCTTCCTGTAGCTTGGACCAATACCACTTAACTTTTTTTTGTAACAGATCGTATAAGGGGGACATAATTGTCGAAGCCCCCGGCACGAAACATCTGTAATAATTAGCTAATCCTAGGAAAGATTGCAGCTGCGACACGTTAGTAGGGGTCGGCGCCTCTAGGATTGCTTTGACTTTCTCTGGAGATTTTTTTAATCCCTCTTTATTGATAATGTACCCTAAATACGTTATTTCATCCTTGAAAAAAACGCATTTTTCTTTCTTCAAAGTTAGACCTGCGTCCTGTAATCGCTGTAGAACGGTATTTAGCCGGGCCATGTGCTCCCGGTCATCCGCACCGGTGATGAGCACGTCATCAAGTAGACACAGCACGCCCGGTAAGCCAGCCAGCACACACTCCATGGCGCGCTGGAATATTGCCGGCGCGCTCGCCAATCCGAATACTAGCCTCGTATATACGTATAAGCCGCGGTGCGTGTTTATACATGTTAAACCTTGTGACTCATCAAGACAAAATTGGTTATACGCCATTGATAAATCCAATTTTGTGAAATGTTTCCCGCCATACAGCTTGGAAAATAATTCATTTACTGTTGGTAAAGGATATTGTTCGATGACGAGTTGTTTATTTAAACTAACTGAATAGTCGGCGCATATTCGAACCTTTCCGTCCCGCTTCAGTACCGGCACAATCGGGGAAGCGTATTCCGAATGATCTACAGCCCGGAGTACTCCCATTTCTACCATTTTATCAATTTCTTTATCGACTTTGTCTCTCAACGCAAAAGCCATAGGACGCGCTTTAAAAAACTTTGGCTTGGCGTCGTCTTTTAAAGTTAAAGTTACTTTATATTTATTAAAACACCCTAATTTGCCTGAAAAAGCTATGGGGTAGCGCAATTGTAGTGTATCAATTTCACTTTGAATTTGTTGACAGTAATTAACGGGAGCTAACTGTAGCCGGAACTGCGATAAGAAGTCTCTTCCTAGCAGTGGCGGACCTCCGTCGCGCACTACGTACAAGCGCAGCGTGCGCTCGCGACTCGCGAACCGCGCTGTCACTGTCGCGACACCGGCGCATGCTATTTCACTACCAGTATAACTCATTAACCTTTTGGTAGTAGCTGATAATGGCACATCGCTAAAATGTCGCTTAAAAACTGTCTCCGAAATTACTGTCACTGCCGATCCACTGTCTATTTCGAATTTTAAATTCACCCCATTAATAGACACTGTTTCCACCATTGGTTCACCTTTCAAAGATCTGATATTAAACAACTTACCGTCGTCGTCCTCCTCGTCTACATTACCCGCAACAACGCAGTTCACTTTTTTGCACATTCTGCGTAAATGACCCTTTACGTTACACTTTTTACAGGTATATGTAGCAAAACGACAGTCCGATGTTTTATGATTTGAGTATCCACACACTGAACATTTAACTTTTTCACTCTTTTCACCCTTCCTAATTTTGAAGAGCTGCTGCTCGGCGGCAATTGCGTCGGCGCCGATATTAGCGCCGGTCGCGGCGTTGCGCGCATTACGCAGACTTTCGGCCATATTTACTGCTTTTGCCAGAGTCATTGTAGTCATGTCCTGTGCGTACAACCGTACCTTCTCCACTCCTGAAAGCATGCCCATTATAAAGCGGTCGCGTAACGCCTCTTCCACGTTTGAGAAATGGCAGTCCACGGTGAGTCCGCGCAATCTCGCGGCCCACTGCGACGGTGACTCATCGTGCAGCTGTGTAGCGGCGTAGAACTTATGGCGCTCCCCAAACCCAACCTGCTTAGGCGTAAAGTGCGCGTCCAGGAGTCCTAGTATGTCCTCATACGGTACCGTTTGCACCTCCTTTGGAAGAGCCAAATCCGAGGCAAGCTTATGGGTGCCCTCGGAGAGTGCGCTCAGCAATATCGCTCGTCTCTTGATTCCCGTTGGATCGCTTGTTGAATCGATATCGTTCGCAATGAACCATTGCGCGAGTCTACTTTTATACGTTTTCCAAGTCTGCACACTATGATCAAAACGGTCCAAAATTCAAAAATTGCTACTGGACATTTTATTTTTTTTATTTTAAGACGCGGGTAGATTCGTCGCCAATAATAAGTATGCGGCGGGAGGACAAGTGAAACACGCGCTGGCTGGTAACACACTGCTTTATTGCAACGACGACGTGTGCGAGGGTGCTATGCACGCACACATACATAACAATGGGTATACTTTTTTTTTCAAAACTTAACTTTGTAATTCTAAAACCATCAGCTTTGGAGGGAACTTGAAAAACAAAAGGTGTTATAGGAATACAGCTGTTGACCGATTTCACAAGTCTACAAAACCTTTAGTACTTCAACTGTCCCACAAAGCCGATAGTTAGAGATTTACAAAGTTAAGTTGCATAAAAAATAGTATACCCATTTTGTATCACCTAGTATAAAAGTGGTCCGAAGGATACCCCCGACAACTACAGGCCTATCGCACTCCTGAACATCTTTTCGAAAATTCTTTAAAGAATCGTCCACTCCCGCTTATCAAAGTTCTTAGAACAGAATGGCCGCATTTCAGAAAGACAGTTTGGCTTCAGGAAAGGGAGATCGACTGAGGAGGCTGCCACGCTTCTTTCAAATCTAGTATGTTCATCTACAGATAACAATGAACCCACTTTGGCTGTTGTCATTGACTTGGCAAAAGCCTTTGACACGGTCTCGATTCCACTACTTTTGAAAAAACTAGAAACAGCGGGCATCCGAGGTGCTCCGCTTGCCTGGTTTGATAGCTATCTTTCCAACCGTAAGCAATTAGTTAAGGTTGGAGAAAATACAAGCGGGATACTTCCTATTAACTATGGAGTTCCGCAGGGTAGTATACTTGGTCCAACTCTCTTTTCTCTCTACATAAATGAAATACTCAATCTTCAAATCCCCAACGCACATATAATATCCTACGCAGACGATACAGCATAATTTTTTCACGCCAATACCTGGGATCAAGTCTTTCGCCTCGCTGAAAACGGATTATTAATGGTCGCTGAAGCACTAGACAGAAATTTACTACCCTAAACATTAAAAAATCCAAATTCATCACTTTCTTTAAAACCCTAAAGAGCAGACCCCCAAACAGTTTAACATTAAAATTTCACATTTGCAACTCACACCTGCAACAAAACTATTCCTCTTACTGTTGTACCTGTCCCACCTTAGATCGAACCCAATCTTTTAGATATTTAGGCATCACACTAGATGAAAACTTATCATACAAAACTCATGTTCACCAGCTTGCCAAAAGAGTGAGGAAACTGATTTTTATGTCAAAAAAGTTACGGGACTGCACACCTCTCAAAATATTGACCACTGTATTTCACGCCCTTTGTCAGTCCATTTTACAATACGGGATACCGGTCTGGGGAGGAGCCGGTAAAAGCCCTTATTCTATTAGAGCGAGCTCAAAGAGCAGCAATCAAAGTAATGTTAAGGAAGCCTTTACGTCACCCCACAGACCAATTATACAAAGAATTTCCAGTGCTCCGAGTTAGACAGTTATTTATTCTCAAAGCTACTCTTAAAGTCCATAAATCCCTCAAGTGTAGACCAGACTATCAAACTCTCGTTTCAAAGCGCGTGTTCTCAATTCCCTTACCTAATGCTGTTTCTCATATGGCTCGCCGTTGTCCAGCCTATTTACATCCTTTTATTTATAATAAAATCTCTAAACACGTCGAAATTAAAGGTCTATCAATTCTCGCGTGCAAACACGTTTTAAAAAAATGGCTGTCTTCCTTAACCTATAATGAAACCGAAAATATTATTTCATAAACTTAGTCTCACTTTCGCACTTTTTAACACACTCCATCTCTCCACACTACCCTTACCTACATACACTCACACACACTATACATACATACACCCTCTATCACACCTTCATATGCATACATTCACCTTATTTTGTTCCTATTATAATTTTTTTCTCTAATATTGTTACACGTAGCTTACCTAACTTCATCTAACCTATGAAAATGTATTAATAATTGTAATCATCTCCATTAAATTTAAATTGTGTAGCATAATTATGCCACTACTCTGGTTCCCAAGATACAAGCATTTGCTTAGTTTGGGATCCACAGTAATACGTCCATGTAATTGTGATTTAGTTACTTACTAGCAATATACCTCTTGTACCTACTATTTAAAATTTTGTACGTGTAACTGCTGTTTTATAATAAATTTATTCTTATTCTTTTATGGTGTTCAACACTGCAAGGTTGGCAAACCTGTGTGCATCAAAATAATGTTAAGGCTCAAAAGGGCTTGTACCCAAGGTTGTTTAACTATATAAAAAAAAACAGAATAATGTTGCCAATTTTGTGCTGTACCTCCCCAGTACGCATTAATTCGGTAAAGCTTTATAATTGTATTACCTACATACAAGTAGAGTGTTCTACACAGTAGTAGCATGATATCAAGAATAGAATTGTATTAGATCTATTTTAAAGTAATTAGTTTATACAATATAAGTATAACTCAAGGAATTGAAATTTTAAAAAAAACGGTGTCATCTAGGGACGCCCGAAAGAAACGTAGCTTTAAAGTATATAGCGTAGGAACTAAGCGTTAAAAACAGCTCCGGTGGGCGCCACTCTGTAATCTGTATACCTATATTTATCGTGCAACGCTACTGACGCTTAGCACGGACAGAGTGGCCGCACAGCGAGCGCCCCGAACGTCCGTATACAAGCTTCGTTTCCAAAACTTATTCAAATATACGATAATATTGTTTCTATAAAAACACGTTAAAATTGCCAGACTTGGAACAAATGTGCTTACTTACCTTGCAACCCTGGTAAAATGGCGCCGAGGTTTTGTTCCTGTAGAATGTTGTCGAATAAAATTTGCTTTTATGTTATTCAGTGATCGCGCTGACGTATTACGTTTATTTGTTTATAAATACATAATAATATCGCCAGCCCTGTTGTTGTGCTTAGTTTTTAATTTTATCTCGTTTTTGGTGATTATTCGTAATAGAAAACATACCTACTGCTAACAAAATTTTAAGTTGGAGGTAGATTTAACTAAAATCCATCCTACGTTTAGTAATTATTTCAGTGCAAGTTGACCGGTGGCCGGTATCGTACCCAAATACCTCGTGCATTTTGCTCGAGTAATTTTGGTTACTGCGCCCGCGCTTATTAGTGTTAATATTGAACGTTTCATGGGTTTTGCTGCGCGTAGCTCGCGAGTGCAATGCGGAGATTCGTTATTGGCTCGAATAAGACAAAGTTAAGGTGGTGTGGTGGTGTGGTGGCGCCACGCGGTGGATGGTGGACGTTGGGGTCACTGGACCAGGATACAGTCAATCTTGAACCCCGTATTATACCTTTTGTTTTTAAATTAATTTGAACACCTCTTTAGGGGCCCTTTCCCCCATCTAGACTAGACTGACTGTAGGTGACACGTAACACTAAAGACGTACACCACACTCGAACCAGGTGAGTGGTTTCAAGCATACCTAATCACACAGGGTTCGTGCCGTCGTATAGTTCGTGGTAAGCTGTGACTTAGGTACCTCTACTACATACAATAATTATTCTCCAGTGTTTACATATTGTTTGAATATGACCAGTAAACGCACCGCTCGGATAACCGGCGTGCGGTGGCTCGGCTCGGCCGTTTTTGATATATCGCGTAAAGATCGTGTATTCGTACAGGCTTTATTGTCGCGTTATGACTCGTTGGACGCTCAGTTAGCCGAGTTGTATTAAGCTTACCGCGCATTGTTGGAAATGAGTTTGGAGCCAGAGGTGATGGATAAAATTAACGCTGATGTTAATCAAGCTGATGACTTAGTGGATCAGTTACGGCAAGCAGCAGGTACTCTGAACGCCTCATTGTCTGTTGACACTAGTATACGGTCAGATGGAAACGCTTCGCCCACACTCATCAGTAGGTTGCCAAAGCTAGATTTACCCCATTTTAGTGGTGCAGTGTTAATTGTAATTGATAAGATGTTATTTAATTGTACTCTTCGGGCCACAAACGCCGAACCAACATATATTATGAAGACTAGCCGGAGCATAGACGAACATTTATAAACACGCATACACCTATTGAAGAACACATGCAAATTCTGAGGCAGTGAGAAATAAGTTCAATAGCAGCCACCTCGCTCTATCGATTTCCTCACCGCGAGATCGGGAGGCGAGTCCTCAGGGTCGAGTCGATCGATGTCATTCCCGGCGAGACGCAGGTCGAGCGCGAGCGGCTCCGGCCCCGTGTAGCGCAGCGAGGCGCGCGCGTCGACGCGCGGCACGCGGCGCAGCCCCGCGCCGGCGCAGTCCACCCGCAGCACGCGGCCCGGCCGCGCCGCGACCACGCGCGCGCCGCACGCGCAGCCCGCGGGGCAGGCGCCGGGCGCGGGGCACACCAGCTCGTCCAGCGGCACGTCGCGCAGCGCGCGCCTGCTCGTGCAGTACCCGCCCTCCTCACGCAGCCGCCTGTTGGGGTGGCGCAGCGCCGCCGCGGCCCAGTACAGCTCGCAGTCACAGCGCAGGATCCCTATCATGTTCAAGGTGAGCGTGGGCCCCGGCGGCGCGGCGGCCAGCCTCGTGTAGTCCTCGCGGCGCACGAGCAAGTTGACGTGGGGCACTTGCACCGTAATGTCGCCTGTGGTGTTGAACTCGAGGTCGGTGTACTGAAATCAATATTAGGTAAAAGTAAACATGCGAGAAACAGTTGGGCGCGACCAGCACAGTATTCCACCACCGGGCGTGGTGGAAACTTTAAACAGACTTCAAAAGCCTGGGTGCACTGAAAGCTAGCAATAACTGGGCACCTTGGAATTTCTTTCATCTCGAGTCGATACAAACGAACATAGAATTGGAATCCTCATTTTTGGAAGTCGGTCAAAAAGTGTTGTCGTGTTAGCCGTGTGGTTGACTGCTACTCGTAATGTGGGTAAGTGCTAAATCTAATCTGTATTTTCGGCATAACTAATTAGGTGCAAGTATTACGTTTAGCTCTTTGACGTGGGTTTCGGAGAGGTCGAGGCTCTTCAGCCGCGGCAGCTGCCGCCAGTCGGCACATACGCGCCGCGTGCTGGTGCGGGCCAGGGACAACTCCGTCAGGTTCTTTAAGTCACGCAGCGGCGACAATCCTGCGCGACGTCATCGAAATCACATAAACATCGATATCGTTAGGGAGGCAGGAGAATTCATCGGCACGAGCGCGCTCACCCTGCTCGTCGTGCCCGGCGTCGCGCACGCGCGGACACGGGTCCAGCGCGATGTTGTCCCTGAGGCGCAGCACGCGCAGAGACTTTATAGTTCCCAGCACGCCCAGCACCGAGCCTGACAGGCTGTTACTGGACAGATCCAACTCTCTCAGAGATGTGGATCTCCTGAAAAGATTGCTGGACAAACATGGACATAGTTAAAACTTGTGATCTTATTTATGGGTCCTCGCTCGAGGAGCGTTACGCTTGCAGTTCACAGGATGTATAAACAAGAAGGTCGCGCCTTGATAACGCTTCCTCTTCGGGAGTGGCGACGGTAAAGATATCGAGCTCACCCGGGTAATGTGTGCAGTCGGTTATACCACAGGTCCAGCACGCGCAGCGCCGGCGCTTCGTCCAGCAGCCCCGTCGGCAGCGCCTCCAGCGCGTTGCCCACCAGCCGCAAATTTTCTAGGGCAGCGGCACCGCGCAGCGCGCCCTCAGTCAAGGTCTTCAGCTTCCGGGAAAACTGAATCACCAGCTCGCGCAGTCGCACGCAGCGAGCCAGCCACCCGTCCGGTAGCGCCTCGACGGCGGCTTTGACCAAGAGTAGCTGGTCGAGACCGGCGCACGAGCGCCACGGTTCTGGCTGGTGCTCCGCCCAGCCCGTTAGCGAAACCGAATTGAGCGTATCCGGCAACGTCAGGCTCACTGTTGGGGCGGGCGATACCAAATCCAGTGAGTTCAGATTGCTCGCGGCGTCCACTTCCACCTCCACGGGCTTAGTGTCGAAGACCTCCAGCCTGCCGAGGTGCAGCAGGCGCGCGAGGGCGGCGGCCGGCACGCGGCCGGTCTTCGTGTATCGCAGCTCCAGCCGCTCCAGGCTGACGGGCAGCAGCGCGAGGTCGGCGGCGGTGACGTTCGTTTCATGGATGATCAGATTGCGAAGAGTAGTCGTGTCGCCCAGCACGCTCGCATTGAAATTCTTTACGTCATTGAGAGAAAGATTCATGGAGTATGTCGGAGGAGTCGCCTCGCCCCCCGGGCCGGGCTCGAGCGCGGTCACGTTGAGCGCGCGCAGCGCGGCCGAGTACGAGTCGGCGCGGGGCCAGCAGCGGTTGAGCCGCACCTCGCGCACGCGCAGCGCGGGCTCGAAGCGCGGCAGTGCCGGCTCGTCGAGGGCGGTATACCACCCGCAATCCAGAGCGAAGTAGTTGCCGCCGATAAATTCGTACGTAATTTCTTGGCCTGTGGACGATCGAAGAAAAACATAGGCAAGAAATCATTGGCTAAGTTGTCGGTAGTCAACCATGTGCCTGCAGTGTGTGCACGCCAGATATAAATATGTGCTACTAGTCCAGAACGAGCTTATGCTATTGGATTTAGATACGTCCAAAGAACCTATTGCTTGTGCTATTCTTTTCCATAGAAATATAAAAAAATGCAACATATTCTCACCCTTTACAACAAACTTATAGCTATCTTCCTTGTTTCCTTTCGCGACACAGTGCTCCAGCACTTGCTGGTCGTGCGCGCACATAGGGCGCGGCCTCTGCGCCCGCGCACCCGCCCACAGCGCCGCCAGCGCCAGCCACCACAAGCACCACATGCCGCACACAACGCACTCCGCACTGTGAGGTGTAATTTAAACCAGATTTGGACGATATTTGCGAGCTAGTAGATACTTACTGTCTACTTACGGTAAGTAAATAGGTACTTTTTCCTTTAGTCGTGCAGACAGGCTATCAACTGAATAATGAAACGCTACTCAAATGTTTAAGGCCCGTATGCATACATCGATCTAAATCGGAGAGCGATTTTCAGAGTACAAAATGGCAGGTCCGAGCGTAATTAAGATTGCTGTCAGGCTTAAGACCTGCGTCTCACTTGTACGCTACTTCTACTTAAGGTTAAAGCGCCCACCTAGCCCGCGAAATTCATTTTTTTGAAGTTTTTTAGATTTTTTTAAAATCTGAAAATAGTAAAGCGCACATTTTGTAATTGGCGACAAAGAGCGTATGCAATACATTTATTAATATATCCAACTTACTCTAAAACATTTCAAGAAAGACAGATCCCATCAAAAACAAAACTTGTAAAAAACCCAAGTCTCGCAACTCAGTTCTCTACTGTAAAAAGAGGTGAGATATATGTAATACCAAGTCGGTTACTTTATGAAGTCCCTACTTAAGGGACCTTCTGTCTTCATTCAGTATTACGTATTACGTAACTTCCTAACCTAACAGCATCTTATTGTGACCATATCAATATTTAACATCTTTTATGTTTTAATTTTAATAGATTGACTTGGACATCGCATGATAACATAATGTATTTAGTTTAGTGCGATTGCCATTTAATGCGATTGCTTTAATTAATTTTTAAGGCATGTAACTATAGAAGAAATTAATTATGACCGATGTTGGAAAATGCTTGAAGAGCGGTACAATAATAAAAAGTACATATGTCATAATACACTTAAGAGATTGTTCAGCCAAAGAAATCTTGTAAATGAGTCTGCCAGTAATTTAAAGGATTTAATGGATACTACTAACGATTGTCTTGCTGCGCTAGGCAATCTTGGTATTAAAGTAGAAAGTTGGGATGTTATTGTCATTCACATCCTTACACTTAAATTAGACCCGGAAACGCGGAGGCAGTGGGAGTTTAATATTAGTAACAGCAACTCATCGGGTAAGTTACCCACTTACCATCAATTAAAAGAATTTCTAACGAATCGTTCCCGTGCTATTGAATTTCTGGATACCGGATCTAATTTAGGAAAGAAAGGCCAGACTCGAAACAACATTCCTATCAATAAAATAAAAGTCTTACATGTAACTTACGTTAAATGTCCAATTTGTTCGGAAGAGCACAATCTTGCAATCTGTAAGACGTTCGCAAAGCAAACGGTAGATGCGCGGCGCGAGTTTGTCTTGAATAATAGGTTTTGTTTTAATTGTTTGGGAAACAATCACTCTGCCAAATATTTCCGCACCAAGGTAAGGTGCCCGTGTGTGCAAAAGGAAACATCATTCGCTTTTGCATCCCAAGGGTATTCCTACTTCTGTGACTGCTGATTCAATTTAATTCAATTCAATTCAAATCGTTTATTTTGTTTAGGCCTACGGGGGCACTTACAAATTGTCAATTTTACATATTTTTTTTTCTCATATATACAACCGGATCGGAACGCGACCTCGACTGAGAAGATCCGGCAAGAAACTCAGCGGGCTTGTCTTTTTACATGTGATATTTTTGTTTTTTTTTTTAATCGCCAGTTGCTTATATTCAGTAATTTGATGCCTTTTATTCAGTAAATTGATGCCAATGTAGACGAAGAGGCTTCAGAGGAGGTAGTTGCTTCCCCAGCTCAACCGGTTGATTCTTCGGTTGGGCAACCGTCGGTGTCTTGCTTTTCTTCAGGAAGGGTTTACAATCAGGCTCTGCTAGCGACTGCGTTGGTTGGAGTCACGTCGAAAACAGGCACTTACACGGTTCGGGCGGTGTTGGACCAAGTGTAGGATTCCCATCCTACACAAAATACATTTACTAAATGTGGCAACACAGGTTGTCACTATCTCGCTCTCTCGTTCCTGAACCGTGCTTCTAATTGTACCTGTGAATTGTGTTCATTACTTAATAAATATCTTAACTACGTATAAACGTCGCCTCATTGACTCAAGCACCTAAATAAACACCCTACAGTCCGCTGCGCTCATGATCCTTCAAAGGAAGAAAGTTTGAGGCATACAAAAAAGGATATTTCGTGAGTGAACATTTCCAGGATTCGCTGCATGAGTTCGGCCATTTTGTACAGCAAGCCAATTCATAAAAAGTGCTACAAGATCCACACCATAGTGGCAGCATTGCTTGCACGAACGGCTCATTCACTGAATGCATTCAATTTTGGAACATATTTAGAGCCAGTGCTACATGTTCAACAAAACAGTTGGCAGCACTGTCATTGGACTCGCCAAAAATTTTCGAGTTCAACCAATGTCGTCGCGCTACATCACGTAATGTCAAATCGGACGTCACGAACTGCCGAGGTCGACCAATAGCATCGTGGCTTCATCACGCAACGAATGACAAGTCGGAAGATAGTGCGTGAATCTGTTACAGAGGGCGCCAACAGCTTTCCTCCGACTAATTTATTCTTCATTCGCCATTTTAAGTATGGAAAGGTTTACTTTGAAACTTTATTTTAATTTTAAGCTAAGTGTTACTTAGATCTAAAATATTTAATTTTAAGTTACCAGTTGTAATCGTGTCTTGTTGTAATCATGGAGGACGGTAAGGGTAAAGCGCTGTTACGCGAACTCGTTAGTAAAAGGGGATATGTTAAAGGTACCTTGACAAAGTTCATCAACACGATCAGCAAACTGGAGTCTGCAGGCTTGACCACGGAAGGGCTTGCGGTCAAGGAGCAGCGCCTTACGGAGTTGTTTAACAAGTACGAACATTTATGTCTGGAAATTAGTACCTTGAAACATGACTAAGAGCCCGACGACCAAGAAGAGCGGTATTTGGAGGCACTTACCTTATTACGCGAGTGTAAAGCGCATAACCCCCCTAGTCGTCCCCATGAACAAAGAGTTGTTAAGCTACCTGCTATTAACATACCACATTTTAATGGAAAAGCAAGTGAGTACAAAACATTTATAGGGTTGTTTACCTCCTTAATTCACAACGATAAATCGTTGGATGATATCCAAAAGCTATATTACTTACGCAGTTTTCTTAAGGATGAACCGAACAATTTGATACAAAATCTTCCACTTTTAGCGGAGAGTTATTCAGAATCTTTAACAATTCTTAAGGAAAGATACGACAATAAGTATAAGATAGTAAATGATCACATTAACAGCTTGATAGACCTATCGTCAATGTCAAAATGTACTGCTGCAAATATTAGAAGTTTTGTTTGTATTGTAAAGCAACACCTAGCTGCTCTTAAAAATTTAAACCAGTCTGTAGACACATGGGATCAAATTGTCCTCTGCATTTTGACCAGGAAGCTCGACTATGATACTAATAAGGAATATCAACAAACTAGAGAGTTTGATAAAGAACCTACCGTTAAAAACTTTATTGATTTCCTAGAAAGGCGTGCCTTAGCACTCGAGAATGCGGAGTCAACAAGTGGAAGTCAGCAGCTTCAACAGTGCTTGGAGGATCCCCAGCAGCAAAGGGTATTGGCTTCTAACGCAACAGGCACTGTAACCAATGCTTCTAGCACTTGCGCATACTGTAAGTTAGAACATAAATTATTTAATTGCCCCAAATTCAAACTACTGCACATACATGAACGAGCTAAGTTTGTCACTGACAACAACATATGCAAGGTGTGTCTAAACTACCATAAGAAAGCATGTCGTTTTCATTTCAAATGCAATGTCTGCAAAGGCAAGCACAACACGCTACTGCATGAGGAGGACCAGGCACCTATGTCCGTGACAATGGTGTCAAGGACCTCTCCTAACCAAGTCTTACTGCCCACTGTAAGGGTCAAACTTGTAACAAATGATGGCATGGAAATGTTTGTTAAGGCTTTATTGGACAGCGGGTCGCAATCATCATTTATAACATCCAGCTTGGTTGAACGTTTGGGCATGAAGTGTGCATATGTTAATAAGGATATCGTTGGAATAGGCAATGCCCCCAAAAACATCACCCAAAGTGTGCAATTGGAGGTTCATTCAACGGTTTCATCATTCTCATTACCTATTAATTGCTATGTAATTGATCAAATAACTTGCAAACTTCCACAACACAAAATTAACAAACAGTCTATCAACATTCCCCCATATTTACAACTGGCTGACACTAGCTTTGACATACCAAGCCACATTCAAATACTCATGGCTGCGGATGTGTTTTTCCAGGTTATATTACCTCAAACTCCACTGCCTGAGAGATATTCCGGCGAGCCCCAATGCAGTCCAGTCAATCGAGTTGAACCCCTGCCGTCTGCAACCTTCATAAACACAAAGTTTGGTTACATCATTGCAGGTACTGTGCAAAATGTATGTCACTCTAAACAAATTCAAAACCAACCAGTTACTTTATTCTGCACCAAATGTGAAACTGACATCAATAGTACAATTCGTAACTTTTAGAACACTGAAAGTTTACCTGAGATGTTCCCAGAAAAATATACAGAACTTGAACAATGTGAACAAATTTTTCAAAATACTGTTACACTTGAAAATAAAAAAATTGTGGTTAGTTTACCACTTAAAGTGCCATTGGATAATGTTAACGAAATGCTTGGAGATTCATTTCACCTAGCTTTAAAAAGATTCAATAATTTAGAAAGAAGATTTAAAGTTAATTCTGAGTTATTTAAACAATATAAGGCCTTTATTGATGAGTATATCGCCTTAGGGCATGGCCGTTACATTAACATAAATCAATACAACTTCACTAGTGACCCAATTTCTTAGCACATCATGCTGTACTGAGACCTGATAAAAAGACCACTAAGTGTAGAGTAGTATTCGATGGATCTATGTTAACAAATAAACGACGGTCTCTTAATGATTTATTATTAAATGGTCAAACAGTACAAAAAGATCTGTTTGATATTTTATTGTTATTTAGATTAGGTTCCTATGTTTTTAGCACCGACTTAAAAAACATGTTCAGATGTATATCCTTGAATCCCAATCACCGCTCACTTCAGCTCATTTTGTGGCGGGACTCCCCTAATGAGAGCATACAATGTATTGAGTTAAACACTGTCACTTACGGTTTCAAGAGCTCAACTTATCTAGCAACAAGGTGTCTCTTAGAGTTAGCATCTAGGTATCAAGTTGAGTTTCCTGCAGCATCATTTATTTATTTATTTATTTATTTATTTGGTTTACCAGCGTTTATATACATTACTACATTCATAATACACATTCAGATAAACTTAGAACTAAATGTAATAAACAATTAAAGGTAAACACCACTTGTACCACTAGCTTTGATTACATAGTATCAAGGTAATAATTATTCAGAAAGAAACATGAAGTGATATGATATAAAGGAGCAATACTAAAAAAACTAAATAATAGAGAAACTAAAAGATAAACAATAACAAATTCAAAAACAGAAACTAGTTACCATGTACTAATGCATTGCATATTATATAACGGAGCTTATCGGGTGAGTCGAAATGTATGTCTACCAGGTCACTATATTGGTTAACTAATTTACATAGCCTTGAAACAGGAGAATTACAGACTGAAAGGAGTTATTCTATTTCGAGGGACCAGGAACGCGCAAGTTAAACATTCCCAATAATTGAGAACAATCAATTTTTGTGTTAAAAATATTAGATACAAAAGTGAGGTCCAATAATGTTCTGCGATTATCCAATGTGCTCATGCTAAAATATGCTAATTGTTTATGATACGAATTTAGTTGTTTTTTTGAGATGCCTTGCTTAGAATATACTAAATGCCACATAAATCGCTTTTGTATCCGTTCTAGGCGGAGAGAATGAGTAGCATAGTGAGGTCTCCATACCACTGAGCCATATTCCAAAATACTACGAACAAGACTATTGTAAAGTATAATTTTTGTTTTACTGTCGAAGAACCCTTTAGAATTTCTTAGAACAAATCCCAACATTTTAGACGCGCGCTTGGTAATACTTTCTATATGTGGTATAAAAGTCAGTTTCTTATCAAATACAATACCCAAATCTCTGATCTGTTCTACCTCTTTAATGTTGGTATCAGCAATATGATAATTGTAACATATTAAATTTCGTTTCCTGGCAAACCTGATATAAAAACACTTTTCAGAGTTTAATTCCATTTTATTAATACTACACCACCGGGTCAATTTATCAATATCAATTTGAAGCAATAGCGCATCATCTGATGTCTCTATAATTCTACTGAACTTTAGATCATCAGCATATAAGTACGGTTTTGAGTTAGTCATGAGATTTGGTAGGTCATTCACAAATATATTAAATAAAACTGGACCCAAATGGGACCCCTGAGGGACACCAGATTTTATAATGTGCAAGCCAGATCTGTAACCATTAACAACTACAAAGAAAGTACGATCACTCAAGTACGACTTTACCCAATCTGCTAATAAGCCTGAGACACCGTAGGCAGACAGCTTACGCAGCAAAATACTATGAGAAACACGATCGAAAGCTTTGCTAAAATCCGTATATACGACGTCTACTTGCTTACCGTCGTCAAGGGCCTCTATAATGGATTCAGAGAGAGCTATCAAGTTAGTACTTGTTGATCTGGATTTAACGAAACCGTGTTGATTACCAGATAGGAATTGTTTAAAGTGATGTTGCAAATGCGGACAGACTAAAGACTCTAACACCTTTGCGAATACAGATAAAATAGAGATGGGTCTGTAATTTGTAACTAAATCTTCACTATTGGATTTGTGTATGGGAACGACTTTAGCCAACTTCCATTCCTTTGGGAAAACGCCTGTTCTCAGTGACTTATTATAAATTATTAAAAGTGGAGTTACTAGGATCTTCGCACATGATACTATAAATATAGGTGGAATACCGTCAGGACCTGCCCCCTTATTAGTGTCCAAGCTCTCTAATTTCGCCAAAAGTGTATCATGATCTATCAAGGGAGGTAATAGCTGTGAACTGCAATGCTCAAAACACTTTAATTCATCTGGCAAAATGTACTTTTCCGACGACGTATTATCCAAATAAGCCGAAGCAAAAAATGAGGAGAATAGATCACAAATTTTCCCACCATCAGAAGTTGCTATCGATCCATCCGTCATTGAAACAGGGTAGGTACTAGTGCCACCTCTTTTAGCCTTAATATAAGACCAAAATAGTTTAGGATTATTTTTTATCTGTCCTTCTAATTTATTTACATAGTCATTGTATCTGCTAGTAGCCATGCGTGAGCAGCGAGAGCTCAACAAACGCAATTCTATTTCATCCCTAGGGTTTTTATATTTTTTAAAACGTTGTCTAAGCTTATTTTTTTCTCTAAGTGCTCTTTTTAATTTGCTGTCAAACCACGGCGGGTATCGAGATTTGGTATTACTAATCTCAGGTACATAGACGCGTATAACCTCGCGAATGGTATCATAAAATATTTGCACCATCTTATCTACATTTCCTACTCCTAACCTGTCATTCCAATTACATAGTGCCAACTCGTTACGAATATTATATATTTTGCAAAACCAGACATACTGTGATGACATTTTGGTATCCAGTAACTCATTAGAATCTTTACTCGCTATGAAAGAACAATTAATTAAACTATTAGAGCTAGGTGGTTTTCAGGCGCACAAGTGGTCTTCCAATAGTGCTGTAATTCTGCAGGATGTGCCTCTGAATAAACAACACTTTGATGAAATAGATATTCAAACACAAAACTTTTATTTGAAAACATTGGGTGTTACCTACAATTCTAAGACAGACAATTTCAAAATTTCAAGTCCCAGTATTGAGGAAAAAGAGCCCAGAACAAAGCGAGAAATATTGAGCTATGTCGCTAGGTTCTATGATCCGCTAGGCTTAGCAGGTCCAGTCACTGTCTCTGCCAAGGTGATTATACAAAAACTTTGGTCAGCCCAATTAGGATGGGACTCATGTTTACCTGATGAATTGAATAGTATTTGGGTCGAATTTTATAATAGTCTATCAATCATGAGACCGGTACATATTAATAGAAATGTTACATTACAAAATGCAGTAACAATTCAACTAGTCGGATTTGCGGATGCGGCCAGTAGTACAGCATATGGCGGTTGTCTATATCTACGTAGTATTGACGAAACAGGTTCTACAAAACTCCAGTTACTCTGCTCAAAATCTAGGCTAGTCCCACTCAACCAAAAGGTTACAACACCTCGGTTGGAGCTGAATGCTGCGTTGTTACTGTCTAAGCTTGTTAACAGAGTACATTCTATCTTATCGCTTAAACTGGTTATTAATAATGTTTTCTTGTACTCGGACTCGCAAATAGTACTGGCATGGTTAAAAATAGATGTAACCAAACTGAATGTTTATGTCGCAAATAGGGTTAAAGTGATTATGCAGTATACAGATAAGTTTTCTTGGTCCTATGTCAGAACAGATGATAATCCAGCTGACTGTCTGAGTCGTGGCTTACAACCACATGAATTGGAATGTCGCGAGCTATGGTGGCATGGGCCACGTTTTCTACACGAGAGTGAGTATATCATTCCTGAAATAATAAAAAAATGCTTACCTGATAACTTACCTGAATTGAAGTACGGCTCTGTTGAGTCCGTTCACTCGAGTGTGATGGCATGCGGCTCTGAAAATGGTGTATTATGTCTAGACTTTCTTTATAAGTTTTCAAGTATAAATAAAATGCAGAGGGTACTTTCCTATGTTATGCGTTTTTGTAATAATTTACAGAGTCGTACTAATAGAAATAAGCTTAATTACATAAGTAGCCTTGAGCTCAATGAGTCTCTATTATTAATTATAAAGTACGAGCAGCAAAAATATTTATCTGATGATATTAATTCATTAAAACAAAATAAACCTATAAATACTAGGTTAAAGTCTTTGAATCCATTTATAGATGGAAGTGGTATGTTAAAAGTAGGAGGCCGTTTAGATTGTGCGACTATACCTCTCTCTCAGAAACATCCTATTATATTGCCAAACAACTCTTGTATTACAAGGTTAATTGTAATCAATGAACATATAAAAAACTTAAATGCCTGTCCAAAACTTCTTCTGTCGTCAATTAATCAAAAATTTTGGATTATTAATGGTATAAAAGAAATTAAAAAAATAATTCATAAATGTATAATCTGTTTTAGACTTAAGGCGCAGGCTTCCAAGCAGCTCATGGGGTCTATGCCCCACGATAGAGTAAATGTAAGTAGGGCATTCCAAAAGGTTGGCGTAGACTTTGCTGGGCCTATCTCTGTCAAACAGTCGCGAATCAGGCGCGCCGTGGTTTCAAAGGGGTACATTTGTGTTTTCGTGTGCTTCTCAACCAAGGCCGTTCACCTCGAGTTAGTTTCTAACTTGACAACCGCCGCGTTCTTGGCAGCCTTTAAGCGCTTCATAGCGCGCCGCGGTTTGCCCAGCGATGTCTACTGTGACAATGGCACTAACTTTAAGGGTGCAAAGAACCAATTGGAAGGGCTTTACAAGTTGCAGAATTCCACGGACCATCAGAGACAGGTGCATCTTCAAGTAGCAGAGCAAGGAATTAAATTTAACTTTATACCTAGCTACTCACCAGTTTTTGGAGGCCTGTGGGAAGCTGCTGTTAAAAGCACAAAATACCATCTAAAAAGTGTGGTTCAAAAGGCGTTACTAACTTTTGAGGAATTATGTACCGCACTAGCTCAAATAGAGTCAATTTTGAACAGCAGGCCATTAACCCCTCTGTCTACAGATATTAACGACTATACATACTTAACGCCAGGTCATTTTCTGATTGGCTCTGCTCTCAATAGTTACCCAGAGAAAAATGTAAGTGATGTCCCTATAAATAGATTAAGTTTTTGGAATATCTGTTGTAGTATGTATCAGCAATTTTGGAAAATTTGGAGAAAGCAGTATTTAAATGTTTTACAGTCAAGACCTAAATGGAAAGATAATATGCCTAATGTTAAGGTTGGCTCTTTAGTAATCTTAATAGAAAATGACTCTCAACCACTGTATTGGCCTATGGCCCGAGTAATTAAGGTTTTTCCAGGATCTGATAACAAAGTTAGAGCGGTTGAACTAAAGACCCAAAATGGGCATACACATAGACGGTCTATAACAAAAATGTGTGTTCTTCCAATTGATTATAATTAACAAAGAGTGCCTACCAATAATAAATAAATAAATAAAAATACTTTATTATAATATTGTGATTAAAAAGAAGTTAGGGCAAACAAATTTTACGTTATTATTGTGAACTTGGTTTAAGGTTACTTATCATTTAAATAGCTCTACTAGTATTATAGAATTTTAATTTTATTTGTAAGATATACAAAAATAATTTGTTAATTTAACATTCTGACTAACTAGTAAGTGCAGAATTATATTGTATTATTTTCTGGCTGCGGGAGCATGTAGGATTCCCATCCTACACAAAATACATTTACTAAATGTGGCAACACAGGTTGTCACTATCTCGCTCTCTCGTTCCTGAACCGTGCTTCTAATTGTACCTGTGAATTGTGTTCATTACTTAATAAATATCTTAACTACGTATAAACGTCGCCTCATTGACTCAAGCACCTAAATAAACACCCTACAGTCCGCTGCGCTCACCAAGGTTCACAGTTTTCGTTTATTACCGAGTCGACGGTTCAGCACCTAGGTTTAAAGAAGACTCCTGTGTTGGGTCAAATCAGTGAATTGGGGGAACAATCGTCCACGTCGAAAGCAATGGTCACTTTTGAAATACGATCAAGAGTGGATCCTAATTTAGTTATTCAGGTTGATGCGTACGTATTAAAATCTATCACAGCTCCATTACCAGCATGCAAGATCGATCACAGAAAATGGATGGAACTTCATGACTTGATATTAGCTGATCCAGGGTATTATACTCCAAGTCGTATTGAGTTGTTACTTGGTGTAGGTATTTAAGGTGAAGGAATGATGAAACGTGCATCGGGAGCGCCTTTAGCGCAGGCTACTCGCTTGGGGTGGATCCTCTCCGGAGATATTAACTTAAATGTTAAACCAACGAGTATAAATGTGTTACATTGTCAGACGGCAATGAACTTCTTAAGAAGTTCAGGGAACCGGAAGCAGATACTGAGTTAAAATCGGATAAACTGCTAGCCGTAAAAAATGAAAGATGCGAAGAAGGCTTCGCTCAGTCGACTCGTGAAGACACTGAAGGTCGATGCATCACAACAAACAGTTGCTTAATGATAATCCTACAAAACTTACCCCACAACCGGAACTGCGTCATCTGGTACAGCGTTGGCGGATTCCACAGGTTTGTCTCACAGCTGCACCTGCGCCTTACCTGGCAGTCAAGGAATGTCAGGCAGTAGCTCAGGATGAAGGTGATAATAATCCTATGCTCGCTGAAAAAGATGTGACAGTTTTGTTAGACGAATGTGAAACAGAGGAGAAAGGATTGCAGGTGTACAAACATGTGAATGAAATGTTGGTGAAAAGTGAATTTGTAATAGAGAAATGGACGAGTAACAAGCCTAGACGTGAACAGGAGATGGAAAAAGGAGGAGGAAAGGTAACGAAACCAGCAAGGCTGAAAATGAAGTCAGATGAAATAGTAAAAATGTTTGGCATACCTGGCTTTGCAGCGATGACTCCTTTCTTTACACGGTGAAAGTTCCAGTTCTGCAGCAACCTGTAATAAAAATACCAATTATTTCTAATGACAACGAGAGAAAATGCAAGGACTTAGCAGTAAATCTGTACATTAAGCACTATAAAAAATGTTATTTTAATAAAAAAGAAAAGAGAAACTTACCAAAGAGCAGTCGACTTCGTGCGTTGAACACGTTTCTTGGTGAGAACCAAATATTGAGAGTTGGAGGAAGGTTACGTCATCTTGGCGTTAGTAGTGGTCAGAAGCACCCCATCTCTCTACCCAAGAAATATAATTTGACCGATCTGTTCTATGCAGACGGTCACAAACAGACGCTTCGTGGAGGTTCTTTGAGAAGATGGTCGCATTGGCGGAGGTGGTCGCAGGAGTACCTTACAAGTTTCCTGCACAGGCACTGGTGTTCAACCAATCAACCTCATGCCATGGTGGGCGAAATTGTGATCGTGGAGAAGGATAGTTTACTACAATGTCACTGGTTATATGGCAGAGTGTTTGTAACTCATCTAGGCTCGGGCAATCGGATTAGAATGATGATTTAAATAACTATTCCGGCACATTCTCTCTAACGTCCGAATTCGAAATTGTGCTTACTTCCGATCGCAACAGACGAACTTTAGCGTTAAATTGTTTCGTTGTGTTTTGCCAATTTGTTTTAGACATAAGTTACGTTTATGTTTGAATTGTTTTGTTAAGGACAAATAACATGGTTTAAATATGTCCTTGGTGGATGTCCGAGAAGTTAGCATAGCCATTTTGTTTTTTTATAAAACTAAGCTTTGTGCTGACTTGTGCTAGGCTTGTGCTACGTTGTGCCACAAATTGCGACTCCCGATCTCAAAAAACAAAGCGGATATCGAATAAAAACCATTTTTGCACCAGCATAGCCATTTTGTTTTTGCGAAAATCTGAAGGTTGTGCTGGAATGTGCTAGACTTGTGCTGCAACGTGCTGCAATTCGTTTTTGATTATCTCAAAAAACAAGTCGGCAATCACATAAAATAAATTTTGCACCAGCATAGCCATTTTGTTTTTTCAAAAATCTAAAGGTTGTGCTGGAATGTGCTAGACTTGTGCTGCAATGTGCTGCAAACCGTTTTTGATTATCTCAATAAACAAAGCGACAATCACATAAAAACCATTTTCTAGACCAGCATAGCCATTTTGTATTTTCGAAAAACTGAAAATTGTTCTGGAATGTGCTAGTCTTGTGCTGCAATGTGCCGCAAACCGTTTTTGATAAAATCAATAAAAAAGGCGGCAATCAGATAAAACTCATTTCATATACATTTTCATCCCCCTATCTCGGAAAGAGTATTTTTGGTCTTCGATATCTGAGTGCAAAAGCTGTTTTTATCCGCTAGAGGATAAAGTGAAATTGAATTTAGAACGTCGTGTGCACTAAGTTTGTGAATCATTAAACCTATTTACTTCCACCTCCATGGTGCCGAATTTTACATACATTTTTTAATTTGTTAAAAACTCAGACTCGGAACCTTCTTTGTGTACTTATTTTTTTATTTGCTGTGCGCGCGCCATTTTCTTTTCACTTTTTTTTTTAATTTAGTCATTTCCTCGCTGCGGTGGGATGAAAAGTTACGTGTTGCACTCGAGTGCAAATATTTTTCACCTCAAGCTCTTTTTCCTCGCTAACGCTCAGGATTCTAATTCTTGAATCACGAGCGCACGAATAATTGAAATATAAACTTTTTTGCATATTTTTGTATTTTTTATTACATTTTGTTTATTATTGCCGGCCGCTGCCGGTTTTGATCACTGTTCTAACCTAACCTAACCTAAACCTAAACCTAAACCTAAGTCATAGCGCCCCTAAGGCTACACTCCAACCATTGTTTTATTTGTGCATAAGGTGTGTTGGCTTTATTGTCTTTTGTTTGCGCACGCGTCCGCCATTTCATGTCAAAAGTTTGGGTGATCATAAGTTTAGATTTCTCGGCATTTAGCTGTATTTAAAACTCAATATAACCAAATCCGCATCATTTGCATAATTTGCAAGCTTTTTCTATGTTTATTTTAAAGTTACGTACCTTTATATAGCGTTCTTACTTCAAAGACGATATACGACGACATAGGTTATAATAAGGCACGTTGTTCATGAACATGTTCCATTAAACCTCGTCTTGCATTATTTTAAAGTTATTCGCACAACATTATAAGGTTAAGCACCTAAAAAATATAGGTTGGTACCTAGTTTACCTAACTCGCATCATTGTTTTCCATGCACATGTCTCACTAACATAAGCCTTGACACTGCACAATCTTCACGCTATTTGCATAACGCTTTCAGGCTATAAACCGACATATCAGGTGTTCGGTGCTCTCCGCTTCCCTACGGATAAAGTCCAACAAAAGTGAGGGGCCGCAGTCAACCGGTTACCTGTGCTGTGACCTTCAACAGTTCTTGGTGGCGGCTGGAGCGTGTAACCTGTTGGGTTTGATGCACAAAATTATAACTCTATTTAATTCAGTTTGCTTCTAACTTGTGTAATATAGTTGATTAAAAAATGGAGGGTGAAAAATTTTTTGCACGACTGGTTAGGCAACGAAGTAGTATCAAAGGTAGGCTGACTAAGTTTCAAAACCAGGTAACAACGTTTAAAACACTAGAATCGCCTTCCAATGTTGAAATAAAAGAATTGGACTTGCGTATGGTGAAGTGTCAAGAAATGTACAAAGATTTTGAAAATTTACAAAATGATATTGAATCTTGTTGTGTTGAAGCAGAGTTAGATGAACAGATTAATATCAGAGATGGCTTGGATGATCAGTTCATTTCTATTTTGTCGAATATGCAAGATATACTTGAAAATATGAATGCTGATAGTTTCAGTAATGCAAATAGTCAACCTTGTAATGAAGGTTTCAAAGGAATAAAGTTACCAACAATTAACTTACCCACCTTTAGTGGTGAACATTTGAAATGGTTAGAGTTTAGAGACACCTTCCATTCTTTAATAAATTTAAATAAGTCTATAGTTGATATAAACAAATTCCATTATTTGAGATCCTCTTTGGAGGGAAGTGCCATTGAAGTGATACAGTCATTGGAGGTTACCTCTACCAATTATAATATTGCATGGAAATTATTATGTGAGAGATATAATAATACACAGATTTTAGTGAATAATCACCTTAAAGCATTGTTTAATATTCCACAAGTTAATACTGACTCTTTCCAAGGTCTGCGCAGTCTTATAGACACAGTGTCAAAAAATTTACGTGCCCTCAACTCATTGGGTCAACCGACTAACCAGTGGGATACTATTATCATATACATGGTGTCAGCAAAGTTAGACTTGGTTACTAAAAGGAAATGGGAAGAACATAGAAATATTTTAACCAAAATTCCCACCTTAGAACAATTCTATGATTTTATACGTAATCGTGCCAATGTTCTGGAAACTACAGTTAGTCAGGATAAAAATGTTGTTTATAATAAGAAGGACTATTCAAACACAGGGAGGGTAGTATAGTAAACATCAACTCCGTAAAAAACACCAGTATAAAAATAGAAAAACAGTGTATTTCTGTACAAAAAACGTAATTAGTGCTGAACTATTAAGTGATTTCAAGAAGGCAGAGAAGATAATGTGATATTGGACACGTATAAATATATAAAAACGGTAAACATATAAAGTGCAAACAAACATCAGTGTTACTGTTCTGTGAACTCTTTTCGTGCAAACAATTGATAGAACTTAAGCCGGACTCCTTCCCATTTGGTACGAAAGTGAAATAAATAAATTCAAGTGCAGACTAATAACTTACGAAAATTACAAAACAAACATAACCTTAAAGCTTAAACTCCAAAATGACTTGCAAATGTAACTCAAGATTCGAGTGACCTATAACGCCATCTAGTAAAAAGGAACATTATTGCTTCGCCCGGAGTATTATTCCATCATATCGATCAGTTACTAAGTGCTCTTAATAATACGAAGGTGCGCCACCAGAGGGTGACACGGGTACATAGACAAAGAACAGGTATACGAATTTCACCATCATGGAGGAGGTTCTGAATGTACTAAAACAAATACAAAAGGAATTGGATGTGCAGAAAACAACAATCCGGGAAAGTGGAGAAAAGGTGACTGATCAAGTTACACAGAATATCAATATTATGTTAGAAGAAAAAAATTCTACATGGGACGAAAAGCACGAAAAATTAAAAGAATTAGTGGAAAACCAGGAGAAAAGAATCCACTTCATGGAAAAACAGGCTAGGCAGAGAAACGTAGTCCTTTTCGGTATCGAAGAAACAGAATCGTCATATGAAAACCTGGAAAACAACATTATCAAATGGATAGAGCAATACCTATCTATTAAATTACACTACTTAGATATACAAGAAGCAAGAAGACTAGGAAAGAAAAGCGATAGACCACGGCCAATAGTTGTGACTTTTTCAACGCTAGGAATAAAAATAAAAATTCTTAAGCAAAAACAGATACTGAAAGATACTTCATATTACATTCAAGCGGACTATCCAAAACACGTTCTAGAAAAGAGGAAGGAATTAAAAGAACAGCTAAAAGTAGAGAGAGAAAAGGGAAACATAGCCACAATCAAATATGACAAACTGATCATCACCGAAAGCATGAGTAAAAGAAAACTCTCTTTATCACCCGAAAACAGCACCGTGCCGAAACAAATTAAAACCACTCAAGCCAATAAAAAGAATATGCTACAGAAACAAGGCTCAACAGCCCAGAGATCAAACAGCATTTCAGAAGGAGTAAAAATAAAACCTGGCATCTTGAACTTTTTAGCAAACAAAAATACAAGTAAGACAAATAACACCCATGATATAAACGATACAAATATATAGCAACGAATCCCCTCCTCCTACATAGATCTAAACAAAAACGAAACTATTAAAACCAGAAACACGAAACATCTTCCAACCCGGCTGGTCACCGTGGAAGATTATGACCACAACCCTCCAAAAGAAACTAAACAGACGGATAACAGGAAAAATAAGCGATCAACCCAATTAAAAATCGCAGCTTATAACGTCAGGACCTTATCGTCATACGAACGCTTACTGGAACTAGCAGAAGCAATACAGGAAATTAATTACGACATAATAGGTATTTCAGAAATGAGACGACTTGGTAACAGAATTGAGGGAATATGAAAATTTTATACTTTGCCACATAGGATGTATACCGGGCAAATATGGAGTAGGCTTCATTATCAATAAGTCTCTTAAAAACAACATAGAGAGCTTTATTGGATTATCAGATCGTGTAGCAACGCTAAACTTAAGCTTTCAAGGGTGTATGATATCCATTATTCAAGTATATGCACCGACCGAAGCAGCAAGAGAGGAAGAAATAGAAGATTTTTATAGGAGCATAGATAAAGCGATGGAAACAACATATAAAAACATTATATTAATGGGCGACTTTAACGCAAAGGTTGGTGCTCCTAAGGAAGGGGAGTACTTAACAGTGCAGCAGCATGGATATGGCGAAAGAAACGACAGAGGACAGAGACTTGTCGACTACGCACTTGAAAATAATCTAACCATCATCAACACATGCTTCATGAAAAACCATAACAGAAGGTGGACCTGGCGATCCCCAAATGGAAAACACAAAAACGAGATCGATTATATTCTATCCAACCAACAAAAACTATTCCAAAATTTTGAAGTCATGAATATAAACTATCCGTCAGACCATAGACTAATTAGAGCAACAGTACAAATTACCAAACAAAAACAAAGCAGAATTAAATATACAAATAAAAAAACAATCCAACTAAACAACAAAGAAGAAGTAATAAGATATAATAAAAACCTAAGTTCAATGCTACTCTATCCAACCATCAACTTACAAAATACCTCAGTACAAACCTACTATGATAAAATAACGGACGCTATCAATCAGAGCTTGAAAAAAGCTAGAGAATATGCGAGCAATACACAAAAACATCACAAAATATTATCAGATCGCACAACTATGTTATTAAAAAGGAGAAAAGAACTACAAGGAACAAAAAATAAAACTCGGTCTATGAAAAATGAGCTCTCCGCTCTTTACAAAATAACAAATAAATACATAAAAAGGGATTATACTAAATATAGACAAGATACCATAGAAAGACATTTACAATGCACAGGAAGCACAAAGAGGGCCTTTAAAGAACTCCGAACAAGCAAGACTTGGATAGAGGGGCTAGACCAACAAGACAGATCTTTGTGCAAACGAACAGACATTATTAAGGCGGCATCAGACTTCTATAGGAAATTGTACAGCGATAAGGCCCAAAAGACTAACATCTCAATTACTAGCAATGAAAGCGTTAACGAACCAACAATTAAACCAGTCGACGAAATTGAAATCACAGAAACAATTAACAGTTTGAAATTAGAAAAGAGCCCGGGCTCCGACAACATCACAAATGAATTATTGAAAGCAGCGCACGTAACATTAGCCAAACCATTAGCGGAACTATTCAACTTAATACTGAAAAACTCTGAAACACCCTTGCAATGGTCTGAATCAAATATCATACTTCTTTACAAAAAGGGCGACCCCAAGGATGTTGGCAACTACAGACCCATAAGCTTGCTACCAAGCCTCTACAAACTCTTCTCTACCATTATAAACAAAAGAATCAGTAGTACATTGGAAGCAAAGCAACCGGTAGAGCAAGCAGGCTTCAGAAAAGGATTCTCCACTGTTGACCATATCCACACACTTGAATTGATTATAGAAAAGTATCAAGAACAACAGAGACCACTATACATAGCGTTTATCGACTATCAAAAAGCTTTTGATACTGTAACACACGTAAGTATATGGGAAAACTTGAAACAGCAGGGAGTAGAAGACGTATATATAAAAGCGATCAAAAGCATATATAACAACAATAAGGGTAAAATTAAGCTAGAAACTATCGGACCTAGTTTTCCTATAGAAAGAGGCGTAAGGCAGGGCGACCCGTTATCACCAAGAATATTTATAGCTATCCTGGAGGGTATAATCAGCAAGTTAGATTGGAGCAAGACAGGATTGTGTATAAAAGGCGATTACCTAAGTCACTTGAGATTCGCAGACGACCTGGTGTTGTTATCGGAGTCCAGCTCCCAGATACAGCTCATGATCGAAACTTTACATCTAGCCAGTGTCAAAGTGGGTTTGCAAATGAATCTCACCAAAACTATGGCAATGACGAATAAAAGGAGAAGATTAATAACAATTAATGGAGAGCCACTTGAATATACAGATAAGTACATCTATCTAGGGAAGCAAATTAGTTTTGACAGAAAAAATAACGAACTTGAAGTTGAAAGAAGAATACAACTAACATGGAAAAAATACTGGAGTTTAAAGGAAATCTTTAAAAGTAACCTCCCTATAACCATCAAAACGAAAGTTATGAACTCCAGTCTTTTACCATGCTTGACGTACGGCTGCCAGACGTGGAAGTTCACCTCAAAACTAAAAAACAAAATTACAACCTGCCAACGTGGACTAGAGCGCAGCATGCTTAACATAAAGAAATTATATAAAATACGACACACAAAAATAAGGTCAATAACCAAAGCAACAAACGCATTGAATCATGCACAAAAACTCAAATGGAAATGGGCCGGGCATGTCGCAAGGCTTAAGGATCAGAGATGGACCCTAAAAGCGACATTTTGGAAAGGTCCTCCAGGTAAAAGGAGCAGAGGAAGACCACTGACACGTTGGGATGAAGAAATTGTAAGGACAGCCGGCTCAAACTGGAAACAGACCGCACAGGACAGAGATAAATGGACATCTTTGGAGGAGGCCTTCACCCAATAGGGGTTCCTACAGAAATAGCTATAAAAACTAAATTTTGATAGGTTATATTACTATGTTATTTAAAATGATTAGTTATAATAAGTAAAGCAGAAATGGAAAACAACTAGATAAGCATATTATAAACCAGTACTTAACTCAAAACAATGTAAAGTAGGTTATTTGTAGGAAATAAAAGGTTTTTTTATTTTATTTTATTCAAACACAAGTAATAATAAAAATAGAACAGATTTAAAAAATATGGATTCCAATTCTTGTTTCAATAATGTCTGTGATTATGTGTGTGTATTCTGTAAGGAACAGGGTCACAGAGTGTATAATTGTAAAAAGTTTACTGATCTTGAAGTAAAAGATAGAATTAAAGAGATAAGCAATATAAAAGTTTGTGCTAATTGCCTCCGTGAAGGCCATAGTACATTCCGGTGTAGGTTGAAAGGTTCATGTCGGTTTTGTAAACATAAGCATAATTCATTGCTACACATTCATAATAAGAACAAAAATACTTCTAATACCAATACTGAAAGCACTAATATGTTAGTAAATTCAGAGAGTACAGTTTGTCCGCCAGTAACACTGTCCGTTGTATCTGTCAGTCAAGTTTTATTATGTACTGCAGTTGTGGAAATTTATAATGAACAAAACAGTAAGGCCTGTTTAGCTAGAGTACTTTTAGACAACGGCAGTCGATCTTCATTTATGACGGCAAAGTTGAAAGATAAGTTAGGTCTACAAGCAGACTGTATTGAGCCATTAAAGGTGTCAGGAATTAATAATTACTCTTTGAATATAACAGAAAGCTGCAAATTACAGTTACATTCACGTATCTCATCTTTCACTGCTAAATTAAAGTGTCTTGTTGTTCCACTAATTACTGGTAAATTACCCAGCACGTCGGTAAATGTACAAAGCTTTAACTTACCTGCAGATATTGAGTTAGCAGATCCTAATTTTCATCAACCTGGTGAAATTGAAATCCTCATAGGAGCCGACATGTTCTGGGATGTTATAGGTACAAAGAGGGTTAAATTAGGTGTAGGTAAACCAGTGTTACAGGAGTCTAGACTAGGTTGGTTAGTGAGTGGTCCTATCGGATTTAATAAACCTGACCGCATAGTTTGTAACTTTACTAAAGAAATTCATAATGATTTACAAAGGTTCTGGGAAATAGAAGAAATCAGTTCTGAAAATAACAAATGTTTGACACCGGAGGAGAAGTTATGTGAAATTCACTCGACCTGTCTAAACAAGCTTGTGTGTTAGGGCTAAATTGGTTACCTACACCGGACATGTTGCACTTTGTTGTAGAGATTGAGACTGATACTAAAATCACTAAAAGAACCATCATATCAATGACTTGTAAAATTTTTGACCCACTGGGCCTTTTATGTGCTTCCATAATCAAGGCTAAGATTCTATTACAGCAGTTATGGAGTATTAAGTTAGACTGGGATGATCAAGTACCGTCCCCTATTGTCAAAAAGTGTGTGAATATTACTAAAACCATTAATAATCTGTCTAAAATTAATCTACCCAGATATGTATTGTGTGATTCACCAATATTAATTGAATTGCATTGTTTTGTAGATGCATCGCAGGAGGCATATGGTGCCTCCGTTTACTTAAGATCGGTTGATGAAAATGGTAGAGTTTTAATTAAGTTATTGTGTGCCAAGGCAAGAGTCGCCCCTCTCAAGGCACTTACTATCCCACGATTGGAGTTGTGTGGTGCCTTGCTTGGTGCTCGACTGTCATCAAAGGTACTTCAGTCACTCCGATTAAACATTCAACATAAAACAATATGGACCGACTCCAGTGTAGTGTTGGGTTGGATTAGGACACAACCTAAATTATTAAAAACTTTTGTTGGCAATCGAGAAGCCGAAGTTAATGAGTTGACACAAGGTTTTACTTGGAGGCATGTTCCTACCGACATGAACCCCGCCGACCTGGCGTCTAGGGGCGTAGATCCGCAGGAACTAATGTCTGAATCTTTGTGGTGGGAAGGACCTCCCTTCTTAAGGAAGGAATCAGCTGATTGGCCACAACAAATAAATATGTCAGTAGATCTGCCTGAATTAAAAATATATGTCAGTGTGGAGTGTCCACCTATTATTAATTTTTCCAGATATTCTAAGTTTTTAAATTTAAAGCGTGTATTTGCATACGTTTTGCGGTTTATATTTAATTGTAAGAATAAGAATAATAAATTACAAGACGGGCTAGGAGCAGGAAAGCTTAAAAAATCACTCCTACAATTAATTAAGTTTAGTCAACAAGAATCCTTTGCTAGTGAGATACACACCTCAATGAAAGGTGATCGATCAGTTTTGTAAAAAATCTAAAATAGTATCTTTAAACCCGTTTATAGATAATGAGGGTATAATGCGAGTAGGAGGACGTATTCAAAATTCAGAATTTAGTTATAATAAAAAGCATCCTGTTATTTTAGACGGTAAACATCATTTAGCAGTTTTATTAATGCGGCATGAACATTGTCGCCTATTTCATGCAGGTCCTCAGCAACTTCTTGCTTCATTTCGCGAAGAATATTGGCCGATAAATGGTAGGATTTTGGCACGTAGTATACTAAAGAAATGTGTTGTGTGTACGCGTTTTAAAGGCAAGCCTATGCAACCTATAATGGGCCATTTGCCATCAGATAGGACGGTACCTACCTTTCCTTTCTATGTAACCGGGACTGATTTTGCTGGACCATTTTTGATATCTAGTAAGAAAGGTAGAGGGAATAGGATTTCAAAATGCTACCTGTGTTTATTCGTTTGCCTTACCACCCGTGCCGTGCACCTGGAGGTTGTGAGTGACCTCAGCACTGAAGCTTTTTATTTTAACGTTGCGTCGATTTGTAGCACGTAGAGGTAAGCCGTCAGTGATTTACTGCGACAATGGCACCAATTTTGTTGGAGCAAATAATGAGTTGAGTAGGGTATTGCGCTCCAGCCTCGAATCGGTAACTGATTATGCCAGTTCTGAAAGCATCTCCTTTAAGTTTAGTCCAGCGTATTCACCCCATTTTGGGGGACTGTGGGAAGCAGGTGTTAAAGCTTCTAAGTTTCATCTAAAACGTATAGCGGGCAACGCTTCTCTAACTTTTGAAGAGTTGACCACCCTTTTTGCGCACATAGAAGCAATTCTTAACTCCCGGCCTTTATCCCCATTATCTGCTGATCCATTTGACGTAACTCCGTTAACCCCCGCGCACTTCCTTATCGGACGGCCGCTTTCGTCGGTGCCCTCGGTCCCACCTGAAGAGGTTAGACCATCGAAGTATGAAGCTGTGCAAAAAATCAGACAAGAATTCTGGAATCGGTGGAGCAAGGAATTCATAGCCGAACTCCAGCAGCGCGTCAAGTGGAAGACAGCCTCAGCTAACCCCAACATTGGAGATTTAGTAATTATCCAAGAGGACAACCAGCCTCCATTACGATGGCGCTTAGGGCGCATCACCCATTTACATTTGGGATCAGATTCAGTATGCCGTGTAGTGGACTTGTACACCGCCAGAGGAACGATAAGACGGGCCGTTCACAGAGTTGTGAAGCTACCTGTGGATATTATTGGAAGCAGCCAGCTGTTCCAAGGGGCGGAGGATGTTCACGCGCAATCGACTAATGTCGATGTCACACCACCTGCACAACACTAGTGTAGGTGGATGTCGGCGACTGGCAACCCCAGCCGCCATTACCTAAAAATGACTGAAGATGGAAGGAGGTATTTTTTACGTTTACAAATAAATTAATGAACAAGGGACAATATACATGACCAAACTTGACCCACACATACTCATACTCTCTATCTTCAGCAAATCGCCGAGCAGCAGCGTACAGTTTCTTTAGTTCAGGTGACAGGTGTTCTGATAGGTAAATTCGGCGGTTTTCTCCCTCGATTCCAAGATGACCAGAGTTTAGCCGGTTAGACTGATGCTCCTTGTTGAAACGTAGTGCTGCTGATAGTAGGTTATCACGGAGACGAGGGGAAGCAAGTGTAGTAATTATCGTGCGAGGTCTATTCGAGGCGGTGTTAAATTTTGCAACACGACGACATGCATGTATTTCATTATCCAGTATAGGTGTATTGAGGGTTTCACACATTTTCTTAAAAATATTCAGCACGTTCTCAGTGCGATTCTCTGGTACGCATTGGATCTTTATGTTTCTGTCTCTTGAAATCTTATCCATCATATTCTCCATGCGTTGCTTCAAACCGAGAATTTCATTCTGTGATTGGAGACGTTCTTTTTCCAGAGTTTTAATAATTACGTCTTTTTCTTTCATTTTTGTTCGAACATCCTTTAGTTCATCCATTATGTAGTCAGTAGTATGAGTAAAATCTTCTTTTAAGGTGTTCATAGCAGTGTTAACCTCAGTTGTTATCATGGTTTTGACGTCTTTTATAACAGCAGAACTTATGCTCGTCATTAACTGAGCAGTCATGGCAGTGAATTTCTTATCAAAAAGTGCACTGATGTTCTCAATAAGGCATTTGAAATGATAAGCCCCTTTACAGGTTTTACAACAAAGTTCGTTACCCCGTTCTATTTGCATATTACATGCTAGGCATTTCATTTTTAAATAAAGTTTTAAAGCCAGCTTCTAATATATAAGACCACACAAAAACAGAGTGTATTATAATGCACTTGACCGACAGTCAAAACCAATGGTCCAGTTTAAGCCGCCTGTGGGAGTTGCAGTGATAGTGACGGCAATTTTCGCCTCGAAAAGCTCAGTTACGGTGGCGCGTCGCGCAAACGGCCCGCCCACACCGACCGACCGTGCCCAGGACGCGGGTTCAAACCCTACCGCAGGCAGAGGTCTCAATGCAAAATATCAACTAAAACAAGTTCTCACGTTCCGGGTGCAATGTTACCACCTCCAACTTCCACCGCTGACGCCGCCGCCCGCTGTCAAATCCAAATGGGTCCGTCACAAATCACAGCAGAGGGAGAGGTCCGACGAGAAATCCAATATGGCGACTGGGTCTTTTGGGGCACTCCACAAGATAGTAAGAGAGGCACCGATAATTTGAAAGACAAATGTACACCAAAAATAAAAGCAAGCACTAAAGCACGACAAACACGTCAGCTCACGACGAGATCCACCGACGAAAAAGAAAAAAATATATATATTTTTACGTTTATGAGCACCCTTCCCCTTCCTCTTCCCCTTCCTCTTCCCCTTCCCACTCCCCTTCAGGTCGGCAATGCCAATATCATCAGAAGTAACAGCTTGTTTGCTGACACATATAAAAAATACAAAAATAAGTCATTATATAGGTACCTATAAATACGCAGTCATAAATACTAATAGGACAATACATTCCTATTAATATTTACAATCTGTGCCCACCGACTTCGTCCACGTAGTATTTAACGTTACAAAAATTTCGGAATTATCGGGATAAGAAGTATCCTATGTGTTAATCCCAGTTATAAACTATCTGTGTTCCAAATTTCAACCAAATCCGTTCAGTAGTTATTGCGTGAAAGAGTAACAAACATACATCCACACTCACAAACTTTCGCATTTATAATATTAGTAGGATGACACAAAACGCGACTAACGTGTGTGTGTGTGTGTCTAGAAATGTGTGTAAAACGGAACTTACCCTAAACACACCTTGAGCAAGGGAGAAGCGAGGAATCAGTAGACGGTCGACTGTAGTCGTCCAGTGCCAGTAGTGAACGCGACGGGTCCGCGGCGGCTAATACAGCCAATATTTAATTAACTCTTATCAATCATGCTTAATGCATAAATTATGCATTTAATACGCTACCGTTGGCTTTAAGGAAAACGAGAACCAACGCGCGAGACCGCAAAATATAAAATCTAAAATAATGTTACGTACAGGTACTTACTAGGGGTAGGCACAATTAATGCCGACTACGTGTATAAAGAGTTTATTCCGCTCTCCACAAACTTGACAATTGCACAGTACTACACTAGTTTACTAACACTAGTTACACACAACAAGCACTGTTCCGAATCACTCAGCAGACTCGCAGTATTCCGATATTATCGCTCAGGTCACTGGTATATCGCTCTTCGTTCGCTTACTTGAGATCCGTACACTGTCGCTTCCAAGAAGTAACTAACTCGCTGCCCGTTGTCGAATCCTTATATGAAAGAAATAAGAAAGAAAGAAATATATTTTTACTAGCTGTGCCCCCCGACTTCGTCCGCGTAGTATTTAACGTAACACAAATTTCGGGATTATCGGGATAAAAAGTATCCTATATGTTAATCCCGGTTATAAACTATCTGTGTTCCAAATTTCATCCAAATCCGTTCAGTAGTTTTTGCGTGAAGGAGTAACAAACATACATACATACATCCACACTCACAAACTTTCACATTTATAATATTAGTAGGATTGGTAACATGGCAGAGCTATACAAAACTAACTAACTATACATACACAGCTTAGGAATATAAATGGACACATCTAGCTAGTTATGTACTATCATACCAGGCCACAGGGTCAACAGCTCAGCATATGCCAGGGTGCATGCGTGATGCATACCACCTGACGCTGGTTTTCAGCTGCAACCCCAGAACGATACACGCACAGCCACGGTAAGCACTAAATAACTAAGTGATGTAAAAAAATAAAATAAAATAAATTATATATCGAATAAAGATGCGAGCTGGTGTTTTCCTGAACATTCTCGGTAGGTATGTAGGTAATAATAATCGCAATCGAATGATCCAGAGACCCATTGTTGGCTTTCCATTGTATTCGTTCGCGAGTAGGTATTCGCGGCCGCCATCGCGCCGATAACGCAAGGGCGTTCACATACCTACAGTTTCGAACATAGAATTTTCCAGATTATTTTCATGATGAATCGATGGAGTACATATAGACCAACAATGCGTTTTTGTCTCAAACTGGTAGGATGTGGATTCTTCGAGATAATAGACGAAACCGTTTCAAGGTCGCAACAATAATATAACATTTTTCCTGATTCCCAGAAGTGTTTATAATTAGCTAGCACAACCACTAATTAAAGTTTCCTACTAAATAAATATCGCCAGACTGACACACAAACTGTATGGCCCCAAACTAAGCAACGATTGTACTATGGGCACCGTACTATTGACTGGGGACGATCCCAGTAACACCCAGTCCAGGGCAAATTACGAAAAGGCCATTTCCGAAATTTGCCCCGGCGGGATTTGAACCCGCAACCGCCATATGCAGTGAGCCGAGCGGCCTACGCTCGAACCACTGCGCCAAGCGGTCGTCAAACGGACTTTGCTGTACTGCACATCATCACGTAGGAACTAGTTATGTATGATTCCTCGAAAGGGTGTTTTTGACTAAATAATCTGGTATTTTTTATTTTTATGATTTTATGTCGTTTTGTTTGATAATCCGTATCTGATTAGTATACGCATAAACATATGTTAAAGGCAAGACTTTATCCACATAGGTTGTAAATGGAGAGTTTCCTGATGCATGATGAATTAGCTGTCCAGATAAATTGTAAAATATACAGATTAATTAAACTGTTGATATTTATTTGATATTTCGTATATAAATGTTATATTTTTATGTGTGTAAAAATAGGATGTCAAACATTTCATGCAATTTGAGAAGATAAAACTATCTAACACTATTTTTTCATGTCTCTAGCTTCAGGAAAATGTAGAGCCCTCCATTCAAACTTTCATACCTTGATCTACATATTTTATTAAATTATATATATTATTTAGACACACAGATATCTCTTATTAAGAGCCAGAATAAACAGATAAGGGAATTAGTAATTATATAGTTATTATAATTATAGAATTAGTAAATGTGTTTAGTTCTGTTGTGATATAAATTATTGTGTAGGATATAAACACCCTGCTTGAATGGTTTGATTGCTTTGTAAAATAGCTTCCAGTCAATTATAATATACCAATGGACTATGACTGCTTAACAAAACACTGAACAAGATGGAGTACACAGTGTGTTTATTTATTTATTTATTTATTTAGGTTTACTAATAACTGTTACACCAAAAATAACAAAGTTCTTATCACAATTTTTCTTATTCTAAATGTACAATTTTTTAAGGTAAACACAGCATGCAAGAAAATATTTGGCCAGTAGGGTGTGTAAAAAAGAAAAAAAAAACACTAAAAACACTAAACACAGAAAATTAATCTACAGAATTAAAAATAACAAAGAAAATAAATAAAACACCAATATAAACACTATTTAATTAATTTAGTTTAGTAGGACCTGGTACTTGAGCTTGTGGAAAGATGTGTGAAATACATTACAATTTTATCCATTTTGTTTAAAAGTTTAGAGAGCCTTGATACGAGTGAATTGGAACCAAGAACAGTTTTACGGAAAGGAGGACTTAACAACCTGATACGGTGTCGGGGGTATTTGTTTGGGATATTAAAATTAAATAGTTTCAGCAATTGGGGACAATCAATGTTACTGCGCAGAATTTTGACAAGGTATTTTAAGTCAAGGTGATCTCTGCGTGATTCAAGTGTAGCCAGTTTAAATCTTATCAGTTGTTTTGAGTAACTTGATTGACTCTTGGCTGTACCTGTAGAATAAGCCAAATGCCTCATAAAACGTTTTGAAGACGTTCAATTCTCAAACAATGTGTTGCATAGTGAGGACGCCAAACAATCACACAATACTCAACAATACTACGCACAAGACAGTTATAGAGAAGTATTTTTGTGTTTGGGTTAAAAGATTTGGTATTTCTAATGATGAAACCAAGTGATTTTGAAGCTTTCCTAATAATATTATCTATATGAGGAATAAACGTAAGTTTCTGGTCCAACAGGACTCCCAGATCACGGACAACATCTACTACTTTCAGATGCAGGCTATTTATGTGGTAATTGAAGTAGATAGGATTTAGTTTGCGCGTGAATGTGATCTGAGAGCACTTCTCAACATTAAGCTTCATATCATTATTCGTGCACCAACTTATAAGTCTATCAATGTCAATCTGGAGCAGCAAAGCGTCATTATGGGTGTCTATGACTCTAGTTAATTTTAAATCATCTGCAAACAGGTAGGGCGTTGAGTGGACAAAACAATTTGGAAGGTCATTGATGAAGATATCAAACAGTATTGGTCCTAAATGAGATCCCTGCAGAACTCCAGAGGTAATGTTAAAAATGCTAGATTGAAATCCATCAACAACCACATAAAATGACCTGTTTGTTAGATAGGAATTGAGCCATTTGAGAAAGGGATCCGTAAAACCATATGCATACAATTTCTGAATTAATATTTCATGAGAAACCTTGTCAAAAGCTTGTCCTGAAGTCAGTATAAACTGCATCAACTTGTTTCCTTGAGTCGACTGACTCCACAGTACTCTCGATAAAAGTAATCAGATTACTGCAGGTAGATCTATTAGAGATAAAACCATGCTGGTGATCAGAAATATACTTTTTAAAATAGTTTTGAATGCTCGAGCATACTAGTGCTTCAAACACCTTAGCTAAAGTTGAAAGGATTCATATAGGTCTATAATTACCCACGTAGTCCTCCGAATCTGATTTATGAACAGGAACGACTTTTGCAAGTTTCCACTGCTCAGGAAAGATACCACTCGTAAGAGATTTATTAAATATAGAATGGAGAGGTTTAGCCAACATATTGGCGCACTTTACAATAAAACCCGGAGGAATTCCGTCACAGCCTGGTCCTTTAGATACATCAAGATTCTTGAGAAATTTAGCAATTGATACCTCATTAATGCTAAGTGTGGGAAAGCAATCAGAGGAATTTGATATTTTTTGTATATATGGGTGCATGTTAATTACATTTTGTGTTTGTCTTAGAGGTGGAGAATATACTGACGAAAAGTAAGAGCCAAACATGTTACATATGTCCACACCATTATTAGCCGTTTTATTTCCATCTATCACAGAGGCCGGGTAGGTACTGGTCTGTTTGCGCTTAGTTCTTCGTTCAGGGTATTTGATACAATTAGTAAATTATATAATGTATGTATATTTGCATTGGATTCGATAGATGTCACTGTAGTAATATTTACTCTCGATATGGGTTGGTTACACTAATTTGCTTATGTATTTTCGAGGCTTTGTATTAATTGTGAGCACACAGTATACTATACAACTAATACTGAAACTGGCTGTGTTATTTTATTACACCCGGATCATGGACTTGTACAAACGGCCACACTCTTAAGTATACACATCACGTGATCAAAAATATTGTAAGAAAGAGAGTTAATCCATGACGTCACGTACATGATATTTAGATGTGTGAACAACTTTACAAAGTTTTGATCAAGTTTAAAAATTAAAACCTAATGAGTTCGTTCATCAAAAAGTCGATATTGTTATATTGACCATAATCACAAATTATGCCAATCATTCCTCCCACTTATCAAATTTTACCTATTGTCAGTCACCTATCATTGAATCAAATAAATTTAATATCTATTATTTTGGATCATTTGAGTAGCTGTATCAGTTAATTTTCAAAAATGCCTGCACGTTTAACAACTATAGAGCGAATGAGAATCGTGGCTCATCATCAAGCAGAAATTTCCGGACAGTTAGGTGAAACAGGCGGATATAGGGTGTGGTGCTCAGTTCCGCAGACAAGTGACACAAGAACGCAGATGGACAAAGTGCATTGATGATGATGTGATCCGACCGTTTTCGGTCATGGCGACAACTTCAACTCCTTTGCAAGATTTGTCGTTCGTGCGCTCGCATGTGGCTAATGTAGCCAATCTTCTTTAAGAAGTTTCTCGCACATTGCGGGCATGTGAGCACATCGTTCACATAATTATAACGAATCACCGCAGGTGGTCGGGCGTTCAGTGCATCACGCTTGGCATCAAGTTCGATGCACCGTCTTTCTTCAAAAGAATGAACTTTCCTTTTAATGGAATTTCTCCATTCTAGCCTATTCGAGGCCCGCTCCTCCCATCTAAAAGGGTCTATATTGCATTTTTTCATGTGCCGCTTAAGCACGTCTTTATACCTGAGGAGTTGTCCGCCATGCTTACGCTTGCCATCCTCAAGTTCTGAGTAGAAGACGCGCTTCGCCACTCGCTGCTCTGGCATCCGTGACACATGTCCGCACCACCGAAGTTGTCGCCGCATTAAATATGACTCAATGCCACCTACATTGGCTCTGCGCAGCACTTCGGTATTCCGCACGCGATCAAACCATCGTATTTTAAGAATATTTCGTAGGCACCTGAGGTGGAACCGATCCAGCATGCGGATGTGTCGGCGGTATACAGTCCAGTTCTCAGCGGAATATAAGATATTAGGCAATACAATCGCCATGTATACCGAGACCTTAGTAGCGAGTTTCAGGTCATGCGAACTGAAGACCTTGCTATCTAGTTTACCAAATGCTGCAGCTGCAGCACCGATCCTGCTGTTTACCTCAGCATCAAGGTCACACCTAGATGTTATCGTGCTTCCCAGATAGCGGAACTTATCGACCTGTTTCAGCTTATCCTCGCCGAGTTTAATGGTCAGTGCCTCGTGACCACCGATGTCCATAGACATCACCTCCGTCTTTTTAACACTGATCTTCAGGCCGAATTTACGACATGACTCGTCAAAATCGGACATTAGCCGTTGCAGGCCGTCTGGGGATTCAGCCATAAAACACAAGTCGTCCGCATACAGGATCTCAGTTATAGTAGCGTGTGACACTTTTGTGCGGGATTTGAGCCTTGCCAAGTTAAAAATGCTCCCGTCAGTACGGAAGCGGATGCGAACGCCTTCGGAAGTCGTTTGTAAGACCTCCCGGACTACGACTGCAAAGTACAACGAGAACAATGTAGGTGCTAGGACGCACCCTTGCTTTACCCCACAGGTAACGGGAAAAAAGTCAGATTGTTCACCGTCGACTGCGACACAGCACTTCATGTCGTCATGCAGGAGTCTCAGAAGTCTCACAAACTTTTCCGTACAGCCTATCTTTCCGAGTACCATCCAAAGGGCTTCTCGCGGCAAAGTGCATTAGTGAAATGATAAAAGTTTTTCAGCCTAATTCCATTTGTTCTTAATAAATATACTTTGTGTCACTTTATAAATATGGGGTTCATTAGCCTGAAATCAAGCATTATAGTAAAAACCTTGTTTACTACTGTATTAATTATTGGTTCATGTCGCCCCGGCTTTGCTCGGCTAGAAATGTTGAATAATTTTTCAGTTAATTTATTTTACTATTTGTGGTGAATGACGAAGACCAAGCTAATGACCAATAGCAGAGAACGTACAATACAAATTGGGGGTGTGGGGATTGAATATGTCCATGAATACATATACCTTGGCCAAATAGTCTCCTTCCAGGCCAGACAAGATAAGGAAATTACCAGACGCACAGAAAACGCCTGGAGGAGTTATTGGTCGATGAAAGACCTAATGAAAGGGTCTTTACCCCTTTCACTAAAACGAAAACTCATGGACATGTGCATTCTCCCCATCCTCACCTACGGAGCGCAGACTTGGTCATTAACTAATCGTCAAAAGTCCGCCCTTGGGATACCCCCGTTGGCATACGCCAGCGAGCAATGGAGCGCAGTATTTTAGGAGTAAAGCTCATAGATCGAGTAAGAAACTCGATCCTGCGCTCCAAAACGAAAATTGCAGACGTAGGCCACTCAGCTGCCAAATTAAAGTGGAACTGGGCGGGACACCTCTGCCCGACGATCTATGGGCGAAGGTGACCACAGTGTGGGTCCCACACAACACCAGACCCAGCGGGAGACCCAAAAGACGATGGCGGGATGAGCTCGACTCATACGAAGCACATTGGTCTCAGACCGCAACAGACCGAGACAAATGGAAGAATGGAGGGGAGGCCTTTGCCCAGCAGTGGGACACTACAGGCTCCTAATAATAATATAAATAATTTGTGGTGAAGACGAATCCAAGAAACCAATTATCATTAAAATCGGTCCACCCGCTCTTGACCCGCTCTTGACTTGGTGTAAGTAATCCGACGTTGTAACGACCCGCCACGGCTTCGCACGGCTCTAAAATTATCATTTTTTCTCTACTATATTATGCATGTATTATACATATAAACCTTCCTCCTGGATCACTCTATCTACAAAAAAAACCACATCAAAATCCGTTGCGTAGTTTTAAAGATCTAAGCATACATAGGGACATACAGACAGCGGGAAGCGACTTTGTTTTATACTGTTACATACACGTACTAGGGGTAGGTACAATTAATGCCGACTACGTGTATAAAGGGTTTATTCCGCTCTCCACAAACTTGACAAATACACAGTACTACACTAGTTCACTAACACTAGTTACACACAACAAACACTGTTCCGAATCACTTAGCAGACTCGCAGTATTCCAATATTATCGCTCAGGTCACTGGTATATCGCTCTTCGTTCGCTTACTTGAGTTCCGTACACTGTCGCTTCCAAGAAGTAACTAACTCGCTGCCCGTCGTCGACTCCTTATATATTGAATAAAGATGCGAGCTGGTGTTTTCCTGAACATTCTCGGTAGGTATGTAGGTAATAATAATCGCAATCGAATGATCCAGAGTCCCATTGTATTCGTTCGCGAGTAGGTATTCGCGGCCGCCGTCGCGCCGATAACGCAAGGGCGTTCACCTTATACCTACATACCTACGATCTCGAATATTCCATTTTCGAGATCTTTCATAACTAATCGATGGAGTACATCTAGACTAACAATGCGTTTTTGTCTAAAGCTGGTAGGATGTGGATTCTTCGAGATAATAGACGAAACAGTTTCAAGGTCGCAACAATACTATGTAGTGATAGATAAGATGGAATTATTTTTTACTCGACGTCCACTCGAGGGTTTTTTTATAAATAGAGTTATGAATAAAGACCCTTTATTGTTTTTTTATTTTATTTAAATAATTATATAAATTGGTATTGTATTAATAAACGCACTGCATACTGTGTTTGTCGCCAATCACAAAATTTTGTCTTAAATATTTTTAGATTTTGGATAAACTATAAAAAAACTTAAAAAATTAGAATTTCGCGGGCTAGGCAAGCGTTATCACATTCAACGCAAATGTGTGATTTATATTATTTACAGTACAAAACGACAATGCGAAGCGACGTTGCCGCATTTTTATTCTCGCATCTCTCAGCTCACTCTTTCTTTGGAGGAATGGCAGCGTCTAAGAAAGGATTCACACACAATGACATTTTGACATAATAAAACTTTATTTTGTTAATAAGTTGTCATGTCAGACAATATTCATCCTTTTCTAGCACTACAATTTTCTCTCTGTTGGGTCTAGAATGGTCAGTTAAGTTTGTTGCTGTTTGTACAAAGTAAATCATTGGATGTTACGCCCGTAACACGAAACAAATCCAGGTACATTTGAAATATTCCAGCAACGGACGTCATCTGTCTCGCCGAGCTGCGCCTGTGACGCGTCATCATTTGAATTCATAATGAATTAAAATTGGGACTACGGAAGTGCTAATCACGCGCATGACGGCTTTGTAGGTCACGTGGGCCACGGCGGGGGACTCGGGGGCGCAGCGGGTGGTCCTGGCGAGGGACCCGGGGGCGCAGCGGGGGTTCCTGGGGAGGGACCCGGGGGCGCAGCGGGTGGTCCTGGCGAGGGACCCGGGGGCGCAGCGGGTGGTCCTGGCGAGGGACCCGGGGGCGCAGCGGGTGGTCCTGGCGAGGGACCCGGGGGCGCAGCGGGGGTTCCTGGCGAGGGACCCGGGGGCGCAGCGGGTGGTCCTGGCGAGGGACCCGGGGGCGCAGCGGGGGTTCCTGGCGAGGGACCCGGGGGCGCAGCGGGGATTCCTGGCGAGGGACCCGGGGGCGCAGCGGGGGTTCCTGGCGAGGGACCAGGGGGCGCAGTGGTGGGCGACTTCGATACAGTGGGCGCTATCGGTGCCGGCAGCGCGCGCTGCAGCTTCTCCCAGAACCAAGGGTCGCCCCAGCGCACGTAAGTGTTGTCGCTGACATAGGCGCGCAGCTCCGCGTCCAGGGGCAGCCGCGAGGGATCCTCCAGCAACACCAGCACCAGCCGCGGCTCGCCGTCCTCCTGCGCCGCCGCGCATGCCTCACGGAACTCGGCGCGCGTCCACTTGGAGCGCAGGAAGGCCTCCGACACGACGGCCACGGTGCGGCGCGAGATGCGCACCGACTCCGCGATCAGCGCCGGGATCCAGCCGCCCGGCACCCAGTCCCGGTAGTGCACGCACAGCCGCAGCGGCGCCGCGCCGCCCTCCAGCCGCTCCACCAGCTCGCGCACCACAGCCTCGTCCGCGTGCGCGAACGACACGAACGCGTCGTACACCCACTCGCTGGCGTCCAGCCGCTCGAGCCGCAGCGTCGCCGGCAGCCGCGCCCGCCGCGCCGCACGCCGCCGCCGCCGCACCGCCACCCACGCGACCATGGCCACAGCTACAGCGCCCAGTGCCAGCAACGCGCCTAACGCTAGCGTCAACGCCGACCCCTCGTCCCCCGACACGTCCTGAGGTGGACCCTCGGACGTGCCGTTTGGCTCGCTCTTCGTGACATACTCCGGTTCGCTGGTGGTGCCGGCGCCGCAGGGCAACGGCTCGGCCGCAGCGAGCGGCGTGCCGTCGGAGCAGGCGGCGTCAGCAAGGTCGCGGAACACGGCGGGGTGGTCGCGCACGGCGGCGAGCGCGGCGGCGGCGCGGCAGCCGCACTCGAGCGGGTTGCCGGCGAGCCACACGCGCCGGTCCGCGCGCGACACCAGCGCCGCCGCCGCCGCCGCCTCGAGCAGCCGCAGCGAGTTGTTGCGCAGGTCCAGCGCCTGCGACCCACAGCCGACATTTACCATTTCGGCACGATACCGCAGACAGGGGGCATTAGGCGCCGACGTGCCGGCGCTTATACGTCTCGACCACGGGTGCCGACAACCGGCGCTGGCAGTCTCCCACACGTGCAACACTGATTACGACATTTGTCAGATTTACCTTCTTCTGATAACCCCGGCGCGACGGCGCCGGCGGCCTGTGGGCGGTGATTTAAATTTCACGCGTATAACGACTGCAAGCGCGAGCGCAGCGAGCCAACATAGATTTACAAACTTGGAGACACGTTCACATACACCTAATAAAGAACACATGAGAGGAACTCAGAAAGAAGGTGATAAATTACGGCGACTCCGACCTGCCGGCTTCCTCACCACGAGATTAGGAGGCGAGTCTTCAGGGTCGAGTCGATCGATGTCGTTCCTAGCGAGACGCAGGTCGAGCGCGACCGGCTCCGCCCCAGGGGCTAGCAGCGCGGAGCGCGCGTCGACGCGCGGCACGCGGCGCAGCCCGGCGCCGGCGCAGTCCACCCGCAGCACGCGGCCCGGCCGCGCCGCGTCCTCGCGCGCGCCGCACGCGCAGCCCGCGGGGCAGGCGCCGGGCGCGGGGCACACCAGCTCGTCGAGCGGCACGTCGCGCAGCTCGCGCCCGCCCTTGCAGTTCCCGCCGATAGCGCGCAGCCGCCTGTTGGGATGGCGCAGCGCCGCCGCGGTCCAGTACAGCTCGCAGGCGCAGCGAGGCAGCTCGGCCAGCTTCAGCGTGAGCGTGGGCCCCGCGGGCGCGGCGGCTACGCGTTCGTAGTCCGCGCGACGCAAATACAAACCGAGACCCATTACCAGGATATAAATGTCGACAGTGGTGTTGAACTGGAGATCGGTGTACTGAAACAGATAGTAACTGACGTAAAATTATTCATCGCCATCAGTAGGATCAGACGAAATAGGTAGGTATATCGAGTACGTTGAGCGGCGCGATGGAGGTACCCTGGATCTCGAGTCTCTTGAGCCGCGGCAGCTGCCGCCAGTCGGCACAGACGCGCCGCGTGCTGGTGCGGGCCAGGTACAGCTCCGTCAGGTTCTTCAAGTCACGCAGCGGCGACAATCCTGCGCGACGTCATCGAAATCACATAAACATCGATATGGTTAGGGCGGCAGGCGAATTCATCGGCACGAGCGCGCTCACCCTGCACGTCGTGCCCGGCGTCGCGCGCGAGCGGGCACGGGTCCAGCGCGATGTTGTCGCTGAGGCGCAGCACGCGCAGAGACTTTATAGCCTCCAGCGCGCCCAGCACCGAGCCCGACAGGCTGTTACTAGACAGATCCAACTCTTCCAGTGATTTTGATTTCCTGAAAAGGTTGCTGCACAAACATAGACATAATCAAAACCATGGACAAAACTTATGTTGCACGAGTCATCGCTCGAGGAACATTACATTTGCAGTTCACGGGGCACATGGTCAAGAAGCCCGCAATGCAAGACGGCGCTTCCTCTTCGAGATTGAGGCGTCAATAAAGATACCGAGCTCACCCGGGCAGTGTGTGCAGGCGGTTACCGAGCAGGTCGAGCACGCGTAGCGCCGGCGCTTCGTCCAACAGGCCCGCTGGCAGTGTCTCCAGGGCACTTCCCATAATCCAGACGAATTCTAGTGCAGTGGCGCCGTGCAGAGCGCCCGCCGCCAAGGTCTTCAGTTTCTTGGCGTCCAGCAACTCCAGCGAGCGTAGGCGCGCGCAGCGAGCCAGCCAGCCGTCCGGCAGCGCCTCGACAATGGCATCCTCCGCGACCAGCCGGTCGAGGCCGGCGCACGAGCGCCACGGCTCCGGGTGGAGCTTCGCCCACTTCTTTAGCTCCAGCGAACTGAGCGAGTCCGGCAGCGACAGGCCTACTAGTGTGGCGGGCGATTCTATATGCAGCCAGCGCAGGGTGCCCGCCGGCTCCACCTCAACGGGTCTATCGTCCTCCACAACCAGGTTCGTAAGACGCGGCAGCCGTGCGAGGGCGGCGGCCGGCACGCGGCCGACCCTCGTGTTATGCAGCTCCAGCCGCTCAAGGTCGACGGGGAGCAGGGCGAGGTCGGCGGCGGTGACGCTCGTGTAATGGAGTCTCAGATTGCGAAGGGCCGGCATGTCGGCCAGCAAGCTCGCATTGTAATTCTTTATGTTATTGAGTTGAAGATGGGTGGGGTATGTCGGGGTGGCAGGCCCGCCCCCCCCGCCGGCGTCACCGAGCGCGGTCACGTTGAGGGCCCGCAGGATGGCCGGATAAGACCTGGCGCGAGGCCAGCAGTGGCTGAACTGCACCTCGCGCACGCGCGGCGCGGTCTCGAAGTGCGGCAGCGCCGACCCGTCGAAGGCGAAGCCCGACGGACAATCCAGAGCGAAGTAGTTGCCATCGATTAAATGGTACGTAAATTCATAGCCTGAGGACAACCGATACAAAGTATAGAAAACATCGGCGGGAATAATATAAATTGCGGCGTTGGAATGTGCGACATATTGAGTACGCGAGAGGATCCAACCGTGTGCCGGTCCAAGGAGAGCCTTCTTCACATTCCGCTGAGTCGAGCCAGGCATAGACAATATACAGGATGTAAGGGGCATCGTTACCAAAACTGATATAAGAACATAGAATAGGAATTTTCCGTAGATGTTTCTATTATTTTAAACTAATTGTTATAGTTTTAATTTACATTGCTATTTATGTCTTAATTACATTGCTTACATTGGTCATTCTTAATTCCCGGTTCAAAATCATGAGTTGAGTATCAGTTTTCGTTACTATGCCTTTCACCTGCATGAAACAAACAAGTGTATTTCTTGTATTGAGCGAGCGAACTTCAAGGGTTAAGCTATTATTTTCAATAATTAAATAATACAATTCTTACCCATTGCGAAAAACCTGTAGCTATAATCACCGTCTTCAGGCACGTAACAATCCCATGTCTGGTCGCGCGCACACACGAGACGCGGCTCGCGTGCGCGAGCACGCGCGCCCAGCGCCGCCAGCGCCAACCACCACAACCACCACATAGATACTGCATACAATGCACGCCATGAGGCCACACTTGAAAACATGGAACTAGCTTTTGATTTTTTATCTGTTCTTGGAAATATACAGGCATACAATAGAAGCATTCAAGTTACCAGGTGACATAAAATGTCAGACGAGAGAAAATAACAAAAAGAAACTTTCGCCCACAGCAAATTATGTATAAAACATAAATACTAACCTTTTATTAAACTGCGGTTGTTAAAAAGCTATATTATTGGAACGAAGTTTTGGAACGAAGTTCCTTATCGGGCGTTGCGAAAGGGGGCTAGACGGAAAAAATTAAGACCAAAAAATGTGTAACGACACTTTTTACGCTATATGTGCGGCGTGCGCGTGTTTCTCTGTATGTCTCTCTCTCTCTCTTATAGAAAGCAAGCCAGTTATTTTCGTTTCGTCTTTCTATTTCGCATTGAAGTGTGGTGTCGCGACTAACTTTTACGATTATTTTTGTTGAGTGTATACAGGTTTTTAGTACATAATAAATAATAACAATAATGAATCCTGACAATGTTTCTGTACAAGTTCCGGATATTGCAACTTCGTTCCATCCGGGTGCCTATCCTACCCGTCAAGTTTTTTTTTAAAATAAAACATAAGATAGCCGTAACAGTTTTGATTAGATGGGTACATTAGACTGGAACAATATTTTTATTTATGTTTATAAATCCAATAATCGCGAGAATAGAAGGGAGGTTTTTCATGGCTCTTTTGTTTATTAACAAGTAGACAGTTTCAAAGCAATGATATACTTAATTACTTCTAATTAAAATGAGTACAAACTTGTTTTATTTTTCTGTATAAATATGCCTATAAATATACCCATCTGATTATACTAAGATCGAAAGGCACATCTAAGCAGAACCGTATTTTCTCCTTATGACCGTGCAGTAATGACTTTCCTAGTGTTAAAATAATAATTATGACTTGAAGCAAATGTTTCTTGTTACAAAGTAAGATTTGTAGCGATTAATAGGGTTTGTTTGAACCAAAATATAAAAATACTAACTGAAAATATAAATAAAGAGCTGGTCAGACCGTTTTGGGGTAGGGGAGCCCACTTCGAAAAAACATCGATGTTTTTATTGATGCGATATATCGGAAGTGTGTATCGATGTCTTACGATGTATCGGTTACAAACATCGATGTTTACTGAAAATCGAGTACTTTTTCCAACACAAAGCCCTCACCTAGTCAGCCCTCTGACACTCCATGAAAGCGTCAATTTATAATTATATACTACTCCTACACCAGCACTGTACATGGCTGCACATTTATGGCGTGTGTTCAAGCATGCTGAATGTTCAAGAAAGCTATATAACTAAGAAAATACAACTTCATGGTGTACGACCATGCACGTACATTTGCCGAAGCAGCAATCACACTTTGAACCGAATGTTCACATTTATGCAAATTGTATGTATTGCAACCAAAATCAGTTCGTCGTCGGTCATCAAGCAAACCGCACGTTCTCACCCCTCATTAAATTCACTCTCATTACTTACGTAAAATGTCAGTTTTATAATATAACAACTTTTATATCAGCTATATCAGTGTTTCTATCGGCTAAATCCAATCCGTATCAGACGAATTTGTACGGGCATCCCCGTACCTACACATGGTAACCATCCCTGATTCAAATATTGTTTATAAAAAAAAAGAAAAAACCGAACAGTACTTATTATTACAAAAAATACAAATGAAATAAAGATCATCTACAACTTTAAACACCCGGAATGTTTAATTTTATATTTCCAGTGTTCTTCTGACAAACCTTGCAATACTTTATAAACATAATTTAAAACTAATACAAATAAAGAAAAAACTTTTTAGTAATGATTTAGAGATCAAACTGAGTTTTCGTGAAATTAACTGGTATTCGATGATTTATGAAAATATATCGATGCATCGAGTGAATCAATAGTTTGTCAAAACATCGGATCGATTCGATGTATCGTATTATAAACATCGAGTGATTCGAAAAATCGATGTTTTTTGATTATCCCTATTTTGGGGTGGCAGTTAACCCGTTAAAGTGTCAGGCTATTATAGTTAGGAGTCCCCATAGCTTAAGAAAGCTTAATGGATTAACTGTTTCACCCGTTTTCTAAGACAATACCGTGATTCCGTTTGGCTCTGAGGTTAAGGACCTTGGTCTACTTGTCGACACCTGTCTTGACTGGCGTAAGCAGGTCGCGAACGTCAGTCAGAAAGTGACTGGAACATTGCGATCGCTGTATCGACTGAAAAATCTTCTCCCAGCTCACATAATGGCATTGCTTGTACAGTCCCTAATTTTCCCCATTATTGACTACGGTGATATGTGCTACTACGACCTGAATGCAGATCTCCTCAATAAACTCGACCGCCTTCTAAATAACTGCATTCGATTTGTCTTTAACCTCCGTAAATATGATCACGACTCTGCGCATCGATCGCAATTAAAATGGTTACCCATTCGGGAGCGCAGAGCACTAAGGGCATTGACTACTCAGTTTTATTTTCTAAACAATCCTTCTTCTCCCCCCTATATAACTTCACAAATTCAATTAATTTGCTCTGCCCACAGTAAAAATCTGCGCTCGACAAATAATCTTCTCTTACGATGTCCCTCACACCGCTCTGGGTTTATCCACTCCTATTTTTTTGTCCAGGAGATCTTCCTTTGGCACGGGCTCCCTCTGAATATCACGACGGCAAAAAGTCGGTTGTCTTTTAAGGTGAAGGCACGAGAGCACATTCGCAAAAAGTAGGTAGAATTGTCACAGCGGTAATTCGTTGGACAATTTTTTTTTTCTTAACAATTTTGTTTTATATGTATGTATGTATCTATGTATTTTTCAATATATGTATATAGGTATAAATTTCTCTCTATTTCTCTCGTTTAAGTTGCACCCGCCATGTTGTTTCTGCACCACCCTAAGGTCGACTGGTAGATAATGCCTAAGGCATTAAGTCCGCCTTTGTACATTGTGTTTTTTTCATGTGCATAGAATTTAAATAAATAAATAAAATATATTTTTAACTGGCTCGTACGACGGACAAATTAAAAAAATAATTGAGACGTCTTATTTTCCTAATGACGGCAGGTTACGAAAAAGTATAGGTCCCACTGTCGATAACTAAAATACCGTTAAGGTGAAGGCGCCTGTCTAGCCCGCGAAGTTCAAATTTTTTGAGTTCTTTTAGAAATTTTTCAAAATCTGGCAATAGTAAAAGACAAATTTTGTAATTCGCGAAAAAGACCGTGTGCAGTGCATTTATTAATACATTTATTTTACTCTAAATATTATCACGGTGGATATGATACTAGTAAATCACTAAATATACAAAAATTGCCAGATTATCTGGATAGCTGTCGTTCTTGAAATGTTTTAGAGTAAGTTGGATATATTAATAAATGCACTGCACGCGGTCTTTTTCGCGAATTACAAAATGTGCCTTTTATTATTGACAGATTTTGAAAAATTTCTAAAAAAACACAAAAAATTTGAACTTCGCGGGCTAGATGGGCGCTTTAGCCTTAAGTGATATTTAGCCAAATTTGAGTTATATTTACTATGTGAAAGCACAACTTTTTCTCAACAGGCCAGAAGAGGCCAGAGAAGGTGCAATCTTAACTTACCTCTATTAATCGAAAGGAGCCGTGACAGAAACGGCCCCAAGATGGATTTCACGGTAGTCCACTGATCCACTCTCGCGCAGAACAAGCTTAAGTAACAGCATCCGTTACTAACGCGACGAGTACGCAGGGCGAACACTGCCGATATGATAAATAGAGTATTTTATATATATGGTAGCTGATATGAAGTTATTGGACTGTACCAATAAGTCACAGACACAGCATAGCGAGGCACCACCGCTCGCCTAATAGAAAAACCACATGCATTAAGGTGCACTCAGGGAAGATCGGACCAACATTTGAGAATTTGAGGGAACCTGGCTAGATTTTTTTGTAAACTCATTGGTTTCCGGCTTATACGTGAGCAAAGACAAGACATTTTTTTTTGGCAATGATGTGTTTACTATGTAACCTAAATGGTTTATATTAAGAAAATGAATCTGAATCTGATTTATATATTATGAACGGTGCAATGTGAACAAAAACATTTAATTTGAATGGCATTCAAGGCGACATATAATAAAAGTTTGACAGCCACTGCCCTTTTTTTGAACGCGTCAATTTTATCCGATCTTGTCCTGCCCGGATGAACACCGGATCTTTGCCTACAGTGACCCTAGGACTGTTTGGATCAGTTATATCTAGCTATCAGCCCATAAAACAGTATTCAGAGAAAATAGTAATAAAACGAGCTTTACTCTCGCCAAAATATGCAATCAAAAGTCAAAGGGGGAAGATCGAAGTACCGAAAAATATCAAAAATTCCCTTTTTTTTGCTTTTTAGCGCGTAGCACACGTCCAACTTGTCGGAGCGACTAGCGGGAACTACTGGTCGCGGCAGGATAAAATTGCGTCTTGTAAAATGTTGACAACATTATAAAAAATGGCCAAATTCGCCGGGAATTAATTTCATCCGGTCTTCACCCATGTCCGATCTTACCTGAGCTCACCTTAATGCATGTGGTTCTTCTAATGAAGTTGAGTGCCCTGGGTTCTGCTCCAGGACTCTTATAGCAGACTATCTTCGGGACCGCCAGCAATATGAGGCTAGGCATATATGAAACGTCCCCATACCATACGTGGTCTGGCGCCAGTCAGGGGTCCATACTTGTTCCTTTGCTGTTTAATATGATATGACAAATGTCTACGATATGACAATCGTGAACATAGTTCTTGACTTCTTGATAAATATATTTTTTAATTGGCAAACAAGATCAAATTATACCATTCAAGTAAATAGTTTTATGTTATCCTATGCAAACTGTTTACAAACTTTAAACTGGATATTATGTATTATTTTGGACTTCTGACACACCCCAGTTATCCTGTTCTAAATTAAATAAATTGCACAATGGCTTATTATTTGATGAGTTTGAGGATACAACAATAAGGAAATTACGTGCGTGGCCGTAAACGATATAGGTACTAGTAATCAAATAAATAACATATTATTTGACCGGGAGTCCCCAGGGTGTCGTCATCACAAATGGCGTCCAAAATGCGGTCGCCTAATCACCTGTAAACAACGAAAGAGTACAAGCAACTCGAGTTCATAAAGTGTAATACCTTTTCTAATATAAAACAGACAACATCTAGCACATAGCAACAATGTATCGCGACCTTAAAATTGTTTGATCCAATATCTCGGTAACTAGGTAGGAAAAAGTCTATCAATCTGTAAAACAATCTAGAAAATTCGAGACAAGTTCTAACGTTACATCTCAAGCGTATAACAATAAAGTCTGATCCGATAAATTTACGAACTATTTCGATATTTACCTAGTTTAAGTGAATCTTTGATAAAATGGTTTTATACAATTATTTTGTAATTTTAATAACAAGATATTTCTTAAATGTTAATACATTTGAATGAATAAGTCTGAAGCCCGGTAAGCCAGAATCAAAAGCGAACAATAAGAAGAATGGTCAAAGAATCTATTTCTATTATTTTATATTAAAACTAGCTGAGACCGCGACTTCGTCCGCGTGGAATTTAACTTAACAGAAAAGGCCGCTCCCGCATTTTGAACCAGCGCGACAGAACCCATTTTTTAAATTTTGTTTTTCTGAAATAAAAGTAGCCAAGTTACTCTTTATAACATCAGCTATCTGCCAGTGAAAGTCACGTCAAAATCGGTCCAGTCGTTTCGGAGATTACCCGGAACAAACACACAGACAGACAGACAAAAAAAAAAATCGCGTTTTTGCTTCGCGTTGTCGTATGTACTTTAATATGCATTTTGTGAAAAGGTGTTGTTTTGATATTACTAACAGACACTCGAATTTTATTTATTTGTATCTGGGGGCACGGCAGTGCCCCCCAAGTCGAGCATGGCATATTGAGCGCGGCACGGCCGTACCATCTTTTCTTGAAGCAGTTCAGACCATTTTCGACCCCCTATAACTTCGTTGTGGATAAAACTAGAACCCTCAATTTTCAGTAACCAAGCAGGCATTGTATAAACACGATATATTTCAAAATACATTTCAATTGGACCAGTAGTTTAAGAATTATAACTAGTCAAAATTCTTAATTTTGTCACTCACTGACTGACTGACTGACCGATCATCAAAACTCTAAGGCACTTCTAGCAGACATAGAAGCTTCAAATTAAGAATACAATTAGTGTTTAGTGTATAAATCAAGGAAAACTAAAATATTTTATAATTTCGGTCCAGTTTTCGAGTTACATCAACTGCATAAATAACTTTGTAATCCCCAATATAGGATAACAAATTTACATTTGTAGTTAATGAATCAGTGTAGCTGTATATATTATGTACCTATATTATAATAATAATAGGTGTTGATAGGTACCTAGATATAATTATGTTGATACGTAACTTGTAAAATGGTCAACGGAATAAAAAAGCAAGAATGGAACATGTTTTACTTATGATATGAATTGTACCAAAATCCCGCAAAAAAGTATTAAGTAGACTAAATTGCCCGAAATTTATATGAAAGAAAGAACAATATCTACAAAAAGAAATGAGATCCCATCAAAAACAAAACTTGTAAAAAAACCAAGTCTCGCAACTCTGTTCTTCTACCGTAAAAAGTTGTGAAATTCATGTAATACCAAGTCGGTTACTATATTAAGTCCCCAATTAAGGGACCTTCAGTCTTAAGTTATTATAAGTAGGTAATTAGCTTACCTAACAACATCTTATAGTGACACTATCACTATTAAAAATCTTTTGTATTTTAAGTAAAATAGATTGACTTGGCAATCGCACTAAATAATCTTATTTAATATTATCTGGGGGCACGGCAGTGCCCCCCCAAGTCGAGCACGGTACGTCGAGCGCGGCACGGCCGTACAATCTTTTCTCGAAGCAGTTCAGGCCATTTTCGACCCCCTATAACTTCGTTGTGGATAAAACTAGAACCCTGAATTTTCAGATACCAAGCAGGAATTGTATAAACACGGTATATTTCAAATTTCATTCAATTTGAGCCAGTAGTTTAAGAATTATAACTAGTCAAAATTCTTAATTTTGTCACTCACTGACTGACCGATCATCAAAACTCTAAGGCACTTCTAGCAGACATAGAAGCTTCAAATTTAGAATACAATTAGTGTTTAGTGTACAAATCAAGGAAAAACTAAAATATTTTGACATTTCGGTCCAGTTTTCTAGATACACCAACTGCATAAATAATAATCCCATATAAATGTATAGGACAACAAATTTACATTTGCAGTTAATGAATCTGTACATATTATGAATAATATAATGGAATAGGAATGGAATATTAGGTGTACATTGGTACCTAGATATAATTATGTTCAAAGGTAACTTGTAAAATGTTCAACGGAATGAAAAATCAAGAATGGGACATGTCTTACTTATGATATTAATTGTACCAAAATCCCGCAAAAAAGTATTAAGTAGACTAAGTTGCCCGAAATTGCCATGAAAGAAAGAACAATATCTACAAAAAGAAATGAGATCCCATCAAAAACAAAACTTGTAAAAAACCCAAGTCTCGCAACTCAGTTCTCTACCGTAAAAAGAGGTGAGATATATGTAATACCAAGTCGGTTACTTAATTAAGTCCCTACTTAAGGGACTTGTCTTCATTCAGTATTACGTATTACATAACTTGCTAACCTAACAACATCTTATTGTTGACCATATCAATATTAAAAATCTTTATGTTTTAAAGTAAATAGATTGACTTGGCAATCGCACTAAACTAAATACATTATATTATCATGCGATGTCCAAGTCAATCTATTTTATTTAAATCTCTATAAGATGTTGTTAGGTAAGCTAATTACCTACTTAAAATAACTTAAGACAGAAGGTCCCTTAATTGGGGACTTAATATAGTAACCGACTTGGTATTACATGGATTTCACAACGTTTTACGGTAGAAGAACAGAGTTGCGAGACTTGGTTTTTTTACAAGTTTTGTTTTTGATGGGATAGATTTGACTAGTGTTCTCTCTCTGTTTTAAGATTTTTTATATACGTCAATGTCTTGTCCATTATCTTGTTTGATGTGAACCCATTATATTATCTAATTTAATATTATTAAATTACTTACTTCTACGTGAACTGATTCTATTTTATTACAAGACGTATTTGACGATATCAATCCGTCTGTGCGCTTCGTGCAGTGCAGTCGCTTTAATATTAGCACCTATCGCTTATTTTTATAATCCCAGCGTTTCTTAAAACCATTTTGTGACAAGTTAAAAAATAAAAATAAATAAAAGAAAAAATTAATATGGATGCCAAAAAAATGTGGTGCTTGCGGTGATGTGCTTTTGGATGGTGCTCATTGCACCATGTGTAACTTAGACCTGCATTTCCATTGTGCCGGTATCACGGAGATTGGACATCGTAAGCTTGGCGAAAGGAAACTGGCGACCTGGCGTTGCATCAAGTGTAAGGCATCTGGCTCCGCCCAAACACTTTCTTCTCCTAAACCAGAAGCAGACTCGATTGTCCTTAAGGAAATCAGGGCCCTCTCTGCTAAATTGGTGCCACTTGAAAGCCTTAGTAACGACGTGCGGGCTCTGAGTACGGAGTTTGGAGGATTCAAGATGTCACTAAGTGACACGAACAAGGAGATAAAGGCCTTAAATAATAAAATCGCTAACTTCGAGCAACGCCTGCAACATGCAGAAAAGGTACAGTGTCAAGTGGACCAGGTTCAGGTAAGCCTGGAGACCTTGGAGCACGAGTCGTACAACAAAGACCAATTTATGAAGATGAACAACATAGAGGTCTAGGGTGTCCCCCAAAAAGACAATGAGGACCTATTTGAAATTTTGAATAAGATTGGAACCACAATTCAGTACACTGTGTCTAAGAGCCAAATAAATCTTCTAATAAACCAGAGTCCCAACCCGGGAACAGAATCAAGTAAAACCAATAAAAGTCAGTTTTTGCAATCTAAATATATATAACTCAAAGGTGACTGACTGACAGTGATCTATCAACGCACAGCCCAAACCACTTGACGGATCGCGCTGAAATTTGGCATGCAGGTAGATGTTATGACGTAGGCATCCGCTAAGAAAGGATTTTGATTAATTCTACCCCCAAGGGGATAAAATAGGGGATGAAAGTTTGTATTAAACTTTGTCAATTAAATTCCACGCGGACGAAGTCGCGGGCACAGCTAGTCGTTATATAAAGAAATACTTCATAGGGGCGGCTAGACTCATGTCTAAAAATAATCCACTCTCGGTTGGTCTTCTGGGTTTTCAGGGTAATCATAGAATATTCGTCAATGACCACCTTACGGTGCGGTACAAGAATCTACTCTCAAAGCCAGCAGCAGCTGCTGATAAGGACATCCTTCCCTTCGGACCGCTGATGTGTTCAGACGTGTTTTCTTGCTCCCCGTACATAATTTATTTTTACATTTAAAATCAAATATTAATTTCTTAAAACCAAGAAAGCTACTAAGAGTGGATAAATTGTGAACGAACACGCATACTGCAAAGAGGCGCGGTGCATCGAACAAAATACAAGTGTGAGTGCTATTTGTTATATTATCTTTACAAGCTCAACTCGACGCACCCCCGTAGGCTGGAGGGCTTGCTAAACTGGACGGAAAGGATAAACGGTCGTAGTAGTCGGTAAGTGACAAAACACGCTGACCTCTGCGCATGCAATAATTTTTGCACACTTACATTTCTACTAAGTTTACAACTACATCTTGTGCTTCATCTGCCCTAGTACCTGTGCACGGATATTGTTATGCCACGAACTATGCGTACCCCGCCGCCCTCCACCTCGCCCTCGCCGCCGCCGCAAACGCAACTAATACAAATCGGACAGGTACAGCCTAGCAACTCGGCGCCTGATTTGTCAGTGGCGGTTGAGCTCGAATACGAGGAGACTATGTCTCGAAATGTCTCCAATCGCTATAAAAGAAAGAGGAGTGACGATGACCTCATGACCTCCATGGATGAACTAAAAGCCCTTTTTACAACCAATATGAAACAACAAGAGTTGAAGTTTTCGACTATGATGTCAACAATAATGGAAATTAAAACCCAAAACGACACTATACGGCAAGCTATGGACTTCATTTCGGCTGGGTATGAGACATTAAAATAGATTCCACTTACTGGAAGAAGAAAAAAAAGAAAGTCATATATATATATAAAGTAATTGGAGACTAGAATTGATACCCTGGAGCGGAACGAACGGGCTGCTAGTATTGAAATAAGAAGTGTACCCCAAAAAACCAACGAAAACAAAAATTCATTATGCGAACTTGTGAAAAATTTGGGAACAACATTGAATGTACCTATAGTTCGCAATGACATACGGGACGTTTTTCGCATCAAAACTAAAAAAACATTGAATAGACCGATCATTGTCGAATTCGGAACGATAATGCTAAAAGAAAATTTAGGTATAGCGCATGGACAAGCCTGCTCAACAATTTGTTGTACGAAGTCATCAACATTTCCTTTGGGGACATCCTGATATTTACAGAGTCTTGACAACGGGTCAGCAATGTTTGCTTTCCCTGGTCTATATTTAATATTATAACGATACGTCTGTAATCGTAAAACCCATCGCTCCACTCGCGCACATGGTTTTGACTTTTGGCCGAATAGAAACTCCAATGGCTTATGGTCTGTGATAAGATTAAACTCTTTGCCGAACAGAAAAATATTAAAATGTTCCACAGACCAAACTAATGCAAGCGCCTCCTTTTCAGTTTGACTGTATCTGCCAAACAACTACCGCCTGTAGGCAGAGAGGTGTCCCTGTATGTTAGCCGGGAGTCTACTTGACCAAACAGTTCTGATGAAGTCGTCAGTCGCATTCGTACCCGCCAGCGATTGCAAATGGCGTAAAAACTGTGACGGCTTTCTGTCACATGGGCAACCAACAGCATAATATTTTGCTCCTTGGACTTTGATAACCGGAAGATTAACTCACTTTTTAGTTTTTCGAACTTCCCAGCAGCCGGTGGGGATTTAATGATATCTTTAACTTGGGCAGCGATAGAACAATCCAATTTAGATATGGCATGATAAAACTTAGCGGAGTCCACCGTTATAAAATGAGCATCAATCAAGAATTATTAAATACATTGATTCAGGAAAGGCCTAGAATATGTTCAAATTCAAATTCAAATTCAAAATTGTTTTTATTCATGTAAGCCAACAAAGCATTTATGAATAGTCAGAATCTACCACCGGTTCGGAATGCTGCTTCCACTGAGAAGAGCCGGCAAGAAACTCAATGGTTACTCTTTTCAATGAATGAAAGATGGTGTACATTCTCAGGAACAGCATAAAAAAATAATATGAGCAGGCAACACCATTGCCACTAAATAGCTAATAGTAAATAATAATCATATATGTAATAATGTAAATAAAATGAGAATGCTAGTTTAGTGTGATGTGCATACCTACTCATACTTACATCAAATGAAACGTTTACGATATGGGATAAGACTATCGATGATTATAAAAATAAGCGGTTTTAATATGATTCCTGGAAAGATATATTTATTAATTTATAGCCCACATTTGAAGACTCAAGTGGTGATGAAAAAAACAGGTCCAGATAAAACGCTACTGTGCCGTACTTGGCCGATATCTAGCCCGGTGGTTTTGCCGTGTCATGTACAAGCTCTCACGTTTCGGTTGTTCAACTGTACTGTGTGAAACAATTCACACCACCTGCACTTCGGTACTAACATCGTCCGAATCTACACTTAAGTTAGATTATTAAGTAATTGTTATTTTAATTAACTCTTTTAATTAAATTAATTTATAATAGTTTTGGCTTTTTTTAAGTCCTCCGGCTGTGACATTCGTAATTGACGCATTCGGTAGGATATTCGAGTCAGTGCACGGCGCGTAGAACTCCCAAATTCGTTGTTCTGCTGACTCCGTATAGTCGCTGGCTGCATTCTCAAGTGCATCTTCGAGTATCCTGAATCTACGGGCCGCAGCCGAGGGCGTATTCAACAATTAATACAAGAAGAAACCAGATATGAAATATATGTAAGTACCTTGAAACTTTCTCAAGTGTTGCTTCCTTGTTCCCTTCAAAATTTTCCATCCTAGGAAAACCAGGGAGACCCCTGTCTCATATCGACAGGAACGTAGGTTTAATAAGTTAGACGAACATAGAGATTTAGAATTAGCAAATTTAGGTATAGATAGGTTATTTTTTAATCCAACCATGGCGGCAGAGCCAGACACAATCTATAAGGCTATGCGCCTGGTGCCAGAGTTCGATGGTAATCCTAACGTATTAACCAGATTTATTGGAATTTTCGACTAGGTCGTAATCCAATATATGAAAGAAGGTCCAGGTTACGAATTATCAAATTTGTGCGTAATTAATAGTATACTTAATAAGATTACCGGTTCCGCCGCGAGGACGATTAACTCGAACGGCATACCCGAAAATTGGTTAGGTATTCGCAACTCTTTGATTAATAATTTCTCCGACCAGAGGGACGAGGCCGCCTTGTACAATGACATAAATAGGTTAAGTCAAGGAAGTAGCACCCCTCAGGAATTTTACGACAAATGCCAGACCCTTTTTAGCACCGTAATGACTTTACGTTGCACGAGGACGTCGCTACTACTATCACAGCGAAACGTACTCTATATAAAAAATTAACTATGCAAGCTTATGTCCGAGGTCTTAAAGAACCTCTCGGTTCCCGAATTCGGTGCATGAGACCCGAAACAATAGAGAATTTTGTGCAAGATGAGTTAAATGTCATGTATCTGCAGCAACGCAATGATTCTGTAGCAGAAAGGCGACCGCCGCCTGCGCAGCCATCCAGTTTCCAAATTTATAAAGCTCCAGGTATGACTCAGATGCCATCTAAATTTAATTTCCCACAGCCAGGTCCGAGTTGGCAGATACCCGCGCAGTTGCCCGCGCAACAGCCTTATTGGAAACCAGCATTCCGTTTTAATCAGTCTCCACCGCGACCTAATATGCAAACTCGTACGCAGCAAATGTTTCGCGCACCCCCGCCTAACTATAACACCCGTAGTAACGCGTTTAGGTTACCACCCCGTAACGACGCACCTCAATTTACTGGTCCCAAAAATATGAGTGGTGTTAGTCACTACGTTACGAAACAATTACCACCGACTATGTCAGGACACGATTGGCGAAAATCCGGAAACCCGCCACCTAATAACTACTTTAAATCACGTGAGATGAATCTCAACGAGACTAACGATTACAACGATGCGTATTACTATCCAGAACCCTACTATGACGTACCTTCAGACTATAACGACTATAATAATTACGACTACGGTGACAGAGTAAACGACCCTGCATATGACTACAACTGTGACAGACAATATGAACTTACTTACAGTGCATTAGAACCCTCTAATCCCGTACCTTGTGAATCGGATTTTTCCAAGGACATTCCCAAAATAGAACCAGACTAGAACTTAACTTACAAACTAAAAGAGAGCTCCGCTATATTCAGATATCAGACCCCCCGCTTAAACTACTAGTAGATACCGGCGCTAATCAATCTTTTATCAGCCCCGAAGCCGTCCAAAATTTTTTCCCACACGTACGTTTGAATCTAGACCCCTTCGAAGTAACTAATTCTCGAATAACTAGCGTACATGACCATTCCATTACTATTCCGAATTTTACCGAATTTAATGATAAAAAATATGTTAAATTCTTTGTTTATAAATTTCATAATCATTTCGACGGATTTCTAGGACTAGATATCTTAGATAACTGCCAAATCGATTTGAAACATAATTTTTTAATCACTGAGAACGCGCAAATACCTATGAAATTTTATCACTGCAGAAAGATTAACGCTCAAGAAATCATTCCGGCAAACACATCTAAATTAGTCAACGCCCCAATTTTTAATCCCGACGGAGACGTTCACGTTGAAGAGCAGATCATGTGTAATTGCATAATTCATGAATGCATTACCACGGTCACAGATCAGACAGGCATTATCGAAATAGAAAACCCGACGAATCGCGATATAATTATTTCACTCAATCAACTCGACCACCCAGTGCAGGTGCAGTTATTTAATACTGAGTGCACGCGCACCGAACATGACCCGGAGCGTGTACGCGAAGTATTATCGCGCTTACGTACAGATCATTTAAATCCCGAAGAGAGAGCCAATTTAGAAATGCTATGCAGTAAATATGCTGATGTATTTTATCTCGATAATGAACCTCTTAGCTTTACTAATAAAATCAAACATCATATTAGGACAACCGACGAAATTCCCATATACACTAAAAGCTATCGATACCCCTATATACACAGGCAGAAAGTTAGAGACCAAATGACTAAAATGCTAGATCAAGGTATCATACGACCTTCCGACTCTGCTTGGAGTTCACCCATATGGGTAGTCCCAAAAAAGTCAGACTCATCCGGTAAGCAAAAATGGAGAATCGTTGTCGATTACAGGAAATTGAACGAGAAGACCGTGGATGACAAATATCCCATCCCTAACATTTCAGACGTTCTAGATAAGCTCGGTAGATGCCAGTACTTCTGCACCCTAGATCTTTTTTCAGGATTCTATCAAGTAGAGATGCATCCCGACGATATCCCTAAAACAGCGTTCAATGTCGAGCATGGGCATTACGAATTTTTGCGTATGCCTATGGGCTTAAAAAATTCTCCATCTACGTTCCAACGCGTTATGGATAACGTGCTCAGAGGTCTCCAGAACGAGATTTGTCTCGTCTATCTCGACGACATTATCGTTTTCAGTACTTCTCTTCAAGAAATGATGGTTAACTTAGAAAAAGTATTCAGTAGACTACGCGAATCAAATTTCAAAATTCAGATGGACAAGTCCGAATTCCTTAAATTAGAAACAGCTTATTTAGGCCATGTCATTAGTGGCGAAGGAGTAAAACCAAACCCCGAAAAAATTTCGGCTATCCAAAACTACCCCATTCCCAAAACTGTAAAGGAAATAAAACAATTCCTAGGACTTCTCGGATACTACCGAAAATTTATTCCCGACTTTGCACGAATAACCAAGCCTATGACCAAGTGCCTGAAAAAACACAGTAAAATTATCCTGAATTCACAATACACCGAGTGTTTTGAAAAATGTAAATCTCTGTTAACAAACGATCCCATATTGCAGTTTCCCGACTTCACAAAAGAATTTATCCTAACTACGGATGCTTCAAATTTGGCAATAGGTGCCGCACTCTCACAGGGCCCTATTGGATCTGACAAACCCGTTTGTTATGCATCTAGAACCCTAAACGATAGTGAAATAAATTATAGCACAATCGAAAAAGAACTGCTAGCTATAGTTTGGGCTACCAAATATTTTAGGCCTTACCTTTTCGGTCGAAAGTTTAAAATATTCACTGACCACAAGCCCCTTCAGTGGATCATGAACATCAAAGAGCCGAACTCTCGTTTGACTCGATGGCGACTTAAGCTTAGTGTATACGATTACACTATTGTCTATAAAAAAGGCAAGTGTAACACGAACGCAGACGCGCTATCCCGAATCGAGATTAATAACGAAGAAACCGATTCGATGGTCGCTAATCCATCTGAGAAACCTCCCTTACAATCTAACGACTCCACCACCGCCACTGCTCATACTAGTAACGAGAATCCCATCCTTGAGATCCCGATAACGGACGAACCTTTAAATAAATTTCACCGACAGTTATGTCTAACGATAGTAGGAGATTTTAAACGTAAACCGACCGCTACCAAGGTATTTGACACGCACACACGTACTTTTATCCAAATTTCCGAATCCAATATGGAGCAAGATGTTATCAATGCCATTAAAGAATTCGTTAACCCTAAAGTCAAAACTGCTCTCAAGATCACTCCTCCTCTAGGTATGTATTCAATCATCCCAATTATCCAAACTCATTTTAAAAGTTCATCTATGAATCTCGTTTTAACTAAAACCGAATTGGAAGACGTTAAAGAGTATTTAAGACAACAAGAAATTATTAAACACTATCACGAAGGTAAAACTAACCATAGAGGCATAAATGAGTGTTACCTAGCCTTATCGCGCAGATACTTTTGGCCTAAAATGAAAGAGGAAATTACTAAATATATTAACGAATGCACAATATGCGGACAATCGAAATACGATAGAAACCCAATTAGACCCCAATTTAACATCGTTCCACCTGCAACCAAACCTCTCGAGATATTTCACTTAGATCTGTTCACAGTCCAAAACGAAAAGTACCTAACTTGCATGGACGCATTCTCTAAATACGGATAGGCTTATCACCTTAGAGATGGTACAGCAGTTAGCATAGTCCAAGCTCTTTTAAACTATTGTACTCATCATGGTCTTCCGCTAACGATCGTCACCGACAACGGCACGGAATTTACAAACCAACTATTTTCCGAATTCATGAGATTACACAAAATTATTCATCATAAAACCTTACCTCATTCTCCTAACGACAACGGCATGATCGAAAGGTTTCACTCCACCTTGTTAGAACACATACGAATTATGAAACTAAAACAAAAGGATGAACCAATAATAAAATTAATGCCGTACGCCGTATTAGGTTACAACAGCTCAGTGCACAGTTTCACAAAGTGCCGACCTCACGACATAATAAGAGGACATTTCGATCCTAGAGACCCACTTGACACTGACCTGACCGAGCATCTTATGCAACAATATATTATAAATCACAAAGACCAGATGAAATCTGTCTATGAACTAATTAACGAGTCATCGCTTGCAATCCGAACCAACTTAATCGATAATCGCAACAAAACTAGAGAACCGGAAGTTGCATATCAGACAGATCAACAGATTTTCATCAAGAACCCGATAGCTAGTAGGCAGAAAACCGCACCGCGTTATACGCAAGACACTGTATTAGCGGACTTACCCATTCATATCTACACGTCCAAAAAGAAAGGTCCCATAGCCAAAAATCGTCTTAAACGTGTACCTAAATTGTTACAGAATAATCCTGACGACGATCCTCCTCCTGACACAAGCGCACGAGATAAGACTTGAGAATCTAGATAATGGACCCGGACTACTATCATTTTATCTTGGACAAACAAGACTTATTACACATTATCATACTTTCATACAATACCTTGAACTTACCGACATTGAAGACAGACTAGACTCCATAGAATCCCAATTAAAATCATTCGAATCTATATCTATACAAATAAATAAAATTGGAGTGTCTGTTTGTAATATCAAAATAACACCTTTTCACTAAATGCATATGAAAGTACATACGACACCTATAGCAAAAACGCGATTTAAAAAATTTTTGTCTGTCTGTCTGTCTGTCTGTCTGTGTGTTTGTTCCGGGTAATCTCCGAAACGGCTGGACCGATTTTGACGGGACTTTCACTGGCAGATAGCTGATGTAATAGGGAGTAACTTAGGCTACTTTAATTTTTGAAAAACAATTAGGGTTCCGTGTACAAAAATAAAAACACATGAAATCAAAGAGTATTTCCGAAACGGCTTGACCGATTTTGACGGGACTTTCACTGGTAGATAGCTGATGTTATAAGCAGTAACTTAGGCTACTTTTATTTTCGAAAAACAAAATTTAAAAAATGGGTTTTTGCGCGCGGGCTCAGAACGCGGGAGCGGGCTTTTTTGTTAAATTAAATTCCACGCGGACGAAGTCGCGGGCTCAGCTAGTTGGATAATAATACGATAGTTTTATAGGAGTTACAGACTAATTATCTTTCGAACAAACTAATTAAAATCAGAGATCAGATTAATAGCCTTGAGCCCAACCGCCGTAAGAGAAGCCTTCTTAACGGACTTGGATCTATTATAAAAAGTATCACCGGTAACTTAGATTACGCTGATGCATTAAAATACGACTCCGCGATTAAAGTCTTAGAAAATACTGAGAATAAGATGTCATCTGAGCAAACATATGAAGCCTTAATAAAGAATGGATGATTGAGCACGATAGTCTATTAAATCAAATTGTCGAAAATCTGGTTAGAATTAACGATACCATTCATTAACTTATGGATAAAAAACTTTATCTCTCGAAATTTATCAAGTTCGCTCGGATATTAAATATAATCAGCGAGAACGCTGAGGATTTATCATCATCATCATCAGCCTATGTTTGTCCACTGCTGGACATAGGCCTCATCATGAGGATTTATATTTAAGTTTAAATAAGATAGAATATAGTTTAGCATTTGTACGTGCGTCAAGCGCACATCATAGTATGATAGGTTTCAATGTGTTACGTAACATGATCGATAGGCTTAAATCTTTATATGGACATGATCATATTTTAGAGTCCGATATAAGAGAGTATTATAAAATAATTAAACCAGGTTATTATTTCATAGCTAAAATAATAGTTTTAATTTTTAAAATCTCGATTATCTCTCCTTATGTATTTCAATTATATAAGTTAGCAATTGTCCCCAACAAATCCTTGTAAACCATCATCCCGCCTTATCCTTATATAGCAACCCATGGGAAAGCTTTCATGTACATGGAGGCTGAATGCCCGAAGTTTAACCAGCAACATATCTGTGAAGTAACACCGAATAATCGCCCGAGAGAACATCCGGACTGCATACAGAACCTCATCTTCAACCAAGCTGTGGACAACACCTGCCAGCCGACTAAGATCTTACTCACCGGACAAGCACTGGAGGAGCTAGACGACCAACACTACACACTAATCTTCTCAAAGCCGACGAAAACGGAGCTGAATTGCGAACGTCGAGAATTCACCTCGCTGCACGGAAGTTATCTCGCTACGATTCCGAAAAAATGTTCCCTGCGTACTGACGAAGTAACCATCATTGTTGGCATTTATTACATTTGACATTGCAAACATTAATCAAATTTTATAACACTAGCAACACTAAATACAGAGTATAAAAGCAATGGCCGCCATTACGTTATGTTTCACTGCGTTCCGATCCGGTGGTAGATTTACCCTCGCCACCTCTTCTGGCAGCGGCCCAAGCCGAGGACGTGTCCCTTGTGGCGCCCTTGAGCTAGCTGCCCCCCTGCCCCTCTGGCTGGAGCGCACTCGCGCTCGCCCTCTGTCCGGGTGAAGTTGTTATGGCCACTCTGGCCAACAACATATAGTCAATTCAAAAAAAAAAAAAAAAACGTTATGTTTCAGTCTCTTATCGTACTTTGTGTGAGGCAGATGTCATACCTTCCTAGTAAAATAAATATTAATATAAATACTTTGAAAACAATATTAAAATCTCTGCTTTTATTTTCGCCCATATCCAATAGGTTATGGGTCCAGTACTGTTTAAATGTTAAATTAGTAGTGTATGTTAAATTAGTAGCGTGCTGTTTAAAATCACGGGAGAAAAATAACCGAATCGAGATGAGTATTATCGTCGAGTACCTGGCAGATTCATTTCTCGGTTTTGCAAAAGAAGATTGAAGATATGCTGTGTACGAGCGAAAAGTATAGCGACTCAACTGGCGTTATGCTACTGGATTATTAAGTTAAGTTGAAAAATGAGGGTAGTGATACGTTGGCAAGATTCTACACGTCGAAACCAAATCTCAAAACAACGAATCAAAATTTAGAAACCACAAGTTAAATAATCAAAATAAGTACAAGGCCAATAAGAAATCTTTCGTGAAATGTCATCATTGTGGGCGCAAAGGTCATTTCAAAAATGACTGTTACTACTTCGTACAGCGTACTGTTCAAGCAGTTGAAATAAATGAAGGGGCTACATCTTCCAGTGGGATCTCCGGCTTCGCATTTATGACCGGAAGTTATGATTGTGACTCTGAGGATAACCAGATAACTTTCTTGCTCGATTCCGGCGCATCGGACCACATCATAAACAGACAAGATATTTTTCATACCTACACTAATTTAAATACTCCATTGAATATTTCAGTGACTAAACATGGTCAATTTATTTCAGCAACCAAGAAAGGCTCAGTGCAAGTGATTAGCAACACCGGCGTTCCTGGTGTCCGGGAGGACGTATTATTCTGTCCGGAAGTACCTTTCAACCGGCTATCTGTGACCAAGATGCAGCAAGCTGGGATGGACAACACGTTCGATCAGCATGGAACCAAAATAACAAAAGATGGTAAAATCTTGATGCGAGGTAAGGCAATTAATAATTTAATATCTGTGAACTTTCGAGTTGGAGAAGGTCGATCTGTTTCCCAAATATTTAATAGTGGTACGGATAGTTATGATTTGTGGCATCAGAGGTTAGGCCATATAAGCAAACAAAAGTTTTAGAATAAAAAAGAATATGGTTGATGATGCTAGCTTAATTAAAATATCACCTAACGATAAATTATGAGAAGCTTGCATAAATGGGAAGTAGGCTCAACTACCATTTAACAAGTGTAAAGATAAGAGCTATATTAAACGACCACTATTTGTTGTGCATACTGATGTATGTGGGCCAATCACTCCTACTTCAATTGACAATAAGAACTAATTTACCCATTACTGTGTTGCATACTTAATAAAATAAGTGGAATGTTTTTACGGTTTTCAAAGATTTTGTTGCGAAAACTGAGGCTAAATTTAATACAAAGTTGGTTAATTTGTATTGTGACAATGGTAGGGAGTACTTGTCTAATGAAATGAAAGAGTACTGTGTTTCCAAAGGAATTACATACCATTTTACTATTCCTAGAACACCACAACAAAATGGAGTTTCAGAGCGTATGGTTAGGGCAATTACCGGAAAAACCCGTGCTATGGTTAACGGTGCTAAATTACCTAAATATTTCTGGAGTAATGCAATTTCAACTGCAGTATACTTGATAAATATTACGCCTACCCGCGCTTTAAAACAAAATAAAACACCATTTGAATTGTGGCACGATAAAAAAAAAACGGCTATCAAATATTTAAAGGTTTTTTGTTCAACCGTGTATGTGTATAATAAGACAAATAAAACTAAATTTGATGAGAAGTCTTGGAAAGGCATACTGTTAGGATATCTACCTAATGGCTATAAAGTATGGAACACGGAACGTCAAAAATACGAGACAGTAAGGGATGTTATTGTAGATGAGGTAAACTTTCTGCAGTCCAGACCTGTGTTACAGTTTGAAGGGAATGAAAATGAACATTTCCGTGACAAAACTGATAGTAATTTGAAATCAGTGTCAATAAAACCTCAAGTCTTGATTGTTATAAATCTGATATTTCAAAAACTGATGAGACTACATTGGATAGTTTAAAATCAGTGGAAACACAATCAGATGATTCATGACCACAAGATTTAAATTCAGATAGTTAGAAATCTGATGAATTCGAATAACATACCTGAGCTAAATCTTAATGATAAAGCAAGTAATAATGAAACTTGTGTAGATCATGGTTCAAGTCAATTGAGGAGTGCTAGGCTTAAAGGTCGGCCCACTAAAAGTTATCATGAAATAGATAATGTTTTAATGTGCGTCAACATCCTCAATTAATTAATTGTAAAGTACCTGTTTCATTTAATGAAATTCTAAACAGAGAAGATTAAACTCGATGGAAAGGTGTGATTAAAGAAGAGTTAGATTCACTTTCATCTAACAATAGCTAAACCTAGTAATAAAAATATAGTCGATTGCAAATGGATTTTTAGTATTAAACATGATGAGTTTGGTAATCCATCGAAGTATAAAGCGAGACTAGTTGCTAGAGGCTTCAGGAGTCAGGAGTATTTGACAGATTTTAATGAAACTTTTGGCCCTGTCGCTCGTATAGCTAGTTTTAGGTGTATGATTAGTTTTGCTAATCAATATAATTTATTGGTACATCATATGGATGTAAAAACCGCATTTTTAAATGGTATTCTGAAGGAAGAAATTTCTAGAAAAATACCAGAAGGAATAATTAATAAAGACGGTTATGTACGTAAATTAAATAAAAGTTTATATGGACTTAAACGAGCTGCTAGATGTTGGTTCGAATTATTTGATCAGTGTCTTAAAGAAAAAGGGTTTATAAATTCATCAGTAGATAGATGTATTTATATTTTGGATAGAGGGAATGTTATTAAAAATATATATGTGTTGCTATATGTTGAGGCCTTGATCTTAATATCTGCTGACCGGCAATTAATCGATAGCTTAAATGAATAAATTCAAAATAGTAGATTACGAGTAAAAGAAATTAAATTATTTTTACAGATTAAAATTTCTAGACAATGACACTATAACTTTAGATCAAAGTGCTTACATAAAAACCATTTTAAATAAATTTGGCATGTACAACTGTTATCCTATTAGTACCTCTCTAGAGAACAAACCAAACTATGAGGCTTTAAACTCTGATAGTGAATATAATGCTCCTAGTCGCATTATTGGGTGTTTGATGTATATTATGTTATCGTCCAGATTTTAGTGTTAGTATTAATATTTTGAGCAGAAACACAAACAAAATAATAAAGAGTTGTGGCAATGTCTCAAAAGAGTGCTTAGGTATTTAAAAGGCACAATTGAATTAAAACTAACATACAAAAGGTGTAATAATTTTGCTGACATTTTATGTGGGTATGTAAATTCACATTGGGGTGGTAATGATGTCAATGATTGAAAAAGTACCTCTGGTTATTTATTTAGATTATTTAATAGCTGTACAACAACATGGAGCACAAAGAGACAAATTTCTGTAGCGGCTTCTTCGACAGAGGCTGAATATATGGCGTTATTTGAAGCTGTAAAAGAAGCATTATGGCTGAAGTCTCTGATAGTCAGTATTCAACTGAATACTGTCGGTGCGATTCCTATATTTGAAGACAACAATGGTTGCATAAGTATAGCAAATAATCCAGCTAGTCATAAAAGGTCTAAAGACATTGTCATCAAGTACCATTTCTCCAGGGAACAACTAGAAAACAATGTAATAAAATTGTTATATGTACCCACAGGTAAACAGCTTGCAGATGCGCTGACAAAGCCGTTGCCAGCTACCACAATTAAGCAATTTAGAGATGAAGTGCTGATTGACTTAAAACGCTAATGTTACTTTGTTTTTACTGGATTTAATTATTCAATTGTAATTTATTGAATTGCTAGATAACTCTGTTTTAAGAGTATGGTCTGATTAGGTTTTACTGGGTTTTCCTAATCCTTGCAACAAATGTTGGACCATTATTTGTTATTTCCCCAGCTATTACTTGGAAGGTATAATATTCGGATGAGGTAAAGCTATATTTGTAAATAGTTAATCAATCTGTTAGCATTATTTAATTAATGTTTGAGGGGGCGTGTTGGCATTTATTACATTTGACATTGCAAACATTAATCAAATTTTATAACACTAGCAACACTAAATACAGAGTATAAAAGCAATGGCCGCCATTACGTTATGTTTCAGTCTCTTATCGTACTTTGTGTGAGGCAGATGTCATACCTTCCTAGTAAAATAAATATTAATATAAATACTTTGAAAACAATATTAAAATCTCTGCTTTTATTTTCGCCCATATCCAATAATCATCAACGAAGATGACCGAATAACAGGACAGCCTCTCAAGATAGCTGAGATACATAACTATACAGTCAACGATCCCGTTCAACACATCAGGTTAAACTCCATAAACCTGAAAAGCCTGCACAACGTAGAGAGCCAAATCCTGCAACAGCATCTGCCAGAGATGGACCACATTCGAGATGACGAGTCACTGTATCATACGGCTATACCTTTCTACGTCATGCTATCTGGAATACTAATAGCCACCATTGCCGCCGTCTTACATCATTTATCTCAACGACGAACGCCAAAAGAGAAGAAGTCACCCACAGATGAGATCTATGCCACTCCTGAAAAGCCTAAGGATAGGTCTTCAGCAATATTTTCGCTCAACGCACTCAAATAGTTGCTGATCTAAGGGGAGAGGTGTTACACGCCCTGCTTACACCAAAACCGCTGATAGGTGTCATCATGCATTTTGCGTCATTCGTGGACTTCGCAACCAGTGGGCTTAGCCAAGATGACTTTCTACAATCGTTAACGCTAATAGAAAACGAAAAAAATATATGGGAATGACATATCTCAACGTTAAATCACGTGGTCAGAACAAACGAATAGAAAAATCGTAGCCAAGATACCAAGATAGCTATTCGTTTCAAATGATAGAATAGAATATAAGCGTTTCTACAATGCCGATCGCTAAGTCCCGTACAAATCGTAGCCAACATGCTGTTTTGACAAGCGCTAACGAAACGATATCGTAGTTTGTGAACGCTAGCTAAGCGATCGCCTAGACCCTGTAGAAAACGCTAAAACATGGCCGCTTGCAATCAGCTGTGTGGTTAACAACGCAAATTGTAGTGTTTAATAATTAAAATATATGAATGGTTTGGACTATACCTAACTTATAGCATGCAAAATGAATACTTGCTTACTTTAAAATATGTTGTGGTGTGAGTAAAATGAAGAATTGTGGTTTAAAAACCGAAAAAGAGGTTATTTAGATACCGAGGAATTGTCAATAGTGAAATACCTAAGTAGTGTAAAACTTTAAAAATCAGTGTTTATATTCGAATTATTTTCATAGTGCCGAATGCTCCATGGTATAATTAAATGTGTGATGTCGTTTAAAATTCATTTTATTTCATATACATATCACTGGACTAGGAATATAATTGATCAGTAGAAAGGCACTGTAACCTATTGATTGGAAAAGTTGTACCTAATTAATTTTATTTTGAATAACACACTGTCTTACATAGTAAATTCTTAAGAAAACAACTAAATATTGGCATTATCCAATAGGTACACTTAAATGATTATTTTATTTCTCACATTTGTTCATTACTAATTTAAGAAATACAAAAATTGTATTGGCATTTGGATTGACATTGAATTTATATACAATATCAGTAAAATATGCAGCCGTTGACATCTTGGGCTAAAAAGATGATGATAATATTGTTCCTTTGTTAAATTAATCACTTCAGTAGACAGGGATGAGGGATGACAGTAAAGGCCAGCTGGAGATTTTATTTTATTTATTTATCAAAACTTAAAGCTATTCTTACAGGTTTACCTAATTCAATTGCTAAGCAACAAAAATCAAAATTTCAACAATACTTAATTATCTATAACTACTGATGTATAAAGCTACCCTCGTTAATTCACTCAGATTACACGAGAACAGGTCTATATCCTCGGCGATGAGGTTGAGTGTGCGAAGTGCGCGCGTCACTGGCGCCTTGTTCAAGAGCTGTGTGCGCGCGCGCGGCAGAGCCAGCAGCGGCGGCCGGCGCCGGCGCCACACGTACCCGGCCGGGACACACAGACATATCTGCTACAAAATTACTGCATTGTGTAGCTTCCCCCTCAATCATTATAATGTTGTTCCTGAAAACAAAACATTTTGTTTGTTAAGTACTTAATATGTAAGTGATATAATAATACATAACCTCTCACAGTTCCTGCCACAAACAGTCATACTTTACTTCTTTGAACCCCTTGCTCCGGCATCATTCGCTACATAGCTGTGACTAGAACATTTAAGATAGACCATTTTAGAGAAACAAAGAATCTGAATCTTGAATGAACAATGCAAATGCCCCGATAGAAACTATTTTTCCGAGTAGGTATAAGACAATTAAATAACAAGAGAATTATTGAAATTATTACTAAGTAATGCTTTACATACCTTCTATGAATTTGTAAAGCGGCAAGCTGTTCCGGGCTAGCTCATGTTCGTGATTCCATCTATTATTCCATGGCAAAAATGTACTTAAATACGAGCTCTAGGTATCTGGAAGCTGTGGAAGCTCTCCAGAGACATCACATAGCAGGTGAGCAGGAGATAATGTTGTTCCTGAAATCAAAACATATTGTTTGTTACTTAAATGTAAGTGATATAATAATAATATAACCTCTCACAGTTCCTGCCACAAACAGTAATACTTTATTTCTTTGAAATCCTTGCTAGGGCCTCGCTAGCTACATAGCTGTGACTAGAAAATTTATGATAGACTATTTTAGAGAAACATAGAATCTGAATCTTGAATGAACAATGCAAATGCCCCGATAGGAACAATTTGTCCGAGTAGGTATGAGACACAAACTTAAATAACAAGGGAATTATTGAAATTACTAATGTTTTACGTACCTTCTATGAATTTGTAAAGCCGCGAGCTGTTCCGCGCTAGCTCGAGTTCGTGGCAAAAACCACTTAAGTAGGTATTTATTAGATGCTCTTGATGTACATTTCTAATCAATAGTTTTAAAACTCATTACAATTTAAAACAAATATTCCGCTCGCACCTTGTTTACATACAAAAGTACTTAGAGGTTATGATTTGTATTAGAGTTGTGTAGCTCGCGAGCTAATGACAAAAAATATATATATCGGGACCAAAGAGTACTCTCTTTAGCTCATATGATTTCGAATTATATCTCTATATCTTTACGGATATGGTTTCAATTTCAGTTACTGAACTAAGTGATTGACATGTTGTAGACAACTAGACAGGTGACATAGCTCACTAGCTCTTTGGCTCAGATGAGATAGAAATTGCACACGACGTAGAAAGAAAATCGACCTTTAAGTCAAATGAATAGAGTACAAATTATGAGACTTTATTTTTGTAAACATTCAAAGTTGCTTGTATTATTTCAAACCGTTTTGTTTTAGTTACTTTACTTACGGATTACGCCTAGTTATAACTGAACTGAGTAATAGTAATTTTGTTTTGGTATGTACTGTATCGGATTGTCATATATTTTGTGTAGATAAATACTGTTAGTAATATATACGTGATCTGTTGCTGCGTAAAAGAAAGGCAAACCAATAAACACGCTTTCGTATTTTATTACCTATTAAACATATTACTAGCATAGACAGTATTTGTTTTTTACCTACAGTACAGTAGTATTCTGAGCTATAGCGTTGTAAAAAACACATCGCTAGTTCGCTCAGTCTTCAAACAAATCTTTATATCACTTGGGAGTATCACGATAACAAGAGTGATATATATCACTGAGTTGAAAAGATATATATATTCAGCTCAGTGATACAGTTTGCGCATCTCTAATGTATTCTCTTTGGTTATGATGACTGACGTTTATGAACGCTCACCACAGACTAAAAATATTATTTTATCGATCGGCATTGTAGATTTAGCGTTCGGCGTTGATATGTCATCATGGCTACCAAGTTATCGTTAGCTATCTTCGCTTACGCTAAGGCGTTCGCAATTGTAGAAAGAGAATAGAAACGAAACGTTTGTATCTTGGCTAGGCCTTCTGCACTTCGGTACTAGCATCGTCAGAATCTACACCTAAGTTAGATTATTAAGTAATTGTAATTTTAATTAACTCTTTTAATTAAATTCATTTATAATATTTTTGGTTTTTTTAAGTCCTCCGGCTGTGACATTCGTAATTCGCAGATGAGACCAAACATTTCGGTTTTGGTAATTAGGGTGATTAGATTAATTGTTTATCAAATAATGGGAACATACTTAAACACACCACTGCACTGCGTGCACTTACCATTTTCTGCGAATTTTGTTGTTATTCTAGGTCGATGACTGAACGTCATGAAAGATCAAACAATTATTCCGGTTAATGAATTAGAGTTCTGGTTTTGCCAATTAGGGTAATTAGATTCCATGTTTGTCAAATAGTGGGAACATATGTAGGTACTTAAGTGCACTTAAGGTTAGACAATCATTTCCAGAAATGGATTAGAGTTCTATTGTAAACTAGCTGAGCCCGCGACTTCGTCCGCGTGGAATTTAACTTAACAAAAAAGCCCGCTCCCGCGTTCTGAGCCAGCGTGACAGGATCAATTTTTTTTATTTTATTTTTTTCTAATTTATAAGTAGCCTTAGTTACTGCTTATAACATCAGCTATCTATTAGTGAAAGTCCCGTTAAAATCGATCTACCCGTTTCGGAGATACTCTTTGATTTAATGTGTTTTCATTTTTTGACGCGGAACCCTAATTGTTTTTCTAAAATTAAAGTAGCCTAAGTTACTCCTTATAACATCAGCTATCTGCCAGTAAAAGTCCCGTCAAAATCGGTCCAGCCGTTTCGGAGATTACCCGGAACAAACACTCACAGACAGACAGACAAAAAGTTTTTAAATCGCGTTTTTGCTATAGATGCCGTATGTACTTTCATATGCACTTAGTGAAAATGTGTTATTTTGATATTACAAACAGACACGCCAATTTTATTTATTTGTATTAGTGATGTAACGAATGTTGGATTTTTGACATTCGCGAATGCGAATGCGAATGCGAATATTTGGCTTCAACATTCGCGAATGCGAATGCGAATGCGAATGTTGACTTTCAAATAAGAAACCCTAAATTGAAAATTAAAAAAACCCCGATGCGACGACTTTTGAAATTACAAAAGAGCTGATAATTTTCAAACGGTTGAATCGATTTTCGTGAAACATAGCTAAGAACACTCTCGATCAGAATACCTTTCTAAAAAAGAAACAAAATTAAAATCGGATCATCTGTTTGGGCGCTATGATGCCACAGACAAACACACAAATACACAAAACTTATAACACGCCCATTTCTCGGGGGTTTATAAAGAGCGCGCAAAATATTATATTGGATTTACATTTCGTGTCGGCCGAACATAGGCGAACCCCATATAGGTTGAAAGAACAAAGTTAGTCACATAACGTTAATTCGAAGAGATTTGTTTTGATTTGAGGGTAGTTTAGTATAATTTCACTAATCAAATTTATTTTATATTAAAATTTTATTGAGTTAATATTTTAATTAGACTAACAAAAGCAATAGAGAAAGATCCTATTTATAATTTAGTTGCCTACCTCCAGACAGTTATTTTTTTAAAAAATCAAATGTAAGTAAATAATTGCATTATGTGCAAGTGAGCTAAGTTACGATCGAGCCTGGTTTGCAGCCAGAGACTAACGCGAGGGCTGTGCTGTGATGGAGCCAAGTGTGTAATTAACAATGCTCATGCATTTCATAAGACATTTTACAACTTAATTGCGAGTAAAAAATATTTAGAGTACAATCTTAATTGATAAAAAATCACAATTCACGATTTTTTTAAGACCTAGTTAATTACAGGCTGAATGAAAAATAAAACAACATGGCACGCCGTAAGTTTTTAGGGTTCCGTAGTCTAACTCGGAACCCTTATAAATTTTGAAATCAAAGTTATTGCATTGTACCTCCCGTACTTAAGAAGGCGGAGCGAAAAAAAATGTTTACACACCACCTCGATTAAGGTATTGTTAAGGTTTTTGACAGTTTTTCAATATTAATTCCCGTTTACGAAATATTGAGCTTCATTGTGGCCTTTTTTACTTAAGTACCAAGATTCATCCTTTAAATTAGAACCACATTATAAATGGTTTATAATAGGAAATAAATAGTTATTTACTATTCAAAATCTATTTTTTTTTAAATCTAACATATGGATTGATTCTCAAACCATGCACCACTGATTGTGCACCCAGTCTAACCACAACTTCATTATTTGAATTAAAAATCCTTGTAAGAATCTTCATCAGTCCAAAAAGACAATAAAACTTTATGTCACTTTTACTGAAGATGTCTATGATGCCGGTTTAATAAATTACTATTTTATTTAAAAAGGTGACCTATTCTATGTTTCATATCAATAAAAAAACATTACTTATTTTATGAGTTCCGTATTATCGAAAAGTGGCGGGATGTCTACGGAACCCTGGAGTATGCGTAGTCCGATATGCATTTGGCTGGTTTTATCTATTGGTCTGGCAAAGCCGGTAACAATTATTATATTATTTGAAATATAATAAATCGAATGTTTATAATATGTTTTATTTACAATGAAATTGAATGTGAAATAAATTTATTTAAATAGTTAATGTATTTATGTAAAATATTTGAATAACATCGTTTATTTATTGTTTTAAATGTTTACTATGTTTAGAATAACTCTTTACTAAGATTTAAAAAATATAAAGTCAATAGCACTAGTGCGTAATAAACTGCTATATGAACCTAAAAGCGGTGCAACAAGGGCCACCATGTGAGCAAGTTTGTTTAAATAATATATATTTCTTACTAGTTGTTAACATTCCATATCCATCTATAGATAATTTTCTTTTTAGTTTTTTAAAACATTCGCCAAACATTCGCATAGATTTTTGCGAATGCGAATGCGAATGCGAATGTCAAAAAATATGCGAATATTCGCGAATGCGAATGCGAATATTCGTTACATCACTAATTTGTATAGATGAAAGCAGAATAAATACTGAGAGTACCTTTACTTAATTTCACTTATCATTACTGATTCGTACCCTAACGTTCTGCTTGCGCTAATTTGTTGTTTGAGTTGCTCAGTATGGAGGGAATTACGTAAAATCTCGATATATTTGTATTCATGAAGCAAAATTCTTTAAATGTGGACGTGTAGATACAAAAAGTGTTAACTTCCGTGATTATTTATCTATCTGAAGAGGAAAATACAAAGCTTAAATCATTTTGTGCTACATTTACGAGTAACCTTCAATAGATAATGGAAATCAGCTCATAATACAAAAGATAATGTTTTAAATAGTTTGCGAATTGTTTAGACTCAGAAGTTAAATAGCCAGACTTTTTCCAAGTAAACATTGATCAAATTAGAACTGAAGATCCATCATGTATTCAGATGACATTGAAGATGCCTCAACAAGTGTTTCTACAGTAACAGCACCTAGTAAGTACATCAACAGAGTTCGCTGTGTCCTGTAGTACTGTGCCTGTGTCGATGACAACCAATACAATTACAATTACAATGACAACTACTCGGAAAGAATTTGCTGACCTAAGTCCACTTCAAAAAAGAAGACGAACTGAAGATCTTCTAGCTAAAAATGATTTTGATACACTAGCTTATGCTCTTGTAATGAAAGCTGGTGAAAATTAAAATCTAAGGGACTTTGCAGAATTAGTGAAGCATTTAATTAAACATCCATAAGATGCATCGATGCTTCGAGCCTGTCTGAATTCAACGAAACGAATTTTGCCTTCTGATAAAGCACTGAGTATGTCAACATCACTAAAGTAGTCAAAATGACAAGGGGGCGTCCATTAATTGCGTGAGGTGTTCTAGGGGGGGAGGGGATCACGCTAAATCTTACCAAATCTCACTTAGGGGGGAGGGGGGCTCTTGGCAAATATCACGTAATTTTTTTTCTACCAGAAAACTGTGTAACATTGCGTGAAAAAATATTTATAGAATAAACTATGGTCAAATCTGAGACAATAGTCGTGTTCGGTTCGTCCGAACCCCGCAGAGCAGCGAAGTAGCGCTCGATAGTTTAAGCGCTATCGACCAGCTGTATAGACTATATAGCGTACTGGACCCGATTCGCATGATCATTCCCCTCTGCCAAGTTATTAGACAAAGTGGTCTACCACATTTATAAAAACTGTTTACGAAATGGATATTATGTGCTCCGTAAAAATGCCAGCCCTTACTGTATGTAATAAACTGTGCAAGAAAAGGTCAAACACCTATATAATCTACATAAAGATGGAATAACGTTTCATATGCAATTGTTTTTGGTGTAATTAATGCCTTCTTTTAAGTATAATTAAAATATAAAATCTAATAAAATCAAAAACTTTATCAAATTAACAATCAAGTACGATATATTATATCGTTCTTGATCGTAAAATTGAAAACTATGGTATCTTCATACAATATTATTCCTTATCCGATTTCGAGAAAGCTAGAAATTGCTAAGCAATACTATAAAGAACAGCGTTGCCTAAATTTACGTCATCAACGATGCACTCCCCACGAGACTTACCATTTTTTTATTAAATAATATCGGACCTTACTGCCCACAACTTGGATTCGCGTCTACAATAAACCATTTTAATGACATTTTTAAGACGACACGAGACTAAATTTTATGCATAAATGCAATTTTGGATTAAATTGACAGCGATATAAGGTTACTTTTATTTATTTAAACATGTGTAGCTAGACTAGTTCGCCATTTTGAATAGTGTTGTGGTAGTGATCATTTATGATTGCGGACGGGTATCGATAAAATTATATTTTAAAAAATACTAATTAATTATTGTTATTCCACAATTTTTCCCAAATACCCTCAATTAAAAATCAAGACACTATCTTGCAATATAGAGAGTGGTTGGGAACCTACTCACACAAGTACCTATTTTTTCGGTATACTTTGATTCATCACAATTCTAATGTTTATCTAATAAACGACGAAAGTTTGTACATTTTAATGATCGTATTTTAACAACCCTGCAAGTGGAAGGCATTAAGTGAAAAAAAAATCCGGTGAAAATTAACGCCTACTAAGTTTATCATTTTTATTCTCACTTTTCAGCTGTTGCATTAGTACTACTAATTGAACATATTATTGATAATTATACAAACCAGTTCTTAACTCCAATGTATTTTAATATTCTTATAATTTACTTATCGGTTAATATTTGATTTAGGTAATATATTGTTGTAAAGATTTTTTAAGTAGGCGATTTTAAGCTCTTTGGCTGTAATTTTTTGGCGACATGGTAACACTCTCTGATACGGTGTGCACCATCGGCGTCGGCAGCGCGCGCTGAAGCTTCTCCCAGAACCAGGGGTCGCCCCAGCGCACGTACGAGTTGCCGTTGACATAGGCGCGCAGCTCCGCGTCCAGCGGCAGCCGCGAGGGCTCCTCCAGCAGCACCAGCACCAGCCGCGGCTCGCCGTCCTCCAGCGCCGCCGCGTAAGCCTCACGGAACTCAGCTCGCGCCCACTTGGAGCGCAGGAAGGCCTCCGACATGACGACCACGGTGCGGCGCGAGACACGCACCGAAGCCGCAATCTGCGTCGGGATCCAGCCGCCCGGCATCCAGTCCCGGTAGTGCACGCACAGCCGCAGCGGCGCCGCGCCGCCCTCCAGCCGCTCCACCAGCTCGTGCACCACAGCCTCGTCCGCGTGCGCGAACGACACGAACGCGTCGTACACCCACTCGTCGGCGTCCAGCCGCTCGAACCGAAGCGTCGACAGCAGCCGCGCCCGCCGCCACCGCCGTACCACGACCCATACCAGCGCGGCAATAGTCACCGCACCTAGCGTCAGGGATGCGCCCAGAATTAGCGTCATCGTCACCCCTGAGCCCCCCGACACGTTCTTCGGTCCGCTCCGGGAAGTGGTCCCGTCCCCGCTGGTGGTGCCGGTCGTGCCGTTTGGCTCGCTCTCCGTGACATGCTCCGGTTCGCTGGTGGTGTTAGCGCCGCAGGGCAACGGCTCGGCCGCAGCGAGCGGCGTGCCGTCGGAGCAGGCGGCGTCGGCGCGGTCGCGGAACACGGCGGGGTGGTCGCGCACGGCGGCGAGCGCGGCGGCGGCGCGGCAGCCGCACTCGAGCGGGTTGCCGGCGAGCCACACGCGCCGGTCCGCGCGCGACACCAGCGCCGCCGCCGCCGCCGCCTCGACCAGCCGCAGCGAGTTGTTGCGCAGGTCCAGCGCCTGCGACCCACAGCCGACATTTCAAAAGGTGTTGACGTGTCAGAATACATTGGATAGGTATCGTAAATCTAACACAGAAAAGCGTGGCAACGATTTTTTTATACTGAGAGTGAAGTGCAGTGAAGTCGAAAATTCTTCGGGTTATAATACTCGGTAAAATAGTACCTAGTGAGTGGGTACTGTGAACTGCGAAAGAACTCACGTACGAGTTTCACTAACTTCTGGTGCAAATGAGAATGTTTTTAGATAATTGCGTAAAGCTCTTACGTATTATTATTACACCCTAAGACCAATAAAGAAGTAAAGATGTAGCCATGGTCAACAGTTCGACTCGTTTCGTGTATGTATACCTACGTAACTCGGTAACACTGGAAGGTTGGCAAACATGTGTGCGTCAGAAAGTGTTGCCAATTTTGTGCCGTAACTCCCCAGTAGGAATTAATTTGGTAATGCTGTATAATTTTAACTAAAAGTATAGTGTTCTACACTTTAGTGGCATGATAACAAAAATATAATTGTATTAGTCATTTATATTTTCATTATACTCTTCGGGCCACGAGCGCCAAGCCACTTAGATTAGAGAAGAACATTTAGATACACGTATACATCTATTGTAGAACACATGCGAATTCTGAGGAAATGAGAAATAAGTTGAGTAGCAGCCACCTCGCTCTATCGATATCCTCACCGCGAGATCGGGAGGTGAGTCCTCAGGGTCGAGTCGATCGATGGCATTCCCGGCGAGGCGGAGGTCGAGCGCGAGCGGCTCCGGTCCCGTGTAGCGCAGCGCGGCGCGCGCGTCGACGCGCGGCACGCGGCGCAGCCCCGCGCCGGCGCAGTCCACCCGCAGCACGCGGCCCGGCCGCGCCGCGTCCTCGCGCGCGCCGCACGCGCAGCCCGCGGGGCAGGCGCCGGGCGCGGGGCACACCAGCTCGTCCAGCGGCACGTCGCGCAGCGCGCGCGTGCTCGTGCAGTACCCGCCCTCCTCACGCAGTCGCCTGTTGGGGTGGCGCAGCGCCGCCGCGGCCCAGTACAGCTCGCAGTCACAGCGCAGCAGCCAGGCCAGCTCCAGCGTGAGCGTGGGCCCCGGCGGCGCGGCGGCCAGCCTCGTGTAGTCCTCGCGGCGCACGAGCAAGTTGCCTTGGGGCACTTGCACCGTAATGTCGACTGTGGTGTTGAACTCCAGGTCGGTGTACTGAAATCAATATTAGGTAAAAGACGTAAACATGTGAGAAACAGCTGGGCGCGAGCAGCACAGTTTTCCACCACCGGGCGTAGTGGAAACTTTAAATACACTTCAAAAACCTGGGTGCACTAAAAAGCTAGAAATAACTGGAACCTTGGAATTTCTTTCATCTCGAGTCGATACAGACGAACATAGAATTGGAATCCTCATTTTTGGAAGTCGGTCAAATAGAGTTGTCGTGTTAGCCGTGTGGTTGACTGCTACTCGTAATGAGGGAAGTGCTAAGTCTAATCTGTATTTTCTGCATAACTTATTAGGTGCAAGTATTAAACCAAGTACGTTTAGCGCTATGACGTCGGTTCCGGAGAGGTCGAGGTTCTCGAGCCGCGGCAGCCGCCGCCAGTCGGCACAGACGCGCCGCGTGCTGGTGCGGGCCAGGGACAACTCCGTCAGGTTCTTCAAGTCGCGCAGCGGCGACAATCCTGCGCGACGTCATCAACAATACATAAACATCGATATCTTAGTCTCGGCAAGAGCATCCATCGGCACGAGCGCGCTCACCCTGCACGTCGTGCCCGACGTCGAGCGCGCGCGGGCACGGGTCCAGCGCGATGTTGTCGCTGAGGCGCAGCACGCGCAGAGACTTTATAGTCCCCAGCACGCCCAGCACCGAGCCTGACAGGCTGTTACTGGACAGATCCAACTCTCTCAGAGATATTGATCTCCTGAAAAGATTGCTGCACAAACATGGACACAATTAAAACGTCGGACAAAAGTTATGCTTTTATGGGTCCTAGCTCGAGCAGTTCACGGGGTGTGTAAACCAGACGGCCGCGCCTCGATAACGCTTTCTCTTCGGGTGTGAGGCTACAGTAAAGATATCGAGCTCACCCGGGCAGTGTGTGCAGGCGGTTATCCCACAGGTCCAGCACGCGCAGCGCCGGCGCTTCGTCCAACAGCCCCGTCGGCAGCGCCTCCAGCGCGTTGCCCACCAGCCGCAAATTTTCTAGGGCAGCGGCGCCGCGCAGCGCGCCCTCAGTCAAGGTCTTCAGGTTCGAGGCCAACTGAATCACCAGCACGCGCAGTCGCACGCAGTGGGTCAGCCACCCGTCCGGGAGCGCCTCGACGGCGGCTTTGACCACGACTAGCTGGTCGAGACCGGCGCACGAGCGCCACGGTTCCGGCTGGCGCACCGCCCAGCCCGTCAGCGAAACCGCATTGAGCGTGTCCGGCAACGTCAGGCTCACTGTTGGGGCGGGCGATACCAAATCCAGCGAGTTCAGATTGCTCGCGGCGTCCACTTCCACCTCCACGGGCTTAGTGTCGATAACCATCAGCATGCCGAGGCGCGGCAGGCGCGCGAGGGCGGCGGCCGGCACGCGGCCGGTCTTCGTGTAACGCAGCTCCAGCCGCTCCAGGCTGACGGGCAGCAGCGCGAGGTCGGAGGCGGTGACGTTCGTGTAATGGATGATAAGATTTCGAAGAGTAGTCGTGTCGCCCAGCACGCTCGCATTGAAATTCTTTACGTCATTGAGAGAAAGATTCATGGAGTATGTTGGAGGAGTCGCCTCGCCCCCCGGGCCGGGCTCGAGCGCGGTCACGTTGAGCGCGCGCAGCGCGGCCGCGTACGACCCGGCGCGGGGCCAGCAGCGGTTGAGCCGCACCTCGCGCACGCGCAGCGCGGGCTCGAAGCGCGGCAGTGCCGGCTCGTCGAGGGCGGTATACCACCCGCAATCCAGAGCGAAGTAGTTGCCGCCGATAAATTCGTACGTAATTTCTTGGCCTGTGGACGATCGAAGAAAAACATAGGCAAGAAATCATTGGCTAAGTTGTCGGTAGTCAACCATGTGCCTGCAGTGTGTGCACGCCAATATAGATATACACGCCAGATATAAATATGTGCTACTAGTCCAGAACGAGCTTATGCTATTGGATTTAGATACGTCCAAAGAGCCTATTGCTTGTGCTATTCTTTTCCATAAAATAAATGCAACATATTCTCACCCTTTACACCAAACTTATAGCTATCTTCCTTGTTTCCTTTCGCGACACAGTGCTCCAGCACTTGCTGGGCGTGCGCGCACATAGGGCGCGGCCTCTGCGCCCGCGCACCCGCCCCGAGCGCCGCCAGCGCCAGCCACCACAAGCACCACATGCCGCACACAACGCACTCCGCACTGTGAGGTGTTATTTAAATCAGATTTGGACGATATTTCCAAGCTAATACCTACTTACTCTCTACTTACGTAAGTAGAGAGTCTTTTTCCTTTTCACAACAGTCGGAATGGTGTTTTGAATTTAGATGTGAACTAGTGCAGACAGGCTATCAACTGAATAATGAAACGCTACTCAAATGTTTAAGGCCCGTATTCATAAATCGATCTAAGTCAGAGAGCGATCCTGGAGATGTCATTCTTATGACATATCAGTACAAAATTGCGTGTCAAAGCGTAATTAAGATCGCTGTCAGACTTGAGGCCTGCGTCTCACTTGTTTAAGTACAAGCTACTTCCACTTAATTAAGTGGACAACATTTTGTTATATATATTATTGACAGGATAAAGGTTATATTTGGCTGTGATAACCTGGTTGGGTGACCGACCGCTTAGCTGATTAGGTACTTAGAAGTCGTTAACTAACATTTTGTACTCATAAGTATGACGTTATCAATTCGCATTAATCTAGTAGAGCTGTGTTATTTATTGAAATTTAAAACTTACTATTTTAAAATGACTGTGTGAAAAACAACAAGCGTCCTAGATGTCGGATCATCGATCGAAAGAATAGAAATATTAATTAGCACTTAAAACTGAAGGATGTATATCTAATATGAAAACAATTACATATTGTTTTCTTATATTTACTTACGCGACTACTACGCATTGAAATAAACGGATCGGACCGCAAACAACAACTAAATATGAGGGTACCCAGATATTAACTATGACATAAGGACGTCTAACACCTCATTCCCCCCGTGACCATGGTTTACCAGTATACAATAGTAGTCTTTGACCATGGTTGCTGTAAAGCGGCCGAAACGTCGGGAACATAAAAAAGTAAATAAAAGCGATAAAATCCGTAAAATAGTTTTATTTCAATGAAAACAATTAAGTTAAGTATATGTACTTATAGGTAACAATGGCAAAACTTCTAACACCCGACGTTTTCCGTCGGAGGTTAAAAAATGTTCTAGAGAGTCTACATGGAAAGTGGAGGTTAAAACGATATCGTTACGTTTATGAGAACCCTTCCCCTTCCCCTTCCTCTGCCCACTCCACTTCAGGTCGGCAGTCCAAATATCATCAAAAGTAACAGATGGTTTGCTGAGTTACATATAAAGAAATACAAAAATAAGTCATCATATAGGTAGGTACTACGCAGTCATAAATACGAATAGGACAATAAATTCCTATTAGTATTTTGGACACAAGACGCGACAAACGTGTGTGGGTGTGTCTGTCTACAAATGTGTGTAAAAAGGAACTCACCCTAAACACACCTTAAGCAAGGGAGATGCGAGGAATCAGTAGACGCTCGACTGCAGTCGTCCAGTGGCTGCACGGCGGCCGGCACTAGTTAACGCGACGAGTCCGCGGCGGCAACTACAGCCAATATTTCACTGGCTCTTATCAATCATGCCCAAGAACTTTATACACTTGATCATGCCTAATAAATTAATTGTGAATTTAATATGATATCGCTGGCTTTAAGGAGAACGAGTACCAACGCGCGAGACCGCAAATGATAAAATCGAAAATAATATAACATTTTTCCTTATTCCCAGAAGTATTTATAATTAACACAACCACTAATTAAAGGTACCTACTATACTGACTTTGCTGTACCTACGGCACATCATCGCGTAGCAACTAGTGTAATGTATGATTCTTCAAAAGTGTTTTTGACTAATTAGTCTGGTATTTGTTATTTTTATGATTTTATTTATGTCTTTTTGTTTGATAATCCGTATGTGATTAGTGTTATTATGATTTTATTTTTATGCGTGTTAAAATAGGATGTACCATAATTCTACCATTCTTGAGAGAAAAGGTTTTTTGAGACGGAAAGACAGAGATAGACGGAAAGATATCTTGTATTAAGGTGAAGGCGCCTGTCTAGCCCGCGAAGTTCAAATTTTTTGAGTTCTTTTAGAAATTTTTCAAAATCTGACAATAATAAAAGACAAATTTTGTATATCGCGAAAAATACCGTGTGCAGTGCATTTATTAATACATTTATTTTACTCTAAATATTATCACGGTGGATATGATACTAGAAATCACTAAATATACAAAAATTGCCAGATTATCTGGATAGCTGTCGTTCTTGAAATGTTTTAGAGTAAGTTGGATATATTAATAAATGCACTGCACACGGTCTTTTTCGCGAATTACAAAATTTGTCTTTTATTATTGTCAGATTTTGAAAAATTTCTAAAAGAACTCAAAAAATTTGAACTTCGCGGGCTAGATGGGCGCTTTAGCCTTAAATTAAAATTCGGACTACGGAAGTGCTAATCACGCGCATGACAGCTTTGTAGGTCACGTGGGCCACGGCGGGGGACTCGGGGGCGCAGCTGGGGGTCCTGGCGAAGGACCCGGGGGCGCAGTGGTGGGCGACTCTGATACAGTGGGCGCTATCGGTGCCGGCAGCGCGCGCTGCAGTTTCTCCCAGAACCAGGGGTCGCCCCAGCGCACGTAAGTGTTGTCGCTGACATAGGCGCGCAGCTCCGCGTCCAGCGGCAGCCGCGAGGGGTCCTCCAGCAGCACCAGCACCAGCCGCGGCTCGCCGTCCTCCAGCGCCGCCGCGCATGCCTCACGGAACTCAGCGCGCGTCCACTTGGAGCGCAGGAAGGCCTCCGACACGACGGCCACGGTGCGGCGCGAGACGCGCACCGATTCCGCGATCAGTGCCGGGATCCAGCCGCCCGGCACCCAGTCGCGGTAGTGCACGCACAGCCGCAGCGGCGCCGCGCCGCCCTCCAGCCGCTCGACCAGCTCGCGCACCACCTCCTCGTCCGCGTGCGCGAACGACACGAACGCGTCGTACACCCACTCGCCGGCGTCCAGCCGCTCGAGCCGCAGCGTCGCCGGCAGCCGCGCCCGCCGCGCCGCCCGCCGCCGCCGCCGCACCACCACCCACGCGACCGCGGCCACAGCTACAGCGCCCAGTGCCAGCAACGCGCCTAACGCTAGCGTTACCGCCGACCCCTCGTCCCCCGACACTTCCTCAGGTGGTGGCGCAGTATACCGCGTTAGACCCTCAGTCGTGCCGTTTGGCTCGCTCTCCGTGACATGCTCCGGTCCGCTGGTGGTGCCGGCGCCGCAGGGCAGCGGCTCGGCCGCAGCGAGCGGCGTGCCGTCGGAGCAGGCGGCGTCGGCGCGGTCGCGGAACACGGCGGGGTGGTCGCGCACGGCGGCGAGCGCGGCGGCGGCGCGGCAGCCGCACTCGAGCGGGTTGCCGGCGAGCCACACGCGCCGGTCCGCGCGCGACACCAGCGCCGCCGCCGCCGCCGCCTCGACCAGCCGCAGCGAGTTGTTGCGCAGGTCCAGCGCCTGCGACCCACAGCCGACATTTATCATTTCGGCACGATACCGCAGTCAGTGGGCATAAGGCGCCGACGTGCCGGCGCTTATACGTACCGACTGGCGGTGCCGGCAATGGTCGCTGGCAGTCTCCCACACGTGGAACACTGATTATGACATTTGTCAGATATACCTTGTTCTGATAACCCCGGCGCATCGGCGCCGGCAGCCTGTAGGCCATAATTTAAATTTCAAGCGTATAACAACTGCAAGCGCGAGCGCAGCGAGCAAACATAGATTTACAAACTTGGAGACACGTTCACATACACCTATCAAAGAACACATAAGAGGAACTCAGAAAGAAGGTGAAGAATTTCGACGACTCGGTCCTGCCGGCTTCCTCACCACGAGATCGGGAGGCGAGTCTTCAGGGTCGAGTCGACCGATGTCATTCCTAGAGAGACGCAGGTCGAGCACGACCGGCTCCGGTCCCGTGTAGCGCAGCGCGGCGCGCGCGTCGACGCGCGGCACGCGGCGCAGCCCCGCGCCGGCGCAGTCCACCCGCAGCACGCGGCCCGGCCGCGCCGCGTCCTCGCGCGCGCCGCACGCGCAGCCCGCGGGGCAGGCGCCGGGCGCGGGGCACACCAGCTCGTCCAGCGGCACGTCGCGTTGCTTGCGCCCGTCCGCGCAGTAGTGCCAGCCGGCAACGCGCAGCCGCCTGTTGGGGTGGCGCAGCGCCGCCGCGGCCCAGTACAGCTCGCAGTCGCAGCGAGGCATCCCGGCCAGCTCCAGCGTGAGCGTGGGCCCCGCCGGCGCGGCGGCGACGCGCTCGTAGTCCTCGCGGCGCAAATACAAGCCGACATCGAGTACCAAGACGTAAATGTCGACAGTGGTGTTGAACTGGAGATCGGTGTACTGAAACAGATAGTAACTAATGTATAATTATTCATATCAGTAGGATCGGATGTAATAGGTAGGTATATCGAGTACGTTGAGCTGCGCGATGGAGGTCCCGTGGATCTCGAGTCTCTTGAGCCGCGGCAGCTGCCGCCAGTCGGCACAGATGCGCCGCGTGCTGGTGCGGGCTAGGTACAACTCCGTCAGGTTCTTCAAGTCACGCAGCGGCGACAATCCTGCGCGACGTCATCGAAATCACATAAACATCGATATGGTTAGGGCGGCAGGAGAATTCATCGGCACGAGCGCGCTCACCCTGCACGTCGTGCCCGGCGTCGCGCGCGCGCGGGCACGGGTCCAGCGCGATGTTGTCGCTGAGGCGCAGCACACGCAGAGACTTTATAGCCTCCAGCGCGCCCAGCACTGAGCCTGACAGGCTGTTACTGGACAGATCCAACTCTCTCAGAGATGTGGATTTCCTGAAAAGATTGCTGCACAAAAATGGACACAATTAAAACGACGGACAAAAGTTATGTTGTACTAGTCCGCGCTCGAGGAACATTACGCTTGCAGTTCACGGGGCACATGGTCAAGAAGCCCGCGACGCAAGACGGCGCTTCCTCTTCGCGAGTGAGGCGACATTAAAGATATCGAGCTCACCCGGGCAGTGTGTGCAGGCGGTTACCATGCAGGTCGAGCACGCGCAGCGCCGGCGCTTCGTCCAACAGTCCCGCTGGCAGTGTCTCCAGGGCGCCTCCTATAATCCAGACGACTTCTAGCGCAGTGGCACCGTGCAGAGCGCCCGCCGCCAGTGTCTTCAGTTTCTTGGCCATCAGCAACTCCAGCGAGCGCAGGCGCGCGCAGCGGGCCAGCCAGCCGTCCGGCAGCGCCTCGACAATGGCGTTCTCCACGGCCAGCCGGTCGAGGCCGGCGCACGAGCGCCACGGCGCCGGCTGGCGCTTCGCCCACTTCATCAGCTCCAGCGAACTGAGCGAGTCCGGCAGCGACAGGCCCACTAGTGTGGCGGGCGATTCTATATGCAGCGAGCGCAAGGTGCCCGCCGGCTCCACCTCAACGGGTTTATTGTCCTCCACCACCAGCCTGCCGAGACGCGGCAGGCGTGCGAGGGCGGCGGCCGGCACGCGGCCGATCGTAGTATAACGCAGCTCCAGCCGCTCAAGGTCGACGGGGAGCAGCGCGAGGTCGGCGGCGGTGACCCTCGTGTGATAGAAGCTTAGATTACGAAGGGCCGGCATGTCGGCCAGCAAGCTCGCATTGTAATTCTTTATGTAACTGAGTTGAAGATGGGTGGGGTATGATGGGGGTGCCGGCCCGCCGCCCCCGCCGGGGTCAACGAACGCGGTCACGTTGAGGGCGTGCAGGACGGCCGCATAAGACCTGGCGAGGGGCCAGCAGGAGCTGAACCGCACCTCGCGCACGCGCGGCGCGGTCTCGAAGTGCGGCAGCGCCGACTCGTCGAAGGCGAAGCCCGACGTGCAAACCAGAGCGAAGTAGTTGCCATCGATTAAATGGTACGTAAATTCATCACCTGAGGATGAGCGATATAAAGTATGGAAAACATCGGCGTGAAGTAGGTAATATAAAATGCGACGTTGGAATGTGTGACATATTGAGCACGCCCGAGGATACAACCGTGTGCCGGTCCAACATGCCTTCTTCACATTCCGCTGAGTGGAGCCAGGTGTGGACATACTCATTAGACAACAATATACAAGGTGTAAGGGGCATCGTTACGAAAACTGATATAAGAACTCAGAATAGGAATTTTCCGTATATGTTTTTATTAATTAAAATTAACTATTATAGTTTTAATTTACATTGCTATTTATGTCTTAATTACATTGCTTACATTGGTGATTCTTAACTCCCCTTCTTAAATCATGAGTTGAGTCCATGGTAACGTTTTCGTTACAATGTCTCTTTCACCCTGTATAAAACAAACAAGTGTAGGGTGGTATTTCTTGTATTGAGCGAGCGAAGTTCAAGTGTTAAGCTATTATTTTCAATAATTAAATAGTACAATTCTTACCCATTGCGTAAAACCTGTAGTTAAAATCATTGTTTTCGGGCACGTAACAATCCCATGTCTGGTCGCGCGCGCACACGAGGCGGGCACGAGCACGAGCACGAGCACGCACGCCCAGCGCCGCCAGCGCCAACCACCACAACCACCACATAGATACTGCGTACAACGCACGCCATGAGGTCACACTTGAAACGTGGAACTAGCTTTTGATTTTTTATCTGTTCTTGGAAATATACAGGCAAACAATAGAAGCATTCAAGTTGTCAGGTGATACAAAATGCCAGACGAGAAAAAATATCAGAATGAATCTTTCCCCCACAGCAAATTATGTATAAGACATAAGATAGCCATAACAGTTGTTTATTAGATGGGTGGTAGATATTAGACTCAAACATTTTTTTTTTTGTTAATAAATCCAATAATCGCGAGAATAGAAGAGAGTTTTCACATGGCTCTTTTGTTTACACTTATTAACAAGTAGACAGTGCCAAAGCGATGATAATTACTTAATTACTTCTCATTAAACTGAGTACAAACTTGTTTTGTTTTTCTGTAATAATATGCCTTTTTTTTGGGACTAGTCCCGCCACACACTCCCACCACTGTAACTCCTGTAAGCCAGGATCGACAATGGTGACCAATAATGACGTCGATGTTTGACCCTCGACGAGTCCCGGGGAATAGTTAAATTGTCTTGGAACCCGCACGAATTTAATCGAAAGAAATAATAGGAGGAGTTGGAAGACAAAATGCCCACTTCCCTCCGGTGTAAAGCGGGAGACAAAATATATGTAGCTGGTATGGGCTAATTGCCATAGAAACAAGACTGTTACAGCTGATTGAAGACCAGTTGTAAGGCACCACGGATCGTAACAAGACTAATTGGACCTAAACTCGTGAGCTGATTATACTTGATTCCAATAATAGGTATGGCAAAAGCGCTTGAACGCACGGAAATTGTCCCTCGTTTCCACAAGGTCTGTGTAATAAACTGCTCCAGATGTCACTTGCAGGCTACTAATAATATACCTATAGAAATACACATCTGATTATACTAAGATCGAAAGGCACATCTCAGCAGAACCGTATTTTCTTCTTATGACCGTGCAGTAATGACTTTCCTAGTTGGGTTCACTTACTAAACGGCTTTTTAGTTATTGAACGGGAGAAAGTGTTATATAAACTGACCTCTATTAATAGAGAGGAGACGTGACAAAAACGGCCCGAAGATGGATTTCACTGATACACTCTCGCGCAGAACAAGGTTAAGTAACAACATCCGGTACTAACGCGACGAGTACGCAGGGCGAACACTGCCGATATGATAAATAGAGTATTTTACATATAGTAGCTGATATGAAGTTATTACAGACCAATAAGTCACAGACACCGCATAGCGGGGCCCCCTCCCTCGCTTAACACATGCATAATTGCATATGGTTCTTCTAATGAATTTGAGTGCCCTGGGTTTTGCTCCAGGACTCTTATAGCAGACTACCTTCGGGAACGCCAGCAATATGAGGCTATAGGCATGTATGAATCGTCCCCATACCATACGTGGCCTGGCATCAGTCAGGGGTCCATACTTACTCCTTTGCGTTTTAATATAATGATCAATGATCTTGCTGCTGCCATATAACATGCCAAATGTCTGCTGTATGCTGATCATTTGAAGTCGTTCTTGGAAATAGAATCAGATGACGATTGGCTGAAACTTCAACATGATATGGACGCGGTCTGTGAGTGGGCTGTGGCAAATAGAATGGAGTTCAACCAATCAAAATGCTACGTCATGACCTTCAGCCGAAAGCGACACCCATTTGAATATCAATACAAACTCAGTTCCTTAAATATAACTAGGTCTTCATCCATGAAAGACCTGGGTGTCACCTGCGACAGTAAATTAACATTCCATAACCACATGATTGCAGTAGCTAAGGAGTCCTTTAAGAGACTTGGATTTGTCCTGAGGAATGCACGGGAGTTTCGAAAGGACTCAGTCATTCGGATAATATGTAACGCCTTGGTTCAGAGCAAGTTAGAAGCCAGTGCATCCATCTGGATCCCACACAGATCATACGCCCTTTTACTTGAAAAAGTACAAAAAGCATTTATCAGGTATCTATAGAAGCGTGTCCAAGGATACTACACAAATTTGTAACCTACCAAGTTCCTACTAGGTTGTCTTGGTAACAACTCGCATCAAACTAGAAGAGCATTCGACCAAATTATAACGTTATGCTTTAAATAAATATGTCCCTAGTAGTCCCTACGACCCGTAAGACCGCACCTGACATTGTGATTGGTCCATTAACGGCTCGACGTTGAACGGACCAATCATCATTCGTCGTCGTTCCCGATACCTCGCCAACTTTTGACAATTCGATTATCATACAATAGTGGGGGTATGCGGTGTCTTGTTTTATTGGTCTGTGGTAGATATCAATTGAGAGCCGATAATACGAAACTGGAATGTCGTCTGGGAGTCACGGTCACGGGCCTGTGTACATTTACTAAAACAATCGCGAGCATAGTTCTTGAATTGGAAAAAAATATCAAATTTCGATAGCATTCAAGTAAATAGATTTATGTTATCCTATGCACGGCGTTTACAAACTTTTCACTGGATAGTATTGTTTACCCTTTTTTAAAGGTATTTTGGTTGTATTGTAAGGCCGCAACACATTATATTCAAAGACCCGTAACTCGGACAGTTTAATAATTTCCCCGAAACACAAACATTTATTTTGGACTTCTGACATACCCCGGTTATCATGTTCTTAATTAAATAAGTATTATTATTTGATAACTGTGTGGATACAAAATAAGGAAATTACGTGCGTGACCGTTTACGATATAGGTATTTGTAATAAAATAAATAACATATTATTTGACCGGGAGTCCCCGGGGTTGTCGTCATCACAAATGAATTCCAAAATGCGGCCGCCTAATCGCCTGTACTGTAAACGACAAAAGAGTGTTGTAAAACTAAACGTATTAAAAAAGAAACGTTTCTCTCTGGCAGCTCAATGGCAGTGAGCCGGTGTTACGTATTCTTTGCAATATTTTTTTTCCATATCTCATCTTTATCATTGGCTGGCTCATAACCCATCAGGTTATGGGCTCAGGGTTATTTGCTGCGCCCTGCATCCTTAAAGTTTGCGGTATACACTGTTATATCACTTTACAATAAATTCAAAGTGATAGGGAACACGCTGGCCGGCAACCTCAAGGAATCCATTTTATTGCCGTTTTCACCATGTCCTCAACAACATCATTACCAATAGGAATCCCTATTGACAAATTAAAAGGGATCGAAGATTATAACCATTGGAAATTCATGATGAAAATGATACTGATGCACGCAGATCAATACGACTCCATAAAATCGGCTGAGGAGTGCTAGGACGAAAAGAAGCTCCAGAAGTCATTAGCGAAAATTTGCTTATCTGTTAGTAGTTCAGCATTGCCGCATGTTCGTAATGTAAAATCGCCGTACGAGGCGTCGACCAGTCTGCAAAATGCATATGAGGACAAAGGATTGAGCAGGAGACTAGGATTGCTCAGATCGTTTGGTGTGAAGCTAAAGGAGACAGAGAATATGCAGAGCTACCTGTTGAAGATAACTGAACTCGCTCAACAGCTATCTGACATAAGCTCATCGTTGGAGGATGAGTTTGTGGCTATCATAATGCTCAGTGGCCTCTCAAATGACTATGACCCGCTGATAATGACCCTGGAGAACTCAAATATGAAGCTCAGTACTGATACGGTTAAATCAAAGCTACTTTTGGAACAACAGCGCCGGGATGAAAAAGTTGAGTCCCCTGAAATGAATGCACTGGTTATAAAGCTGTCTTTTAAGTGCTTCAGTTGTAAAAAACCAGGCCATCTGAAGAGAAACTGTCCACAAAATAGGAAACAGGACGACCAGGAGTAAGTTCAAGAGGAAACATCTTTATTATTTGCGTTGTCAGTGAATTTCAAGAGTGATGTGTGGTATATTGACTTTGGGGTACCAAATCACATGTGCAATAATAAAGATCTTATGTTTGACTTTGTGTATACCGAACCGGTGGATGTTAATGTGGCGAATGGGGAAAAAGTGTCTGCGCAATGACACGGTAAAGTTCGAGTGCACCTGGAGAACAGTGTAAAGACAATAAGTATCGTGTGTTTTATACCTAAACTGTTAACTAACTTAGTATCAGTTAGGGAGTTAAACAAGAAAGGCTATAGTGTTGTTTTTGAATCTAAAGTGTGTAAAATCTTAGATGGTAATGCAACAATAGCCACTGGTTCGAATGTTAATGGTGTTTTTCAGCTTAATATTGTTGAGAATATTTTAGTCTGTGGGGAAAAGTCAGAAATGGCCATGAACTCAATGTCTGAGGAGTCTGGAGATGGTAATATGTCATTGGAAGATTATAGAACCATACAGCTTGAAGCTGACAAAGAGGTCAACATGGAGTCTGGAATCTGGCATCGTAGACTGGCACACCTTGGTTCGATAAGTATGAATTTAGTGAAAAATGGTCTAGTCACAGGTGTGTATTTTAATAATGACTCATTCAGTCCATGTCTAGCTTGTATAAAAGGGAAGCAAACTAAACCTTTTCTAAAAAGAGTTTCAGTAGGGCAACTGAGATACTAGGGTTGGTGCACACTGATGGAGGACTGGCTCATTGAGGTCGCGCTGGTGGTCCTCAACAGAGGGACAGTGAGCACGTGCGTGCGGCCGCAGGGCGAGTCCATAGTGGACGTGACGTTCGCCAGCCTTGCCTTGGCGCGACGTGTTCGGGGCTGGAAGGTGGTGGAGGGCGAGGAGACTCTGTCCGATCATCGGTATATCCGATACGATGTCTCCGCCCTCCCAGATACCTTAACCAGCCCAAGCCCGCTCGCGACGGGAGATGGCCCACGGTGGCGCCTGGGTAGCCTGGACATTGAGCTGGCCAAGGAGGCGGCTATCGTCCGGTCCTGGGTGTCCGCGCCTAGCAGTCCGGAGGTGGAGGTTGAGGCCGAATGTTTCCGGGAGGTGATGACGGAGATCTGCGACGCATCCATGTCCCGGGCCAGGAACCTCCCTCCCAAGCGCCGAGTCTACTGGTGGTCCGCCGAACTCGTGCAAATGCGCAGAGCGTGTGTCGCGGCGAGGCGCCGGTATACCCGATGCAGGAGAAGGCGGCGCAGGGACGAAGCCCTGGAGGCTGAACTCCACCTGGCCTACAGGCAGGTGAAGATGTCCCTCGTGGTGGCGATCGCCAATTCCATCACCCTGGCCAGGGAGGAATATTTGGCCACGCTGGACCGCGACCCGTGGGGGCGGCCGTATAAGGCGGTAATGAATAGGCTACGCCCCTGGGCCCCCCCACTTACGCAGAGCCTTCAGCCCCAGTTTGTGGCGGACATCGTCGCGGCATTAATCCCGCAGCGGGTACAACACACGGCACCTGTGATGGCCACATTCGGTGCAGTGGACATAGTCGACCAAAACGACGTCCCGGAAGTGTCAGAGGAGGAACTCTGAGCGGCCATTTCCAGGATGAGAGCCCGGAACACGGCCCCTTGCCCGGATGGCATTCCCGGAAAAGTGTGGGTTTTGGCCCTAGACGCCCTGGAGCCTAGGCTGAGGACGATGTTTACTGCCTGTCTGGCCCAAGCCACAATTCCACAGAAGTGGAAGACAGGCAGACTCGTCCTTATCCGGAAGGAAGGGCGTCCCGCGGACTCTCCCTCCGCCTACCGTCCGATAGTGCTGCTCGACGATGTGGCCAAGCTCTTTGAGAGAGTGGTGGCCGGACGCATCGTCGAGCACCTCGAGGGTGTCGGATCAAACTTGGCGGACAACCAGTTTGGGTTCCGCAGGGGTCGCTCTACCCTTCACGCGGTCATGCGCATTAGGTCAATTGCGTAGGAAGCAGTCTCCCAGGGCGGGGTCGTCTTGGCGGTGTCTCTTGACATCGCCAATGCCTTCAACACCCTGCCCTGGTTTTGCATTAGGGATGCGCTCCACTTCCACAGGGTGCCACCTTACCTGCGTCGTATCATCGGGTCCTACCTGTCGCACCGAAGGATCACATACCCCTGCCACAATGGGCAAGGGTTCCTAAACATGACCTGCGGAGTTCCACAGGGGTTGGTCTTAGGGCCGCTCCTCTGGAACATAGGGTTCGACTGGGTCCTGCGAGGCGCAAACCTCGGGAGTGTCGAGGTAACGTGCTACGCCGACGACACCCTCGTGACCGCCCGGGGCCCAAACTTCCGCCGAGCTGCCATACTCGCAACTGCGGGAGTGGCACACGTCGTAGGCCGAATCCGGCGTCTGGGACTAGAGATGGCCTTGAGCAAATCCGAGGCCCTGTGCTTTAACGGGCCTAGGAACGCGCCACCAGCGGATGCCCACATCATGGTCAGCGGAGTCCGCGTCGATGTCCAGCCGACGTTGAAGTACCTCGGCCTCGTGTTGGATCGCCGATGGGACTTCTGCGCCCATCTCGAGCGCCTGGCCCCGAGGGTAACAAGAGCAGCGGCAGCTCTTGGGACATTGTTGCCTAACATCGGTGGCCCTAACGATCCCTGCCGTCGCCTATACGCCGGAGTCACACGATCCATCGCCATGTACGGGGTTCCCGTGTGGGCCGACACCCTCAACCGCCGGAGCATCGCGCTATTACGCAAACTGCAAAGGGTGTTGGCCATCCGAGCCATACGGGGCTACCGGACGATTTCCGGAGAGGCGGCATGTGTATTGGCGGGCTCCCTGCCGTGGGACCTAGACGCCAGGATACTCGCGTCGCTATATGCTTGGCGCGAGGAGGCGAGGGCCCGACACCATCATCCGGCCCTGGATGAGCTCAGTGCGCGCAGGGAGGACCTACGGCAAAGCGCAGTGGCAGAGTGGCTCCAGAGGTTGGAGCACCCCAGCGCCGGTGCAAGGACAATCGAGGCCATACGTCCAGTCCTACAAAGGTAGCTCGATAGGCGGCATGGCGTCCTCACCTTCCGCGTGACGCAGGTCCTCTCGGGACATGGCTGTTTCGGGAGGTACCTGTGGCGCGTGGCAGGGAGGGAGCCCACAGCAGTTTGTCACCACTGTGACGTATGCGCTGAAGAGACGGCCCAGCACACGCTGGAGGAGTGCTCGGCGTGGGCAGACCAGCGCAGAGAGCTGCGCGCTGTTGTGGGGCGCGATCTCTCGCTGCCCGCCGTGGCTCGCACTATGGTGGACAGCGAGAGGTCGTGGAATGCGGTCACCTCCTACTGTGAGGAGGTGTTAACCCGGAAGGAGGCGGTGGAGAGGGACAGGGAGGCCAACGCCACCCTGGCGATCCGCCGCCGAAGACCAGGGCGCAGGAGGAGGGCGTATGCCGACCGCCTTCCCCCCTAATGGGAGCCTCTGGGCGACGGACACAGGGGGTCTGTCGCGTATCGTGAGGCTCAGGAGGCGGCGCTGCAATGTCAACAGTAGCGCCGATTGGTCGTTTAGGGTGTATACACCCAGAGCCGTGGCCTAATTAGGCCGCAGTCGCGCCGAGGAATGCGGAAGTGAACCCGTCCACCCGCGTCCCCGGTAAATGCGACGGTGCGAAACTGTGGGGTTTTAGCCGGTAGGAGTCCGGCATAACCCTCGCGCCTCGCGAGAGACGCGAGGCATCCATGAGGATTTCCCCACATAAAAAAAAGGGTTGGTGCACACTCATGTGTGTGGTCCAATACAAACAGCATCATTTAGTGATATGCGGTATTTTGTCACGTTTATTGATGACTGATGTTTATTGATGACTGATCACTTTAAATGAAACAAGTAAAAGAATAAAAATAATAAGAAGTGACAATGGCGGGGAATATACTAGTGTTGTTTTCCAGGAGTGTCCCAGGACGTGTAGGATCAGGCACCATACTACGGTTCCTCATTGCAGTGAGCAGAACGGAGTTGCAGAGAGAGCCAACCGCACGATTATGGAGAAGGCTCGCTGCATGCTCCAGGACGCAGGGTTGGAAGAGCGTTACTGGGCCGAAGCTGTCAACACAGCAGTCTACCTTAAGAATCTTTCACCATCCAAGGCTGTAATGGGTTCAACTCCTGGTTGTCATACCCAATTTACAGAAGAGGCACGAAAAAATGTTAACCATTATTTTAGAATGATGTCTTGGAAAGAACAAGAATATTTTATTAAAATAACACATCCAAAGAAGAGCCTAAACGAAAAACCGTAAATGGTAACAGAAAACTGGCAAGAAATGTAGGCGTATCATATTTTCTCACAAATGAAGCAGGGACAAAGGTCAATGTTTGCAAAATATTTTCTTTGGAAACACTAGGCTACAACAAAAAAATGATAATTTTTATTATTATTTTTAGCACAGCGAATTTTTAAGTTTCAAAAGTACGTAACATTTTTTTTTTCACAGTTTTATGTTTATGGTAGAACTGTCCTTTTTACCTATGACGGTAGAATAACGGACAGGGAACCCGCTTTCACCAGCATGGACTTTAACCAGTACTGCGAGGAGGAGAATATTAAGCATACAACGATAACAACAGGAGTGCCTAGAGGATTACCTCTTACTGCGCTCTACCCGCCCATTAGTGCAGGTAGAGCGCATACATCGCATACTAATACCTATGCTTGCTAAACTAAGTTTGGAAGATAATTCGTTATGGTATAAGCACGTAAGTAGATTTCAACGAGCGCTGAATAGTAACTATCAAAGGAGTATAGACACTAGCCCATTCCAGTTATTAACAGGAGCCAAAATGAAGTGTAAAGAAGATGTGAATACTAGAACTTTTACAGAAAGAAACTATAGAGCAATTTAACGAAGACAGATAATGTTTAAGAGAGAAAGCTAAGGTGCAGATACAGAAAGTTCAAGACGAGAATAAGAATACTTACGATAAGACAAGGAAACAGAGTACTAAGTGTGAAGTTGATGATCTAGTAGCCATTAAAAGGACACAGTTCGGCCCAGGTCTTAAGATGAAACCTAAATTCCTTGGACCATATAAGGTAATAACTAAAGTCAAACGAAACGATCGTTACAATGCAGATAAGCTCAACAGAGACACAGAAGGACCATTTAAGACATCTAGCGCTGCGGATAAGCTCAACAGTGACCCAGAAGGACCATTTAAGACATTTAGCGCTGCAGATAAGCTCAACAGTGACACAGAAGGACCATTTAAGACATCTAGCGCTGCAGATAAGCTCAACAGTGACACAGAAGGACCATTTAAGACATCTAGCGCTGCAGATAAGCTCAACAGTCACACAGAAGGACCATGTAAGACATCAAGCGCTGCAGAGCTGATGAAAAGATGGCCTGCTTCAGATGATGAGCTATATTATGTTGTGATGTATACCAATAATGTTTGCAGTTTCAACAATTCAGTTGTTAATGTTTAATTTCATAAATTGTGTTATGTTTGATTAATATTAGTTAAGATGTTTAATTCATTCAGTTTTGTTAATTTTAGTTAAGTGATAAGTATATTTTTTTTGATTCGGAATATACTACGAGTAGGTGATACAAAATGGGTATACTATTTTTTTTGCAACTTAACTTTGTATATCTCAAGCTATCGGCTTTGTGGGACAGTTGAAGTACTAAAGGTTTTGTAGACTTGTGAAATCGGTCAACAGCTGTATTCCTATAACACCTTTTGTTTTTCAAGTTCCCCCCAAAGCTGATGGTTTTGGAATTACAAAGTTAAGTTTTGAAAAAAAAAGTATACCCATTATGTGTCACCTTGTATATGGATATGGTAACTGTAATAGCCCAGTCATATTAGGTAAAAAAGGGGTCAACCTCGGAATGAAAGATAATAAGCTGCAAATTGGTATGAACCTTTGTTTTGTCATTCTAAATGTTGTCTCAAAAGTCACAATCGTTATCGTGTCCGCGTCTCAAGATATTCAAGGTCAAAGGTCACAAAAATCGGTTTTTCGCGAATATCTGGCTTCCTATCGGTTAAATGAGATTTGCATTTATTATAAAAGTTGTAGGCTATAAAATTCCCTACAACTAATGTTTAAACTTTTTTTTCATACGACTAACCGTTTTGAAGGTAGAGCGCGAAGAGTGCACATCGTACAGTCATATACGGCCTAATGCAAGGTCAAGCGTGAGTTATGGTTATCAGTACGTTATAAAGTCAATTATTTACTTGGAAATTATAATTATTAAACAATGCCTATTATTTATGTACTAACTATTAATTATTTATATATAATTAAAGTAAGTAACTTGATTATTTATATATAATTATTCATATTTAACTATTTAAGTATAAAATATTATTAATTCTGGATTATATATTTTAGTTTTATTTTAAGTTAACACGACATTATATATCTTTTCTTTAAAACGCGTAAATTTCTCAATACTTATATACCTGGAAATACTTGTCCCTACCCTATGCCCTTTTCTATTCATTGCCGGGACAGATGTTCTATAGTATTCAAGGCCACTCTCTCCACTTTGTATGAGTCAAGATTATTCGTTAGTTTGAAATTGTACCGTTGCAACTACGGACGTACGGTTTTAAGAGCTATGGCTGATTTGTGTTTTATATGTGATAAGAAACTTTCAGAAGGTGTTTCTGTGAATGTCGTACGTGGTTTACAAACTTTAAAAACTGCAAGTATTGAAAGAAATGATGGACATATAGACTATTTAAATACTTTAAGTTCTGTAAATGTGCATTCCGAGTGTCGAAAAGTGTACACGAGTAAAAATGTTATTATTGCATCAAAACGACGCACAGATGAGAGTGAACCTTCAACGTCAAGTGCACCTCGTAAAAACCGAAATGAAGTCTTTGATTTTGGAAAGTTATGCTTATTTTGTGGCCAAGAAGCTGATGAAATAGCAGAAAAGAAAAAAAAATTAAAGTATAGACGGACAATAAGTAATGTAAGTACTCTTGCATTCAAAGACAACGTAATTAAGAGAGCAGAAGAACGAAACGATTCCTTAGGAGAATTTGTAAAGGAACGTATATATTACGAGTATGATTTGATCGCTGCTGAAGCAAAGTATCATACTATTTGCTATACCAACTTTTTAACCCGAGTACCATCTGCAGATAAAAAGCCTCGCCAAGATGATCAAGTCACTCAAGCAATGAAGGAGATTTTTTATTATATAGAAAATAATGAAGATTCTCAATTTACTTTGAAAGAACTTAAAGATGTCCCTACGGAATACATACCTGACGATAAGACAATTATTACAAAATTACAACAAAAGTATTTAACTGATATAATAATCACAAAAAAAATTGGATCATTTACAATTATATCTTTCCGTGATACACAGCTTAACGTATTATCAAAAGCTTGGTACGAAAATAAAAAAAGTACTCCTGTAGAAGAACGTCTACGGATTGTAGAAGCTGCTGCGGCTATTATTAGGGAAGACATCAGATCATCTGTAGTTGAAACAAAAACGTATCCACCTCCGAATAAAATGCTAGATTGTATTAATGAAGAAATACCAAAAACATTATCACATTTTTTGGAAGAAATGATATTAAAAAATAGAAAAGGACAAGTAGATCATTTAAAAACGAAATGCACATCTATTAGCCACGCAATAATGGCTTCGATACGAGAACGTTCATTTTCATCACAGCTACTGTTGGGCCTTTCCGTATTTCTTCACAGAAGATATGGGTCTAAAAAATTGTTGGATGTTTTATCATCTTTAGGATTTGCTGCATCATATAGTAATACCATACAGTATGAAGTTTCAGCAGTTTACCATCCACAACCTCGTATTTTACCATCAGAGTCTGGTGCGTTGGTACAATATGTTGGAGACAATGCAGATATTATGTCAGTACTCTTGACGGTAATAATACTCTTCACGTTATGGGAATGATAAAAATAATTACTCCGAAAGATGCTGTAATTTATGATGATCGCATAAAAAAATGTACAACTAAACCGAGTGCAAAAGAGTTAGCAGCAATATCACATGTATCTCTTTTAGCATATGAAAAGCCAGTTGTACCTGGGTACAGCAAGATTCAAGTCCAAAATCTACATGATGATCAAGTACTGATTGAAAAAAAATTTAATGCAGTTGATTTGTTGTGGTTATACGGAAAATGGAAGAATCTTTCACCGTTGCCAGGGTGGAATGGCTATCTTCAACAACTTACGAAAAATAATCAAAATTTTTCAACTTCTCAGGTTATATTTCTACCTTTCATTGATCATCCTGCCAGTAATTTAGACACAATTTATACAACTTTACATAGTGCTATAAATATTGCCAAGTCACATCAACAAAAAACGTGCATAATTACATTTGATCAGCCCCTGTACTCAAAAGCACGTGAAATGGTTGCTGCGTCAGATGCAAACTCAGACTTGTCTAAAACAGTTGTCAAACTTGGAGGATTTCATATGCTCATGTCTTTTCTTGGATGCATAGGACATGTAATGGACGGTAGTGGTCTCAAGGAAGCTTTAAGTAAAATATATGCTACAAATTCGGTCGACAAAATGTTGAATGGTCACGCTTATGCAAGAAGTATCAGAGGCCATATATTATTACGACTTGCATTATCAATAAAGATTTTTGAAGAGATGAAAATTGAAAATTGTGTGTTAGATGAGTTAATTGAACAGATAACTAGTCGCGATGTTTCCTACGAAGATGTTGAAGGATGTACGAGCAGCTCCAACTCGTTAATTGATCAATTTCAGGATAAACTAAAAGAATTAAAAGCTCGAGGTCCCACGGCACAGTTATGGGTGCAATATTTTGAAATGGTATCAATAGCCCTAGATTTCATTCGCGCTGAAAGGCTGGGACTTTTTCAAGAACATTTGGATGCAGTGCGAAAAATGCTGCCCTATTTTCATGCTGGTGGTCATTTCCTATATGCGAAGTCAGCTCATTTGTATCTTCAAGATATGTTAAAACTTGAGGAGACAATGGATCAACAGGCTTTTGAGAACTTTAAAAACGGATTCTTTACTGTAAAACGAACAGAAAAATTCAATTCTGGTACATGGACAGACATGGTAATCGAGCAAAGTCTGATGAAATCTATGAAGACAGAAGGAGGAGTATCTCGAGGCCGAAGTACACAAGAAAGTGTTCTATGTAAGTGGGTATATGCTATGTATGCCACGAATACAATTTGTGAAGAAATTGAACGGTTTTGTAACATTTCTTTCGATTCTGTGGACCAACATGTTGATGCTAGAGATTCACGAATAAAAAGGGATGATACTGATGTAAATGAACTGGTTGGTTGGTTTACGCTTCATAATCCCTTTCCAAATGCGAATCAGTTGGTATCCTTAGCTTCAGGAATCGTTGGAAATGACCAAATTAATTGTCACCGAGCCCATGAAATCGGATTGCAATCTATGGTAAAGATAACTGGTTTGAACTTCAACGAAATAAAGTTAAAACGCGTCGATAAGGTTTTACCGCTTTCAGCCATTAACAAATCTGTCAAAATTAATGATTGTAAAGTTTCTATAGATCCAATGTTACTTTTCCAGAGAATAACTGTAAGCAAAAAATTTGAAAGTAATTTACAAGAATATCTTCAGTATGAACTAAGTCCGTATCCGACATCTTTATTTGATAGTAATGGCATGAGAAAAACCACGAAAGCAACATTATATGACAATATGATGCCTGTCGTTATCGATCTTGATGAAAATAATGTAACATACATCATCGATGGTGGATTTCTTCTGCATCGCGTCGTATGGAGCAAAGACGATACTTTCTCTATTATTTTAAATAAGTACATTAAATATTTACAAACACATTATGGCTCAGCAATTGTTGTTGTATTTGACGGATATTCGGACTATAGTAAAAATATTAAAGCACTGGAACAACAAAGAAGAACTGCTGCACTTTCAAAATCATATGAAGTTTGTTTTGACGAAACAATGGTTGTGCCAATCAGTCAAGAAATTTTTTTATCAAATCGGTCTAATAAAAAAAAAATTATCGACATTCTTGTTGAAAAATTTAAAACTGTTAATATCACAACAAAACAAGCCAGAGATGATGCTGATGTTCTCATCATTGACACAGCTATTGCCTTATCAGAACATCAAAAGACTGCTGTCATCATAGGAGAAGATATCGATTTGCTCGTTATTTTAATTGGACGTACTCAGTCACATCATCAGGAATTTTTTTTGAAAAAAGTTTGCAAAGGCAATGTCAAAACACAAATATATTCTACTAAAAGTTTTGACCAATATCCTCGTACTAAAAAGCACATTTTATTTTTACACGCATTCAGTGGCTGTGACACGACTTCTGCGCTATTTAAAAAAGGAAAAAAAACTGTTACTAGAGCATTGGAAAAAAATCCTGATTTAGATAAACTGGTGGAAGTATTTCAACAAGAAAACTGCCCAAAACAAACATTATTAGAAAATGGAGTGCGCATCTTGTTGGCATTATATAATGCTCCAAAATCTGAGGACAACATTGATCATTTCCGCTACACGCAATTCATCAAATTTACAAAACTAAATAAACCTGTACAACTGTCAACACTTCCACCAACAAGTGTAGCAGCTCATCAACACATAAAACGTGTCTACTACCAGATTCAAACGTGGTTAGGGAAGGACTTAGAACCTCAAGAATGGGGCTGGATGCTTGAAAATGAAATCCTGGAGCCCATACGAACGTTATTACCTCCAGCACCAGCCGAACTACTAAACGTAATATTTTGCAATTGCAAAAATGGTTGTGGTTCCCGCTGTGGATGCAGAAAATCAGGGCTACAATGTTCTTTAGCTTGCGGCCAGTGCAACGGACAAGCTTGCCTCAACGCTTCACTGTATCCAAGTAATCCCGATGAAGAAAATACATATGATCCCGATATTCTGGAAGGTTTGGAGATGAACATGACAGATAATGAGGATGATGACAATGAATCGAACATTTTTGAGCGACAAGAAGAAGAAGACGACGAAGAAGAAGAAGATAATTAGCTTCCATTTCCAATTTCATTACAATTAAAATCAACAAAGATACTTTTGATATGTGAACTCACATTTTGATAAATGTATATTATGCCGTATTTAATAATAAATAAAAATATGTGTAAAATATATACTCTTACTATCATTTTAACTTAAAATAAAACTAAAATATATAATCCAGAATTAATAATATTTTATACTTAAATAGTTAAATATGAATAATTATATATAAATAATCAAGTTACTTACTTTAATTAAATATAAATAATTAATAGTTAGTACATAAATAATAGGCATTGTTTAATAATTATAATTTCCAAGTAAATAATTGACTTTATAACGTACTGATAACCATAACTCACGCTTGACCTTGCATTAGGCCGTATATGACTGTACGATGTGCACTCTTCGCGCTCTACCTTCAAAACGGTTAGTCGTATGAAAAAAAAGTTTAAACAAAAGTTGTAGGGAATTTTATAGCCTACAACTTTTATAATAAATGCAAATCTCATTTAACCGATAGGAAGCCAGATATTCGCGAAAAACCGATTTTTGTGACCTTTGACCTTGAATATCTTGAGACGCGGACACGATAACGATTGTGACTTTTGAGACAACATTTAGAATGACAAAACAAAGGTTCATACCAATTTGCAGCTTATTATCTTTCATTCCGAGGTGAAAGCCCTAATATGACTGGGTATAAGGAGAAAAAGGATTTCTGGGGACAGAAATTAATGTAGGATGGCCAAGTGTGGGATTGGAACGTAAAGAGACAGCGTGAAAGGGAACGGTGTATTTGAACAGTGTGGGTTGGTGGAAAGTGAGGAACGAGGAATGAATGAAGGGATGAAAGGAAACAGAAAGGAACGAGTGAACGAATGATATAGGACAGACGTGAGGAGGTAGACTAAATTAAAGATGTGTAAAGGTGAAAAATAAAATTAAAAGAAGATTTTGAAGAAATAAGTTGGTGATTTTGTATTTAATAAATCCACACACGCCACATATATAATAAAAAACGTGGTTTGGCGAAATACAAAGACACAATAGTGTTTGTTTATTGTGTCAGTATGGTTAGCGGAATAAAACCCTAGGTCCAAAGGAAAAACTTAATCGACTTTATTAACAGAGTTCTTGTACAAAGCTCGGAAAGAAACTATAGCACGAGTTACTTTGACGCCAACTCCATCTATGAGTGTTATAATATAAACATTAATGTTAAATCATAAAAACACAGTATTTAAAGAGACATAAGTGAGAAATAATAGTGAAGTGTTCACAAATCACTTAGGTTTAAAATAAGTGAAAAGAAGATGAAGAGATCTAGAAGAAATGATGTAAAATCTACGAAAGCGTCAGGATCGGTCGTAAGCAAAATAAATCGAATGGAGAATCTGCGAGAATTTGTTACAAGTCCCGTCGCGCCTATAATAGAAAGGCTAGACAGTCTAGAGCGCAGTTCTGGCAATTTATCGAGTTCAGGGAATGAAGAGATGCCTAAAGAAACTTTCAACACACATACGTTGCGACGGGAGATTGTAGTGGTGCAATCACCGAGCAAGCCAACTTTCAACGGAAAAGGGACACACCCCATCTCTTTTTTAGAGGACTTCTTATTGAATATAGCATTGGACTGTCTCGCTGGAAACACAAGGAACAGGTCCAGAATTTTCCAAGAAAAGTAAGTATCGTTCGAAGAATTGTGTGTAGAATTTTTGAACCAATATTGGGACCGGGAGGCGCAAAATAAAGTAAAAGACGCATCAATAACGGGCGTTGGAACGCTTTGCGACAAACAATGACAGAATATTTCACTGATTTTTTTTTCAGAAGCAAATAGAACTGACCTGCTACTCTTCTGAGGACATTATTTTAGACGAGATAATGCAACATTATGCACAAGACATCCGTCGACTTTGGGAACCGTGGTACAAGGTGTCAGCGCCGCTTTAAAATTCTTAAGTAACATAGAGGGATCCTCAGATGCATCAAACCAATGAGACCAGAGTCGCAAGGGCTGCAGCGATTCAACAGACGAAGGTTTATCGGGATGGAAACAGAAGATGGTTCGGTGCTGGACCGAGTAAACTCTCGAAAATAAAGACTAACTACGCCGGAAATTGTGTGAGAGCTAAAGAAGAGAAAATGGCTGAGAAAAATCAGGAAAACTAGAACCTGCTGTATCTAGTGTCCGGGATTCGGCGGTATTATTACGGACCTTTAATCACGATTTACCAAAAAAAATAATGTTGAATATGGGAAGGCCACCGGGAAATTGTTTGGGCCGTCGGGTCGGTAATATTGTAACCATACCGGGTCAAACTGATACGTGCGGTTTCAGCTATAAACAGGATAATTCTGACAAACCTTCCATTGTGACAGCTGTAAGAGAATGTGCAAGAAATCTAGACTACGAAGCAAGGATTTATACAGACAACTTTGATAGGACCAAAGTCAGCTTGGCGTCTATTTTTGAAGATATGACGAGACGGAGATAGGAAATGGATTACCTAATTTGCCCGAGGTCACTGTGAAGATTGATTCACTAATAGTACAGTGTTTGATCGACACGGGATCACAAGTAACAGCTATATCCCGGGAGCTGATAGATGAACTAGAATCGTTAAACCTAAACATTCCTATTGTTTCTGTGGCTGGAATACTCTTAAAAGGGGCTATAAGACAAAGATCTGCGAAGATAAATACACTTGCATTAATACACATGTATGTATATGGAAATTAATTTAATAAACACGCCCTGTTTGATAGTTAACAAGCTGATTAGACCAGTGATGTTTGTATATAATTGGTTCACTGAAAACAATGCTGTAATAAAATGCGGAAATGGTGCTAAAATCTACCTAAATTTACCGAACAATCTTTGATAAAATTGAACTTATCTAATATTAGCAAAAGAAAATATAAAGAAAACGTTCCGACAACATACCCGTATGCTCTATTTTAGAATCTGGATCTCGGGTGGAGCTAGACGCTTATGTGAAATCACTAGATTTAAATCCTAATGAAAAAACAGCGTTGTTAAAAGTTCTGTTGAAGAGGAAGAAAGTATTTTCAAATAAGCTAGGGTGCACCGATGTATATGTACACGAGATTAGAATGATAGACGTCACACGCCATTTGTTAAATATCCCTACCTACTAAACGGCACGGTTGCTTTTCGTGAAAAGGTACACCCTACGCTTGTCCATTGACATCTACAATGAAACGCGAAGGCTCTATAAGAATCCTTTTAGACGCAAGAGAGCTTAACACACGCATTGAAGACGAGACGGAGATGCCTCCTATTATATCTGAGATACTACAGAGATTCAATGGCGTTAATTTTATTTCAACTTTGGATTTAAACAATGCATGTTTTCACACAAAGTTATCTGAAAACAGCATTAAATATACAGGCTTCGTGTTCAATAACAAACCGTACGTTTATTAACGCCTACCACAAGGTTTAAAGGCCGCTGTTTCTGGATTTACTAGAGCAATAGACTTTGATACTTGGGAGTGAAGTACGCGGTTTTTCTACGAATTACTTAGATGATGTGTGTTGCTATATCGTAGGAAGTATGGAAACACATATGGAACATTTAGATAGAGTGCTGCAAAGATTTGAATTGGCGGGATTAACGTGCAACTTGGCTAAATGACAATTCATGCGGCCGACAGTGAAGATGCTAGGCCATGTTATATAACACTGCGGGGTATCGAGATGGATGAAGAAAAGGTGGAAGCTATAAAAAATATCCCAATACCGAAGAAGGTGAAACATTTGAGGGCATTCCTAGGATTATGCAATTACTATCGACGCTTTGCCAACAAATATGGAGATGCTATTAGGCCGCTGTGCGCATCGTTGAAGAAGGAAATCAAATGGGAATGGGTAAACCTCAACAGGATGCCTTCGGAAATGTGAAATGTTTGTTTCTAGATGAAGTAATATTAAAATATCCAGACGCCAGCAAACCATTTCCCTTACAAACAGACAGTTCGGGAAATGCTTTGGGTGGATGTCTGTATCAACTAGACAAAGACGGAGAACATCAAGTAAAAGGGTTCTGTAGTAAAGGATTTGGAGAAGCGGAATCTCGTTGGACGGTCTCTGAACAAGAAATGTGGGCCATTATCTACTGTCTAAAGAAATTCGAGACGTATCTACGTGGTGTAAAGGTCATTATTAGAACTGATCACCACGCTTTAACATTTTTGAAAAGCTGAAAAATGCACTGTTGTCGAGTGGTAAGGTGGCTAGCCTACTAAAACCAAATTCGACTGTACGGTCGAATACATCTCAGGAAAACAAAACGTAGTACCCGATATTCTTACACGCTATTCTATGGGAGCAAATAAAGTACAAGACAAGGAGAAGTTAATAGAAATATCTGTGTTTGAAAGTGTAACGTCTGGTCACTATGTATTGTGGAGTTAGTCTAGACGTGACCGGCACCAGACGTACACGCTTGTATATTGAATAAACATACTAGTTTGAACTTTGATTTATTATTTTATACACCACTAACAAGTACGCTACAAAAGTGACAGCCAACTCGTTACGAAAATACATGAAGCACGTTTCAAACTATCAACAAGAAGACGTTCGTTAAATTTCATCATTGAAATGCTTAAGAAGAAACCCAGAAGAGAAGATACCAGTAAGATCCGGAGCAGGCGTTTATCAACTACAGAATGAAATATTATATGTGGTGGGACCAGAAGGCAGAAGTAAAAGACTAGTCGTCACTGCGGATAAAGTTAATGCTAGATATTATTATTGGGTCTGGGTGTCACTGGGATCGCCCCCAGTCCATTGTACGGTAACCCATAGTACAAGCTTTGCTTAGTTTGGGACCGTGCAGTTGGTGTGTCAGTCTGGCGATATTTATTTATTTTATTATTATATGGCATCATCATAAATTGGAAAGGACAGATTATTGAAGATCTTAAAATCTAAATATTTCTGGCAAAATTTCAATAGTTAGGTAAAGGAACTTTTATGAACTTGTCATAAATGTCAGTTGGCAAAAATAAACAACTGTAATACTTCAGGATCGGGTGCATGTAAACCGGTGATCGTGGAGAAAATAGCTCAGAAGGTCATGGTAGATCTCTATGGACCATTTCCGAAAACACGATGGAATTGTTCATACATATTTGTGATGCAAGACGCATTCACAAAACATGTCAAGTTATACCCCGTAAGTAGGCCTACGGCGAAAAAAGTATTGTCAAAAGTAGTCGTATTGTGAAATTATACAACCCGAGTGCATTGTCATGGATCGCGCCCTAATATTACGGAACGTTTTCATAGCGAGATGGGCAACACATTGCGTGTCTACTGTCAAGATGTGCACACAAGGTGGGTTAGTATCTTAATATATGATGAACATGAAGTTAACTTACTTACCTCTGACACGCCCATACGAATATACACCGACGGTAGTAAGTCAGAGAATGGTAGAGTGGGAGCTGCTTTTGTGGTTTATACTCCTGATGGAATCCTGACCTCAAAAAAAATGAAACTTTGCGGGACATGCTCGGTATTTATGGCAGAACTTCGAGCTACTGAAGCAGCACTGTGGTGGGCTATTGACAAAGACATCAAAGACCCTATTACTATTCTAACAGACAGCTTATCATCACTCAAAGCCACCCAAGACATTAATAATCCAGATCCTACATAAATACAATCCACCATCTATTACACAATTTAAAGACCTCGACAACCGTCAACTTTGCTTGGGTATGCGCCCATATCGGAATAAATGGAAATGAAGCTGCTGACGCCGCGGCCAAGAGTGCTGCAACCATGAGAATTGGTACGGAGCTAAATCTATTACCTTTATCGCACGCCAAACGATATTTTAGAAACAGCGCCCTGCAGGAATGGCAGATAGAATACGAGGACAGCCCACAAGGTGCCGAGATAAAGAAATGGTTCAAAGATATTAACTCCATAAGTGATTATAGAAAACATTTCCCAATGACGTTCGAATTAAAACAAATTGTTCACGACGCCTCCCACGCCACCTAGCGGCGAGCACCGGAAACAAGCGGTCCGGAGAAACTATATAAGGCGCCGGACCCGTCGGACCGACCCCTGTCCAAGCAAGACTCGCCTAACACAAATTTGTTAATTTTAATAAGAAATATACTTGTTTTAAACGTTAAATAAAATAATTATTGAAGCCAGCCCTTACCACGTCAATCGATCCGATCAAGACACGGAAGAAAGAAGCTATCGTTTCATCAGCAAAACCAACATTTGGACCATCGAAGCCAAATCAAGAATCAGCATTAAATCAACGTGGCATCAGAGGGTTTGGCCAATCAATCGTTCATTTTTATCCTATCCTTGTATTTGCATTTGTACTAATACCGTTCTCAATTATAGCGCCGGCCGGCACGCGAGCCCGAGCGTCCACCCACGCACGGAAAAATTGTGAGTACCCTTGTTTCACATAGACTGCCATAATGACTACCGAAAGTGAATTTAGTGAATGTTTATCCGAAAAATCTACCGGTTTAGCTCGTGAGTTAGTCAGAAAAAGAGGAACAGTTAAGGGTAGACTGACTTTGTTCTCAAAGTTTGTAAATTCTCTTGGGAAAACAGCTTTGTCAGATCCACGTAAATCGGAATTAAAAATACGTAAGCAGGCAGCCATGACATTACTAGTAGAATTTAACGAAATTCAAACTGCGATGGAAACATCTGCATCAGAAAGCGAATTCGAGCAACATCTGGCTGCTCGTGAATCATTCGAAGATTTGTATTTTAAAGTCATGGCTACAGCTGATTGTTTGGTAAATGAGAATGAATTAGAGAACGGATCCAAATGCAATGCTTCAAAATCGTACGTAAAATTGCCCACTATCACACTACCCACATTTGACGGTTCTTATGATCAGTGGCTAGAATTTAGGGATATTTATTCTTCGGTTATTCATGGGTCAAAAGAACTGGATAATATACAAAAATTCCACTATCTGCGTTCGTCACTTAAAGGAAGTGCTTCACAAGTGATTAAATCTCTCGAGTTTTCTTACGATAATTACGAAGTGGCATGGGAATTATTACAAAATAGATACAATAATAACAAATTACTAGTGCATAATCATGTTAAATCATTATTTTCCATGCCATCAATAGGTAAAGAGACTCCAAGTACGATTAGGAAGTTAATCGACACAGTCTTGAAAAACTTACGAACGTTACAGTTATTAGGCGAGCCCACAGAGCAATGGGATACGTTCATCATTTATTTAATTGTCTCCAAGTTAGATGCAGCTATTGAGAAAGAGTGGGAAACACATAAAAATACCCTCATTTCCAATAAACCAGAATGGAAACTGCAATTGAGTGAATTGATAAAATTCTTGAGGGACAGGGCAGATACGCTAGAAATGATAAAAGTTAGTCATCCTAGTCAGAAACCCACACAAAATGAAACCAGTATAACAACTCGGAGTTGTGTTGCTACTCAAGCAAAAAAGGTACCTTCGAAAGCAAAGCGTACCTACACATGCACTTTGTGTAAAAATCATCATCCACTGTATGCTTGTCCCCAGTTTCTTAGTTTAACTAAAGAAGATAGGGCCAGCTTAGTGCAATCTAAAAACGTTTGTAGTAATTGTTTACGCGCAGGGCACACGGATAATGATTGTTATTCAGGACCGTGTAAACGATGCAATCAAAAACACAATAGCCTTCTATGCAAAGAGAACGAGTATGAAGTGAACGGCAAAAATGAGCCCACGGTTCAAGGTTCGATTCCGACCGAGAAGCTCGACGTCCACGCTAACTTCTCAACCTCACTACACGCCACGACATGCAACCCTACTATACACAGCGGTGAGATAGCGAGCCACACAAGCACACAATCATTAAATGATCAGGTTTTGTTATCCACAGCATTGGTAGAAATTGCAGATAGTGACAACAAATATCACACGGCTCGTGCACTACTCGACAATGGTAGCCAGCATTCATTTATAACACAATCATTATGTAATAAATTAAACACAAAAAGCTTACAGTCCACTTATCAAGTCATAGGTGTAGGTAAGTCAGTCACACAGACTACGCACTCATGTGTTATCAATCTTAAATCGCTAGCGAGCGATTATTCCGCACGTATTAATTGTTTAGTTCTACCTAACATATGTACGAACTTACCCTCTTTAAATATAAAACCACACAATATTAATTTACCGGGGAATATAGTTCTTGCAGACCCAGAATATTTTATATCTACTCAGATAGATATACTGATAGGGGCTGATCTGTTCTGGGACTTGTTGAAACGTGATAGGATTCATTTAGCTAGTGGACCTTATCTATACAATACACAACTAGGTTGGATAATATCCGGTCCTATCTACTCTAATAAGTTGCAGTCTAACAGTCAGACTCGTTGTAATTTTACACAATCATTAGACACACAGTTAAGAAAGTTTTGGGAGATCGAAGAAATCACGCAACATAAACCATATTTATCAGCTGACGAGCAAGCCTGTGAGGAACTTTTTATAAACACAACAGAGCGGGTAGATGGAAATCGTTTCTCCGTTAGGATTCCATTGACTGAGTCGGCCGAGGCGCTCGGCGATAGTTATAAAGTAGCAAAAAACAGGTTCTTGTCACTTGAACGTAGATTAGACAAATCACCACAGTATAAAGAAATGTACAGTAGTTTCATGCGCGAATATTTAGCCTTAGGGCACATGACGCGCATAGAAGATTACACAAGTCCTCATTATTTTCTTCCACACCATGGAGTCTTTCGTGAGGAAAGCACCACCACAAAATTACGCATAGTATTTAACGCTAGTGAGAAAACATCGTCAGGAAAATCTTTGAATGATATTCAGTCGCCCGGTCCAGTACTTTTAAATGATTTATTTTCAATTTTATTACGATTTAGGCAATATCGGTATGTCGTATGCGCTGACATTGAGAAAATGTTCAGGCAAATACTCATACAACCACATCAAAGAAATTTACAGTTAATTCTATGGCGCGAAAATAATACAGGGCCAATCGATATGTACCAGCTTAATACCGTAACCTACGGTACTGTTTCTGCACCATATTTAAGCATACGTTGTATTCGACAGTTAGGGTTGGAATGTAACGATAAACAAGTTTCGCGAACGATGTTAGAAGACATATACATGGACGACTTGATTTTTGGAAATGATGATGAAGTACACTTATCACACATTTGTAAAAGGTTATCGGATGAATGTTTGTCAGCCTGTTTTCCCTTACACAAGTGGATATCAAATTCACAAAATGTTCTACATTCTGTGGTGAAGGGTAATAGCACGTCAAAACATCTATCACTAGGCGATAACTGTCAAAGCAAAACGCTAGGGCTCGGTTGGTTAAATGGTAGTGATGAGTTTAACTTTACCTCAAAGGTAAATACGAATGCATCCAAGCTAACTAAACGGTTTATTTTATCCACGGTCTCACAAATCTATGACCCCCTGGGTCTGTTAGCTCCTATTGTTATTATAGCCAAGATATTATTACAAAGTTTATGGTTATGTAAAATAGGATGGGATGATATAGTGCCCCAAGATATAAAACAAAAATGGGAACTTTTCATTACCTCATTAAAAAATTTGCACGAAATTCGCGTACCTAGGCATGTTACATGTGTTAATCCTCACTTAATAGAACTTCACATATTTACGGACGCATGTCAGAAAGGTTTCGGTGCGTGCGCATACATAAAAACAATAAAAAATAACAATATCACAGTGAAGCTACTTTGTGCCAAGAGCAGAGTATCGCCGTTAAAACCGGTTAGTATTCCGCGGCTTGAGTTGTGTGGCGCATTAACGGGTGCTAGGTTATACGAGAAAATAATAAAATCACTTCGTTTGCGATTCCATAATATCGTATTTTGGACGGATTCCACTATTGTATTAGGATGGCTTAAAATGTCTCCTCATTTACTAAAGACATTTGTTCAGAATCGAGTGGTGGAAATAAACGATATAACAAGTGAATCATTGTGGTTACATGTGAGCACTAAGGATAATCCCGCAGATTTAGTTTCGCGTGGTATGTACCTAGATGAGCTCCGTTCGTCCTCGTTATGGTGGACAGGACCCAGATTTTTACATGATAAGGTAAATAATTGGTCGCAAAATAATCATAACATCACGAACACTGATTTGCCAGAACTAAAAGCACATACACATATAGTTAGCACAGCGCACAGTGTTGTTTTGACAAACCAGAATGCACAAAGTAAAACTGTAGAATCACAACTATTCCCATTTAGCAGGTTTTCACAGTTTAATAGAATGCACCGTGCCTGTGCATATATGTTTAGATTTGTATACAATATTCATCCCAAAACAAAGGCTAACCGTCTTTCATGTCCATTAACAGTGGAAGAATTAAATAAAGCACTAACATGGCTTGTAAACATAGTACAACGCCAATCATTTTCGACAGAAATTCGCGCATTAATAAACAGAAAACCAATAAAAGGTAATCGTAATGTCTCCGGTCTGAACTTGTTTATGGATGAATGTAGTACTATTCGAGTAGGTGGGAGAATACAAAATTCGACAGATTTTTCATACTGTAAGAAACACCCTATTCTACTGTGTAGTAAACATTATTTTACTGTACTACTTTTCAGATATGAACATAGGCAGTTGCTACACGCTGGACCTCAGTTACTTCTGTCACACATCAAAGATAACTGGTGGCCACTAAGCGGTAGAAACTTGTCAAGAAGGGTTGTGCATCAGTGTGTCACCTGCAGCCGAGTGAGAGGAAAAACGGTACAACCTATAATGGGTAATTTACCAAGGGAAAGATTACAGATAGGTTTTCCTTTCACAAACGTTGGGGTTGACTATGCTGGGCCTATGTTTATATTAAATAAAAAGGGCCGCGGGTCTAGATTAGAGAAATGTTATCTCTGTATTTTTATTTGCTTTTCAACACGCGCATTGCATTTGGAGCTAGTTACTAGTCTCTCTTCGGAAGGGTATCTGTTGGCCTTAAAAAGGTTTATAGGTCGCAGAGGAAAACCTTACCAGATTTTTTCCGATCACGGAAGAAATTTTGTAGGTGCCCAAAAGGAATTTGCAGATTTTTTGAACAAAGAATCTCGGAATATTATTGACTGTATGTCTAACAATAATATTATTTTCAGATTTATTCCACCGTATGCACCTCACTTTGGTGGTCTATGGGAGGCAGGGGTAAAGTCGTGTAAATATCACATAAAACGCGTAGTCGGTAACGCCAACTTAACTTACGAGGAGTTCAGCACGGTATTGGTACAAATCGAAGCCGTCCTGAACTCCCGTCCCATGTGTCCAATGTCCACAGACCCTAACGACTTTAATCCACTGACACCTTCACACTTCCTGATTGGCCGGCCTCTGACTTCTCCCGGCTGCGATGACGTCACCAAGAAAGCTGCACATCAGCTGTCACGCTACCAGCGTGTCGAGCAAATGCGGCAACACTTCTGGCAGCGCTGGTCCCGAGAGTACATAGCTGAGCTACAGACGCGGACCAAGTGGAAGACAAACCACGATGATCTGGCATTACACACACTTGTGCTGGTAAAGGATGATAACCTGCCTCCGTTAAAATGGCGGATGGGCAGGATTTTAAGTATTTTCACAGGAAAAGATGGCGTTTCCCGTGTGGCCAACATCAGCACGGCCACGGGAACGATTCAGCGGGCCTTTTCGAAGATCTGCCCGCTGCCCTCATCATCAGAGGACATCAATATCACAGATGGCTGAGCACAGATGGCTGAGCACTTTTACGTTGAAAGCTGAAGCTTTCAAGGCGGGCGGCATGTTCACGACGCCTCCCACGCCACCTAGCGGCGAGCACCGGAAACAAGCGGTCCGGAGAAACTATATAAGGCGCCGGACCCGTCGGACCGACCCCTGTCCAAGCAAGACTCGCCTAACACAAATTTGTTAATTTTAATAAGAAATATACTTGTTTTAAACGTTAAATAAAATAATTATTGAAGCCAGCCCTTACCACGTCAATCGATCCGATCAAGACACGGAAGAAAGAAGCTATCGTTTCATCAGCAAAACCAACACAAATATTAACTGGTCACGCTTATCATCGCTCCTTTCTGCACCGCATCAAACGATCTGTATGGTACATAATATAATACATATACTACAATGTAACACCGACGACGGTGTAAACGGACAGTACCTTACCAACCGTACTAACGGTAACAAGTGTGAACAAATAAACAAACGATTAATTAAGTTAAACCATTTTATTATTTGGAAGGTTGACCCTGGGGAACCACACTCAACACTGGTGACCCCTACAACTTTGAACGCGAGTGCTAAATTGTGAATTGTGAACTTTAAATCGAAGTGTTATTCCATCTTATTTTTTTTTCATATTTTACGTAATATGGCCACCGCACAACAAGTACCACTGCCACCGCAGCCACCTACAGAGGTCATGGCCATTTCCTTATCTTCGCGAATCCCCGAATTTTGGGTCGACCAACCGAGGGTTTGGTTCATTCGAACCGAAGCCACCCTAGCACCACAAAAATTAGAAGACGATGCCAGATTTGATATAGTAGTATCAAAATTACCGAAAGAGGTCATCGCACAGCTCACAGATTTTTTGACAACGCCGCCCGCCACAAGAAAATTCCAAGCGCTTAAAACAAAGCTGCTGACCTTGTATGAAGATTCCAAGGCCCGCCAGATAGAGAAGCTTATGCGAGAGATGGATTTAGGCGAACAAAAGCCATCCCAGCTTTTACACCGGATGATCTCTCTCTCTGGCTCGGGATAAAGTCCCTGATGATCCTTCGAGTGCTATGGGAAGGACACTTGCCATCCACAATGAGAGCTGTGTTAACCGTATCAGAGACGAAGGACCTGGATAGTTTGGCTACAATCGTGGACAACGTCGCAGATGCCACCAGAACCAGCCAGGTATACGAGCTGTCACAGCAAAGGTCAGCAACCACGCCCATGGCTCATCCAAATACTCAAGAGCATCATAGAATGGAGACAAGCACTGACTATATTATAGCTGAAATAGCTAAGCTAAGCGTGCGAATGGAAAGCATCGAGCGTTCCAGAGATAGAGGAAGGCGCTATTACTACTATACGCTATACTCAAGAGCTATTTACGAGGGGTGGATAGTGCGTTATGGTTGTCTCATTAAGATCACTAGTGACCAAGGTCGTCAATTTGAATCTGTTTAATTTACCCAATTAATGATTTTTTTTGGTATAAACAATATCCGGACTACACCATACCACCCTCAAAGCAACGGAGCCGTGGAGAGATGGCATAGGTCAATCTGCTCTAATGGCGCGTTTAGATAACAATACATCGTGGGTAGCCGAATTACCTACTGTTTTATTAGGGCTGCGCGCAGCGATTCGTAGTGGCGTAAGTGCAGGAGAATTAACCTTTGGTAAAACTTTACGCTTACCCGGCGAATTCTACGATGCGTCTGAAAGTCATGACAGTAGCGATCCATATAGTTTAGTAGAAAATATCCGCAAAAGCATTGCAATGTATCGCCCCACACGAGGTAAACAAAGTTCACCATTGCAAAAAGCAACGCCCGATAAGCCGTTCGTGACTAGGAGCGGACGGGTAATCCGAACACCCGTGAGATTCGCTAATGAGTTAGTTCACATGTTCACACATCGTCATCATAAACAAACGATGACGTAAGCTATCTCTGAGGGAGGCAGGTGCTCTTAGATTTATTTTTGTCATGCAAATAACATTATACTTACATAATTATGCGACCCGATCATTTTATTAGCGATTTTAGGCAAGCCGCTCGTTATCAGACCATACCCGCCACTACTCAAATTGCTAGGATTAAGCATTTCGCAACATTGTTTGTCACAAGTAGTAGTAGTTAAATTTTATTGCTAGGTGCATTCATACCATTCTTGTCGTCATAGAGTTGTGAACTTACTTATTCGAAAAATGGGAAATTACCAAACTAAAGACAATGTCGCGGTGGTGTCACAGACACAAGTAGTTACGGAAGATTTGGGCCAGAAATTGAATGTCCTAGGGATCGTCACGATCATATTAGTAGTGCTCTTGTTAGGCGTTTTGTTGTACGGCATTCGACTGCGATGTCACAAACGCCTTCGAGGCTGGGTGCGCCGAGAGATTGCCACAGTCAACCTGGGCTCGCCGGTGCTGCGAGTGCAGACGGTCCAGCCACAACCAACCGCTGCAGCTGCCCCAAGTGTCAGTGTCGCGGGATATGTTTAAAACTAGGTACCTAACCAATCCTCATTAATTTTAATCTTCGGTATTAACTTCGGTATTATTCTTCGGTATTATAAATGTTTAATCATTATAAATAATATATTTCATGTACTTGATCAATTAAGGTTAGTATTAATACGTACGATAGTTTTAAGTTTTGATAATTAGATACCTAATCAACTGTTGCGACTCGACAGATTTTCTTTACAATTATTGTCCCACATTCCTATTTGTACCCATTTGAAATTTAATCTTAAGATTGAATCTTGTTCCAAAAGAGAGACATATGTAAATGTATACTGTGTAATTATTTTGGTTTGTATCAAAATATAAATAGCTTTGGGATACCTATATTTTTTTGTTGTGTAAAGGGGGGAATGATGTAGGGTCATAATATAATACATATACTACAATGTAACCCCGATGACGGTGTAAACGAACAGTACCTTACCAACCGTACTAACGGTAACAAGTGTGAACAAATAAACAAACAATTAATTAAGTTAAACCATTTTATTATTTGGAAGGTTGACCCTGGGGAACCACACTCAACAGATCCCTCACTAATACTTGCCCATGTGACGACACCTCTGTGCAGGACACAAAACATTTACGCCAGGAATGTCCCATATTTTCACGAACCAGACACGAACACGAATCATTATGTCAATTTCAGAATGTACATCCATACAGCTTAAGTAGTCTAACCAAAAGTTCCCACACAGTTTCATCATTCATTAAACACGTAAAACACATTATCTGCAAACTAAAACAAATTAATGGCTCCTAAATTACAGTTTCCGACAGAATCATTCCCTGTATCCATTAGCAGGGTTTTTAAAATAAGAACTATGTATGTATGAAATAACTGCTACCTCTATATAATAGACTTATAATTCCTTTTTATCAATAAAATGTTATATACTGAAAAAAAATATATCTTAAGAGATATAGAAGAATGTCATAACAACACTATAGTGACATTTATAGCCCGTGTTTCTTACTTTATGGCAGGAGTTCGTGGCTACGTATCAAAAATAGAAACGCCTAATCTACATATAACTGAGTCTGATGAAACTCTATCCGAGGCTAGGGCCAAAGCATCAGAAAACTTGTGAACTTTAAAAGAAAAAAAAAATTAATTTTTAAAAATTATTCGCTTATTTTATTTTAATTTTTACCTCACATATTTTAGATAAATACTTTACAATGGAACTTAAACTAGTCAATTATACATTTTTAGATAGAGCGTCGTATTAGTGGCTAGGGCATTTGCAAACTTAGCTGTTTCAGGGACGGCAATACACGCCCTCGGGTGATGCGCTTTGTAAAAAGGATATTTTCGGGGACTGATGTTGGTCCCGAGGAATACATAAACCATGTCACGGAGCGCATTGACTTCCTGAAGCAAAAAGTTTATGCATGGGCGAAGCGAATTCGTAGGTATAAGGCACGCGTAGATTGGTACTACCAGAACTCCATGTTACAAAGGGACTCCATGTTATCCTGGGAGCAAAGTAGTCAACGGGATGGTGAGGTGCACCAACCGGATGATGATGACATGATTACATTCTGGCGCAACATCTGGTCGGTGCCCATGACTCATTGTGAAGGCGGTTGGATTGAGGATGTCGAGTAAGTGTGCGGACCAATACAAGAATTTGATAACATTACCAGCGAACCCAAAGATGTGGCTAATGCAGTCCGTTCGTTACCAAATTGGAAGGCACCAGTTCCGGATGAACTACAAATCTTCTGGCTCAAATGGCTACACAGCTCGCACGCTTGCCTGGCCTCCCAGTTCCAGTCGGCCTTAGAATCTAGATTACTGCCAGAATTTATAACTACCGTCGTAACCCACCTGCTCCATAAGTCCGGCAGTACGACGGACCCAAAAAACTATAGGCCAATTACATGTCTGCCTTACACGCTGCCAATAGACCCTGATATTGTGTTGATAGATCGACAAGAGCGTCATGCAATGCTTGTCGATGTCACTGTCCCCCATGACGGAAACCTCGTGAAAGCTGAAAAAGATAAGGAATGTAAATACGAGTATCATGATCTGGTTCACGAGGTTGTCGACATGTGGGATATTGACACGGCTATCATTGTACCGATAGTCGTTTCCGCCCATGGCCTAATTGGCAAGAGCCCTGACAAACACCTTAAGAGGCTCTCGTTAGGTAGCTGGATAAAGGGTCAGATCCAGAAGGCAGTACTCCTGGAGAAGGCTCGGATAGTGAGGAAATTCCTCTCCCTGGAGCCAGTGGTGAATATATATTTTTTTACAAAACAATGTAAGGGTATTTTCTTTTATTTTGAAGTAAAATGTAATTTATCTTATTACTGTTTTCTGCTTGCAAATTTATAGAAGGTTTATGTCAAAGGATAGACGATTAACAATTTTTTTACGATACTTTGTTACTTTACTGTAGAAATATTTCTGATTTGTATATGGCAATAACACAAAAAACTGTCCGTGTCAACAAGTGCATGTTTGTTTTGTCGTTTTTTGTTTCTATTGTTTTATTCGAATACAAATTCCTACAAAACTGTTTTGCTATTGTTTGCAAGCATGTCAGAAGTACAGGAGTAACTTCTATGATAAAAACGTTGAGTTCAGCTTCTGTTCCGGAAAAGAAACGGCTTTAATAGTTACGAGGATTAAGTGATCCACCTATAATTTCTGTATTTAATTGAGATAATAGACTCTGTTAGCTTTAAGTGGTATATCTGAGAAAGTGACTCTAAAATTGTGATTGTTTTATGACTCATCCAACATGGGTAAAGGTCATGGAACATGTGAAATTTGTGGTGTAAAGGAAAGACATACTGAGGAGAAGTCCTTGTATTTTTCCAAGTTCCCACTGGATCCAAACCGGTGAGTACAAAGATATGTGTCTTTGTAAGCCTTTTATTTTCGTATTTATTAGGTATCATATTGTCGCCACCGATATAGGTACCATAACATATTTGGTCTAGGTTATATCAATAGTACCTAACAATGAAAGTCCGACTGATATTGTTGGGGGATTTTTGGTGTTTTCTAACAGAAAATTTGTTTTTGTACTTACATATTTGTAATAAAATTTCATATTATATTGGTGAAGTAAAAGTCAAATTAAAATTAATAGGTAATAATAATGATACCTACTTTCATACAAGACAAGGATAAATGAACCTATTTTTACGCGCTGTCAATAGAAACTAGGCATACCCTTGGCAATTTTGTATATTTTTATAAAATCACATACACTTTTGGCCATTAAGCAAACGGGCTTAAACAAACGTAAACTTGTGTGCTTGTGGTTGTTGACATACTGTACATCCATATCTATTACACTACATGCCTACTTACAACATTTGACCCTTTGACGTTGGTCAAGTTTAATTTAAGGTTTAACATCAAACAATTTATTGAATAATACTATGTGTCAATATAGGCTAATATCTTCTATATTTTTCAGTAAATTGTATATGGTACAGTGGAAAACTAACTCCACATCGTAGTAAAATATTCCCTGGAATTACAGATGTCGCGAGTGGCTGAAAGCTGTTGGCAATGAAGAACTGGTACATTTAAAAATAGAAAAAATGCATGAGCAGCGAAATATATGGAAAAAACATTTTCAAAGAAAAGATATGAACAAGAAGGGAAATCGGCTAAAAAGCTATGCAATTCCAACCTTAAATTTGGTTGCGGATCCATTGAAGATGCGATTATTGGAGTACCACGACGGCTTATATCAGACCGAGGAACTAGTTTTACGAGCAAAGATTTCGAAAACTTTTTAAACGAGAAAGGGGTGAAGCATATTCTCAATGCAGTGGCGACACCCAGAGCAAACGGACAGGTCGAACGTTACAATAGAACGATTGTAGATGCTTTGACTGCTGCTTGTCACGATAAACCAGAAAAAGACTGGGATCATTATTTGGAGCAAATTCAGTGGTCGAATAACACCGTGAATAAGACTACAGGACGGACTCCATCTGAAACTCTTTTTGGTACAAGAACAACTGGGTCCTCTGACGGAGTAATGAATGCTGTAGTATCTGAGAGTCAAAAAGCACACGACCTAAATGAGATTCGTGCTGAGGTAGAAAAGAACATCGCCGTAAATCAAGAGAAACAGAAGAAGCGTTTTGATGAGGTACGAAAGGCTGCTAAACAATATTTATTTATTTAAACTTTATGCACGAGTAAAAAACACAATGTACAAAGGCGGACTTAATGCCTTAGGCATTATCTACCAGTCGACCTTAGGGTGGTGCAGAAACAACATGGCGGGTGCAACTAAAACGAGATAAATTGAGGAATTTATACCAATATACATATATTCATAAATACATAGATACATATAAAACAAAATTGTAAAGAAAAAAAAAAGTCCAATGAATTACCGCTGTGACGATTCTACCAACTTCTTGCGAATGTGCTCTCGTGCCTTCACCTTAAAAGACAACCGACTTTTTGCCGTCCTGATATCAGAGGGAGCGCGTTCCAAAGGAAGATCGCCTGGACAAAGAAAGAGGAGCGGATAAACCCAGAGCGGTGTGAGGGACATCGTAAGAGAAGATTATTTGTCGAGCGCAGATTTTTACTGTGGGCAGAGCAAATAAATTGAATTTGTGAAGTTAGATAGGGGGGAGAAGAAGGATTGTTTAGAAAAGGAAACAGAGTAGTCAATGCCCTTAGTGCTCTGCGCTCACGAATGGGTAACCATTTTAATTGCGCTCGATGCGCAGAGACGTGATCATATTTACGGAGGTTGAAGACAAATCGAATGCAGTTATTTAGAAGGCGGTCAATATCAAGTAGGTGATTTGGTACGGGCGGAAAAAGTCACAAGAACTGACCCTGGCGATAGTAGGAAATTGCTACCTAAGTGTTGTGGGCCATTTAGTGTTTCTAAAGTTCCTGGCAATGACAGATATGAAGTGGAGGACACTCCCATTTCGGCAATTTCTAGATGCTTACACCATTCGAGAGTCGTATTGATAAAAGGACAGTTTATATTCGGAAACGTAAAAATGAGGAAGGTATGCCGTACGATGTTACATTCTAGGTACAAGAGACCAAAAATGAATTCAGCGCATCTAACGATTCTTGCTGAGTTATTTGCCGGGGACTATAGGTACTATGTGCCCATTCATTCCATGTTTGTAAAAGTCACCCACGGTACAGGGAATTGATTATTGATTTAGCAAGTTGTCATAAAAATACTAATTTAACTCACTTTCAGAAAACGAAATTCAAGTAGAACAACTAAAACTCTTAAATGGGGATATACTCAAAGAATTGTGCCCAATTATAGGTCACAGAATCTTATTGGAAACAAAATTAAAAGAGTACATTACCTCCTGTGTAAGTATCATCTAAGTAGCTATGTGAACCTTCTGTCAAATCAGTTTTGTTTGTTTTATGTTTTTATTGTTATGAACTATGCATGCCATAATTTATGCTTTGAACCATAAATATGTGAACATACTTAATATATATTAATAAAACCACGTAAATTAATTAATTACTTAGTTTATTGTTAAACGATATTTAGAATGACAAACCACAGAGTAAACACACAGAGTGAGCGAGACAGGAGTAAGGTTCAGGGATACCACACTCTCCCGCACCTTACTCAACTTAATAGTTATGTTAAGTTTACATAAAGAACAATAAAATTAAAAGCTATATCTAAATTACTCATCTAAAGTTTCTGAGCATGACAGAATCTGGTTCACATGGCGTTTCCATTGGCATCCATCTACATCTATTATGTATGTGACACCTGGTACAGATTGTCCAACTATTAAACCCAGAATCCATGGCTTATATCCCTTCCTGTAATCTTTAACCATTACTTTTTGACCTACTTCAAACTTAGTGTCCCTATTTCCTTGACTCCTGTTTTGTAACTTGTACTCTATTTCTTCCCTCACAGGTGGTGGTCGTAATAAACTAAATCTGTTTCTCAGTTCTCTCCCCAACATTAATCTGGCTGGTGTGATGCCAGTAGTTCGTTGAGGAGTGTTTCTGTAGTCCATTAAAAATACATTTATTGCAAATGATAAGGAATGTCCACTTTCTTTTATTTTAGTTACAGTAGATTTGAATGTTTGCACAAACCGTTCAGCAGCCCCATTTGTTGCCGGATGGTACGGTGGTGAAAAAGTATGTTTAATTTGAGCAAACTTACAAAATTCCTGAAACTCTGCACTTGTGAAGGACCTTCCATTATCCGTGACTAAGTGTACAGGAAAACCAAATGTTGTAAATAAATTTTTGAAAATTTGGATTGTACGTGTTGATGTTATGTTAGACATTTCGAATACTTCTGGCCATTTTGAATAGCTATCAACTATTACTAAAAACATTTTATTGTAAAATGGGCCCAAATAGTCTGCATGTATTCTACACCATGGTGAAGGCGGTACTGGCCACGGTTTCTGAGTTTTACAAGGGTTTTTACTATTTTGTAGACAAACAATACAGTTTTTTACTACATCCTCAATATCTGAATCTAGCTTAGGCCACCAAAAATAAGAGCGAGCAATTTCTTTCATGCGTACAACACCGAAATTACTTTTATGTAATTCTCTCAATATGATTTCACGTATTGAGTTTGGTATAAGTATACGATATCCCCAAAACACACATCCCCTATCTACAGTTAACTCCTTAATTCTAGTGTGAAATGGAACTATATCTTGAGACAGATATTTTCTTTCAGGCCAACCATCAGTTATATACCGTATAATCTTAGTTAGTGTCAAATCCTTCTTTGTTTCGACCTGTATTATTTTCCAATCTAACATTTCCAGTTGAGATTCATTAATATTATAGACACTGCTCATATCAGCACTTATACACAGTGGATGAATATTTTTATTTTGACATTTAGTTTCTATGACGTTTCTAGACAGATAGTCTGCTGGATTAACATTTGTTTTAATATGCCTCACTTTGTAGTTAAATGCTGATAAGAATATTGCGTAATGTTGAAGTCTTTTAGCAGCCATTTTTGGAATACTCTTTGTAGGTCCAAATATCCGGACCAATGCCGCGTTATCTGTTTCGAGCTCAAAAAATCTACCATATATATAGTTATAAAATTTAGTTATACCAAAAATAACCGCCATAGCTTCTTTATCTATGATAGCATATTTTTGTTCAACATCACTTAACTTTTTACTTGCAAATGCAATTGGTCGCACAATACCTTCATTATTTCTATTTGATAGAACTGCGCCTAAGCCAGTATCTGATGAATCCGTTGTTAGAATCAATGGTAAGTTAGGGTCATAATGTTTTAAGTTATTGGCAGATGCCAGCTTTTCTTTAATTAATCTGAAGGCATCATTACATTCAGATGTCCAATTAAATTTATTTTTTTTCGTGCATTCATACAAGGGGGTAATGATGGATGCCATATTCTTTAAAAATCGCGAATAATAATTAATTTTTCCTAAAAATGATTTTAGCAAGGTTAGGTTTGTGGGCGTTTTCGCGTTTAACAGAGGTTCAATATTGGATTGAATAATACCAACTCCATTTTTGTCTACCTTATAACCAAATACCTCCAAACTTGTAACAAATAATTTACACTTTTCTGGTTTCAACTTAAATTCACATGCCTGTAGCTTCGTTAAAACTTTACATAATGTTTCAATTATATCTTGCAAGTTTGTACCCTTTAAGTAAATATTATCAATAAATACAATAGTATTTGGTACACCTTTTAATTTTGAACACATTAAGCGTTGAAATGATCCAGGCCCAGAACTTACCCCGTAGGGCAGGTAGTGGTATTTATAAGTTCCGACTTCTGTAACAATTGTGGTACAATCCTGACTTTCAACACTAAGAGGGGCCTGTAAATAGGCTTCTTTCAAATCAAGTTCGCAGTAATACTCGCCATTTTTTAATGAATTTAATATATCCTCGACATGAGGTAACGGAAAATGATCAATTTCTAATATGGTGTTCACAGTAAGTTTATAGTCTCCACAAAGTCTTACTGAACCATCAGGTTTCAATATGGGTACCACTGGTGTTCCCCATTCGCTTTGTTCGACTGGTGAGATTCTTTTGTTGTCTAATAATCTTTGGATTTCACTGTTTACCTTATCCCGCAGAGCATATGGTACCCGTCGCACTGGTAAGCATTTTGGTTTACCACCAGGCTTCAATTTTAATGTAATCACCTCTCCTTTAAAATTTCCCCAGCCAGGGCTAAATATCTCTGCGAACTGATTTCTTACATATTGCCGGGCATCTGAAACAGTTTGTATCTCATTAATTCCTACCTTAACACTATTGTTCAATTTAGGGGGCCATAAATTTAATTCCTTAAGCCAATCTCTACCAATGATTCTAGGAGAATTACTTTTTACAACAAAAATGTTAAGATTCTTATGCACATTATTACATTTGACAGGTATATCCCTCAAAATTCCTAATGGTTGTGCTATACTTTGATCAAAGTTCCTGAATACAATTTTACAGTTTTGCAATTCAAATGTGTTTAAGTATTTTTCTTTATCCACCTCAGAAATTACAGTAACCTCTGACCCCGTGTCCAACTGAAATTGTACATTATGATTGTTTACATTTACAGAGATTAAGTGAGGAGGTATCCTACTTACACTTTTAAAAGAATATGTTTCATATTCTGCGTATGAATTTTCTTCATTTACATCTATGGCTTCTTTTTGCTTATTTTCTTGTTCCTCCACCTCCAACTCCAATACATTTGTTTGCCTTAGTTTCTTTTGACACATCCTGTAAATATGCCCCTGCTGACCACATTCTGAACAAAACTTCTTCCTCAGTGTACATTCTGTCTTCATATGATTATTTTTCCCACAGCAAAAACATTTATTTCCTTTATGTTCATTATTTATGTTTCCCTTTGTTTTCCATGTTTGTTTTTTAGTAGTTTGGTTCATGAAAATTTCAGTTACTTCCTGTGGACTGTCCGTATGTAATAAGGCTGCTTCTACTGTCTGTGCCATTTGGATACACTGTTCCAGGGTCATGTCAGCAGGACTTTTCATCAACTCAAACTTAATCATTTTGGAAGTCACTCCGTCTATAAATTTTTCTTTAATTTGATCATCTGCATCTTTGAAACGGCACCTTCCCGCCAACTTCTTTAGTTCTAACGCATACTCTTCTACCTTTTCCTTTGAATGTTGATTCCGTTGTCTAAATTGTGCTCTTTCCAGCACCGTTGATAGTGTTTGTGCATACTTTTGTTTTAATTTGTTGCATACTTCCTCATAGGTTAGTTTGTTAGGTTTTACTGGCGAACACAAGTGTGTGAGTATTTCATATACTTTTGGTGTTAATTTTGTCACTAAAAGGGAAACCCTTTTATTTTCTTCGATATCATTGAGAAAAATGAAACATTCTAACTGTTGTTGAAAAACTTCCCACTTCTCGCCGTCAAATGGCTTCAATTCTCCAATCGTTGACATTTTCTTCCTTGTCTCTTGTGGTTTTAAGGATTTGTTTTTGTAATATTCGCTTAAGATTTTTCTCAATTCGTCAACGCTACTGTTTTCGGGAAAGTCCAAGTTTTCGTCCTTAACTAACTGATGTAATTCCTGTTTTGTGCATTTATATATATAGCTGCGTTTTCCCAATTTTACTTCTCTCACTATCTCGGAGTCTGACATTTATTGGATATTTGAAAATTGCTGTTCCGAATCATGCAAGAAGATGTTTATTTTTGTAGGGTTTTTGTCGTAACTTGTAATGGCGGCGGGAAAACTATTACGTTTCATGTAAACTCCACACACTACCTCGCCGGTTAGATTTTTACTTGTTATTTCTTTGAAATTTACTTTCACAACACAATTATGGGTTCACTTTATCGTCGCCATTAATATATATTAATAAAACCACGTAAATTAATTAATTACTTAGTTTATTGTTAAACGATATTTAGAATGACAAACCACAGAGTAAACACACAGAGTGAGCGAGACAGGAGTAAGGTTCAGGGATACCACAATACTGATAACCCAAATAATATATCTGCAGAGACAACACGGACATGGTGTTTTTTTAAGTTTTTTAAAGGGCTCAAGTTGACCATCCCACTATTTTCTAGAGTAATTTTCAAACACTTATTATCCATGGTGTTCATGTCATGCATAGTTATTTAAATCCCAGCAATATATAGAAAAATCTCAGTGTGCATACATAACTCAAAAATATAAAAAGACCTATTGGTCCAAGAGCCCAGAGCTCCCAGACATTATTTATTTTCTGAAAGACAAAATGTGGGGCATCAAGCATTTGTGTAATTATATGTTTAAAAATTATCGAGCATTGTGTTTTGATTTTTATATATGTTAATATTTCAAACATGTACCAGACAAATAGTAAGGGCCAACCGTCCCCCCCAGACACCAAAAAAAATCAGCTATGAGTATGAGTGCGCCAGTAGTAGGTACGTCTAGCATAAGCTATGGTCGGTGGAAAGTGTCTGGCAATTTTTAATGAAATTTTGTAATATATTTTGGAATATAAACAGGGTGAACTTTTTAATTGGGCTTGGATGGGTAAATCCAAAACTAGAAGAAACGTCGACAAATACTTAAAGCAGATTTGGGCCTGATTTTGATGAAAACTAAAAACTATATCATTAGATTTTTGAAAAATTTCAGCCATTGAACCAGGAAAGGTTCATCCAATTTTTAGCTACCTTTCCTGCCTGGTAGGCTGGTAACCAACTTAGCTGGTATGCAGGCATTCAGTGTGCATATGAACACTACTTGATGCCACACATTTCGTATAATATATAGAATATACAGGGTGGAGACGACATAACGACATTAAATTAAAACACCATCACTACTAGTCAATCAAAATACTTTGTGATAATGAAATTGGTTGTTACATCAACAAACAAAAAGCGAAATTTTCAAACAAACTAATTCCGAAAATAATCTAAACGAAACACAACACCCTTTAGTAATATTATCTACTGACCTCAACTGACCTGTAGGCATTACGGGTAAGATCGGCAACATCGCTTTTCTTTACACGTGCGGTACCTTTGTAGGTTTACCTATCTGATTTCATTCATGTAGGTAGGCATCGACGTCCGCGCACAGCGCCCCGCGCCCCGCGCGCGCTGCGCCCGTGTATTGGAATGATTTTCCCGTATTCTTTGAACTGCATTTACAATAATGCGAGCATTTGTCGGGCATCTTCGAGTCTCACCATATCTTTGACGATATGTTCTTAAAGCTAGCGCCGCGTTTTGATGACACTCACCATAAATCAAAATCATATCAGTGTACTCCATAGCCGTGTAATTGTAATGGGGCATTGTGATCTAAACAAAATACCTCACACTAAGCCGGTATCTCACTATTATTTGCTTACACATTTGGTAGGCACCGCTGGGATTTAAACACTAAATGAAATTATGGCAAAACAAAACTAATGTCCATATTTACACAATGCGCGCGCGCCTAACAACTCTAACGCAAATAAATTATTGAATAAAAACGAGCTCTCACGAGGTATGCTAGACACGCACTGGTGACCGGGAATAAAAAAACAAACTCCAGCAAAAACCAAAACCACCAAAAGATTTCTTTCCTTTTCTTGCACACTAATTATTCCGATAGCGGAAGTGATTATTAACTATTTTTGCTTACACTTACTTTGTTTATACAAAGATGTCGAATTGGCAACGTAACCTTTCTCTGTCTGTTTACATTATGCCGACTACAAATCGAATAGTACAGCTCGGAAAGGTATGTTTGCTTAAAATAATAATAATTTTAACATTATGGCAATAAGGTCCAAATTTAATCAACAATATTGTGTTACTTCTAAGTAACCCATGATTTCTGAGCCGCACTTTTTATTTGGTTGTGTTTTACGCATGTAGGTAAATCTAAATTGTTTTGGTATATCAAGGTGAATGACCTAATATACTAGTCTTGCGAAATCGTAGTGTATTCACAGCATGAGTTAAAATTTTTTAAGTGAAAAATTCTTTCTGTGGCTATACCGTCCAATGGAATTTGATGATAGTTAGTGTATAAACTACTACCGCGATACCCAATATGTGGTCTAAATTAATGTCGTCATGTCGTCTCCACTCTGTATAGGGTGTTAGGTAATTAGTGACCGATACCTTAACACACGATTGTACTCATGATTACAAACAACTTTTACAATGGGAACAAACCTGAAATCGCAAAAATATCAGCTCTTCCATGCAACGTATGTTGGCGTAACTCGTATTGAGTAATAGACCAAACATTCAAGGATGCAAATTATAACTGATAAGTAAAAATATTTATTTTAGTATCTACTTGTTTCCAGACTGATACAGATACTGCTCATTCTTCCCTCATAAACGAAGAACTCTTCTTGGAAAGGGATTTAGACGACATACCCATAGAAAATCTGTTAACTCATGTACGGCCACCGTTTCCAGATTCCGATCTAAAAACTCTTTTAACTACATCGCCGTGTGGGAATAGCATAATAAACTACTATAATGCACATAATACTTTAACCAATAAACATAGGCACCAATTAGTTGACATTATAGTGCGACATATATTTATACGGGTTGTTAACCAGTAAGTATTTATTACCCCCATATTTATGACTTTATGTATAATTTAATATGTTTAGCATTTTAGTAAAATAACATATGAAGAGTATAACATCATCACTGGAAAGATATTAATATTATTTCCGCACGAAAGTGGGGGTATTTATTATGTACCTGGTGTAAGAAAAAATGATTCAGCTTTCGGGAAGCCTTTACTGCCGAGAGGAAAACTTGTTGACAAAATAAGAAATACTCTGTACAAATCAGGAGAAAAAAGAAAATCAAGTTTTGAAAAAGGGGAAGTTCTATTAGCAAAGAAAATTAAAGACGTGGAAGACTTAAAAGGTTAGTTTACTTACATGGTGTTTATAAAATTTGTTGTGTATATTGGCTAAAAAACATTTGATGGGTTGACAGTGCCTCGTGGGCCAAACTTTGTTCGGCAGGTTTGTATAAGTAAGGATAATTTATTTTTTAATCCTACTAATATTATAAATGCGAAAGTTTGTGAGTGTGGATGTATGTATGTATGTATGTATGTTTGTTACTCCTTCACGCAAAAACTACTGAACGGATTTGAATGAAATTTGGAACACAGACAGATTATAACCGGGATTAACATATAGGATACTTTTTAACCCAATAATCCAATACTACGCGGATGAAGTCGCGGGGCACAGCTAGTATAGGATACTTTTTAACCCAATAATCCAATACTACGCGGATGAAGTCGCGGGGCACAGCTAGTTCGGTAATAATGGTCAGTTTGATAGGCACAGTCAAACCCTTAAAATGCCCTGGGTAGTAAAGTAGGACTTTATAACTGTAAGTAGGTAGTAATCTAGCTTGTAGTAGGAAACTTGGTATAGTAAACGAGCTTTTCTTATGGGTTGGTGCGTGTATATAGAAACAGATTACACAGTCCTGATTAGCAGATCCAACACCTTGGTTTTTGTTGTATTTATACTTTTGTTTATGTGTGTATACATTAAATAATATTGGTGGTTCTTTATACAAGCAGACACCTAATAGTACATTGTTACACGAGTGGTGAAAGTGACTTATTTTGTTCGAGGGACAAAATAAGTCTTTCACCCGAGGTAAACACTGTGCTTTTCATTACGAATACAAGGAAAGTAAAAATAAAAACAGGAATTGGCTAAATAAATAATACAAGGAAGTATGAACAATACTCTACAACTGGAAAAAAAACAAAGGTCGGATTGCCGCCTATTTTGTTTTTTTTCGTTGGCCGGCCAACTTCATTATTTAGCCATTATTTTCATTTTCATCTTTAAATATTTTGCCCAAATCTATGTTATTTTAAAGAAATTGTTGAAACTAAATTATAATTAAGTCATTTAAAAATATTATATTCTTGAATTAATACTTAACTTTATGTTATTTCAATTTTACATTGTGTTGTAATTGAGTGACTGTAGAAAAAGTGTGAACGTGGTTCCATAGAAATGTGAAAATGGAAATAGTTTTTTTTTATAATTTGACAGCTGTCAGTTGAAAGCGATTCTCCCGGGCCGGAAAAGTATTACTTTCAACCCGCTCTTCAGGCAACTTCAGACCTACTTTCAGAGTATGAGTAATGAAGAAGGCTTTTACACACTTAAGTATGCACTCTGAACACACAAAATATACAGTATGTACTCAAAATGGTGTCTGATCTATGTATCACGTATCCAGTATCCTAAGATTAATTAATGTTTGAAAGTATTTGACGAAAATAAGCAACTTTAATTACCCTGTTACAAAGAGTGATTATTGAATGGAAACTTGGTTATTGGTAATTTTTGAATGGAAACTGATTTTCAAAATTCGAAAACTTTTTAATTTTACTCCTAAGTTTAGTTTTCATATTTTTTCGAGTATGCACAAGTTTATGTTGATGAGTTCAGTACTTAGTGACCGATACCTAAACACATGATTGTACTCATGATTGCAAACGACTTTTACTATGGGAGCAAACTTGAAAACGCAATAAAATAAAAGCTTTTCACTAAATGTTGACAAGTTACGCGACCATAACTTGTAGGGATTTGGTGATTTTTTTTCGCGATTTCAGTTTAAGTCCCATAATAAAACTTGTTTGTAATCATGAGTACAATCATGTGTTTAGGTATCCGTTACTAATTACCTAACATCCAATATATGCAAACTTAATTGAAAAGCTTAAAGCCATGCATGTAATTACTGCTCCTATAGAATCCCCTTACATAGCCATGAAGAAAAAATGTGTTCTTATTTTTCCATTAAATACTCGTAAGCAATAAAATGTAATAATGGTGTATGTATTTATGTTTTTTATAATTAATATGAAATTTACCACAGTTTTTTAAATCTATACAAATTAATAAAATTGGAGTGTCTGTTTGTAATATCAAAATAACACCTTTTCACTAAATGCATATGAAAGTACATACGACACCTATAGCAAAAACGCGATTTAATTTTTTTTTGTCTGTCTGTCTGTGTTTGTTCCGGGTAACCTCCGAAACGGCTGGACCGATTTTGACGGGACTTTCACTGGTAGATAGCTGATGTTATAAGCAGTAACTTAGGCTACTTTTATGTTAGAAAAACAAAATTGAAAAAAATGAAAAAATGGGTTCTGTCGTGCGGGCTCAGAACGCGGGAGTGGGCTTTTTTGTACAGTTAAATTCCACGCGGACGAAGCCGCGGGCTCAGCTAGTAGACAATAATTTTGTGGAGTCCACTTTCTCCATGGATCCCAAATCAACAATGGTCAAATATTAAGGTAAGTGTTATGGAATATTGAACTGTCGGACTGCTGCTTAGTTGATGTCACTGGTAAAAAATAATGTTTGTTTCTATCAGTGATTATTATTCTCTTTTGCGTCAAAAGGAGCATCTTCATAATATATTTAGGTTTCTTTATCTGGTTGTTTATGTGCTTTTCCTGAGTAAAAGTTGTTTTAATTTGTATTGAGTAGATAGATAGTATCTAATTAGCTGACTCAAAAATTTAGATTAAAAATAATAGTTTATTGTGTCAATAGGGGCATCTCATGTATTTGGGTTTCCTTATCAGATTATCTAAGTGTCTTTGATTTACCTTGAAATTGATACATTAGTTTTAGGTTATTTTACCTAGTTATTAAGTAGGTACATAGGTAGTAGTACTTACACCCATTTATCATCGGTTTTCTTTAGGAAAAATCGCTTTATTAAGTAGTAAGCTCTTTGATTTACCTTGATTTTATTTAGTGAAGTAAGTAGGTATTTGTTTTTCAAATTAATATTTTTAAATACACCCATTAGTCATGCCTAAAAGAAAATCTAATCTCTCAAAAAACACGACAAAAGCCAAAAGCCAAAGATTGCAACGTGAACATGAATCTCAAGAGGATAGAGAAAGTCGTCTTACAAATTGTAGATTAAGGCAATCCATGTCTAGGTTGAATGAAAGTAGTTCTGAGATGAATGAACGATTAGAGTTAAATAGAACCCGTCTTACATTGTCAAGGAGCCAAGAATCTCAGGAGTCTAGAGAACAGCGTCTAGAAAACGATCGTGTTCGCCACACTGTCTCGCGAAGCATAGAATCAGATGAATCTAGAGACCAGCGATTAGAGGATGACAGTGTTCGACACGCTGTCTCGCGATGCCTAGAATCAGAAGATTCTAGAAACCAGAGACAAGAAGATGACTGTGTTCGACACGCTGTCTCGCGATGCCTAGAATCAGATGATTCTAGAGAGCATAGACAAGAAGATGACCGTATCCGTCACACTGTCTCGCGATGCCTAGAATCAAACGATTCTAGAGAGCAGCGATTACAAGATGACCGTATTCGACACTCTGTGTCGCGATATCTAGAATCTGATAATTCTAGAGAGCAGCGATTGGAAAGTGATCGTCATCATCACCAAAATCAACGTGAATTTGAAAGTCAAGAACAACATGATATCCGTGTTACAGAACAATGTGATCGATATCATGAGTCACAAGGACAGGGAATCGAACGCTTAGCACAGCTCCGTGAAAGTGTGACTACCATACGTCAGTCAGAAACTAATATTGATCGAGAAAGACGTCTGGTTACTTCTAGACAAACGACAAATGCTATGCGGGATATTGAAGGTGAAGAGAACCGGCGACAACAACTAAATAATGACCAAATAAGAAGAACTAATACACGTAATAACCCATCTTTTTCACCCAATGCCAGCACATCACAAACAGATAAGCCATTACATGTAGCTCTGAAAAAAGCCAATACAACTAATGCGTACGAGTACATGGCACGCGCGAGATCAAACTCATTGAAATAGAGGACCAGTTCATAGCAACCAACGCACTCCCAAAATCGGAACCACAACTACGAGGCATGCCTTTTAAGTTCTGTCGTTTCCATAATTCCCGGCAATTTTGAATTTGGAACTGTTCTATATTCGAATGTGTTTAAATTTCGAATCTCAAAACAGTTGAATGTATTAGGATTAATGTTATTGTTTAGTCACAGCGTCGATTAGAATCTGTCAGGTTACGTACGAAAATGAATCTTTCTAAGGAAAATGTTCGTGCAATAATTTTCTACAACTTTAGAAGAGGCCTGACACGGCTTCAGTGTTTTGAAGAGCTAATATCTGTGTTCAGGGATGAAGCCCCATGTCTGCGGACTGTCGAACGCTGGTATTTAGAATTCCAGCGTGGACATACTAGTGTTAGTGACAAATCTCGCGAAGGTCGCCCAAAATCTGCATTCACTGAAGATAACATCATTGGAGTGAGACAACTAATTCTCGAAGATCGTCATGTGACGTATCGAGAGATAGAGGCTCTATTAGGCATCTCAGGGACAACCATTCAGAAGATCTTGCATGAAGCGCTTGGTGTAAGAAAGCTAGTTTGCCGTTGGATACCGCATCTGCTTTCCGACGATCACAAGGCGGCCCGCGTCAGATGGTGTAAGAAAACTCTGCAAAGGTTCAACCGAGGAGAGTCAAATCACGTCTACGACATCATCAGTGGTGACGAATCTTGGATCTATGCCTACGATCCTGATTCCAAACAACAATCTACAATCTGGGTCTTTCAACACGAGCCAAAGCCGACTAAAGTTGTTCGTTCTCGAAGCACTTCAAAGAAGATGGTGGCCACGTTCGTTAGAAAAACCGGCCATGTTGCGACTATTGCACTTGATGATCGTAGAACGGTTAACGCAGAGTGGTATACCACAGTTTGTTTACCACAAGTCATCGCCGAACTTCGAAAATCTAACTCAAAGCGACGCATCATCCTGCACCACGACAATGCAAGTTCACACAGCGCTCGTCAAACGATTGAGTATTTGAAGCAGGAAAAAGTAGAAATTCTTGACCATCCTCCATTCAGTCCTGACCTAAGCCCTAACGATTTTTTTACATTTCCTAAAATTAAGAAAAGTCTTCGTGGTCAAAGGTTCCAGTCCAGTGAAGAAGCAGTCGACGCTTTCAAGTCAGACATTTTGAACACCCCCACTTTAGAGTGGAATAAATGTTATAATAACTGGTTTGAGCGAATGGAAAAGTGTATTAAGCTACGTGGTGAATACTTTGAAAAACAATAAAAAGTACTATAAGGTTCTAGTTGTGTTTTTTTCTTCAAACGACAAAACTTAAAAGGCATCCCTCGTACCACGATATAAACATTCAACAAATAACCAAGAAAAACACTTCCCCAAGCCGGCTGGTCCCCGTGGGGAAAAATGACCAATACCCTCCAGTGGAAAATACAAAAATAATTCAAAATTTACTACACATTGGAACTTTCAATGTACGATCCTTAGCATCTGGATCTGATCACAGATTGGTAAGAGCCATTTATCTTTTACAAGATAGTAAAAAATGCAGGAAGACATTCAAATCAAATTTAAACACTTTCAAAACTGAAGAAGAACAAACTCTATACACTAGAAATTTAGAAAACTATACTAAAGAATTGGAAACCATAGATGATGACGTCAATGACCAGACATTATATAACAAAATAGAACACATAATTAAAAAAAGTATGTCAACGAAACAAAAAGAAGAAAATCAAATCAAAACAAACAAAATACTTTCAAGAGAAAGACGGAAGGGAAGACTTATGAAACGATGGAGTGACGAAATCACAGCCTTAGCGGGAAGAAAGTGGACTGAGCGAGCTAAAGATAGGGAAAGCTGGAACGCACTGGAGGAGGCCTTTACCCAAATAGGGGTTCCTATCTAAACTTTTTATATCTCAATAATGTAATGTAACTTGTAAAATAGCGTTTAATAGTTATATTTTTATTATTATCTTCAAGACTTTCAACCAGTCTGAAAGGGGCATCCATAGTACAGCAGCTCCGCCATACAATATGGACTGGATTTGGAATCCCAGTGTGAATGTCAATGAGGACATCATAGAAGAAACACAGGTTGACTGGGACTGGGAGCCAGATGATGATGTCCCACTCATAGATCTATGTTTTAGGCCTGACCTTGAACGATTTCATTTATTTATGATAACAAATTATTATTAAAATTAGTTGATTTCTCTCACAAAAAAATGAAGATTATTATAATAAAAGGTACTTGTTTTTTAAGGGTTCATTAAAAAAATCTCAAATAAACACTAATTCTTATCTTACTTATTTAAGTTTTTTTATATAAAAATGTGGTAATAAGACACTTGTATTATTTTACAAATTCCTTTCAATTTTTTAAGTGTTTAATCCCCTTACAGTATGAAATTCGCTTCTTTTTCTTAGCCTGGATATATACATATCCGATATATATCGGATAAATATAAAAAAATCGGATTTTTGATATTTATTACAAAAATAGGATTTTTTCGAACCCTGATACAGATAGCTATTATGGATCATAATCTAAGATGAACTACTTGTTATAGAACTGCCTGTAGACGCACATTTACAAGCATACGCAGATGATGTCCTTGGAGTTTTTTTTTTGGAAACCATGGTTCTAATTTACTGACAGAACACAGAGTAAAACATGATGAAATAAAAAATAATAATTTGGAAAATAAAGAAAATGCGCCAGTGAAGTTATATCGCAATAGCATATCCGCTATGGAGTGTAGCAGAAAGCTGTTATAGTTTAGTCGAAGACCCGTGAATTATTGCAAATCGACCCATATGCCAGTGTCATAAAAGTTACAGCACGCGTCTTCGTAAATGGACGAACTATACAGTACATGGTCGTCCCTTTAGTATTGTTGAAGATGAAGCTTTTAAAGATTTACTGAAGTTGATACCTGACGTGAGCCAAAGAGAGCAACAAGCTATTAATGTGAATAATGTTAAAACCAACATTCGTGAACCGGCCTACGAAGTACGGACAGAAATTTCAAAGCAAGTAAAACATTCCCAATTAGCGCTTAAAGTGGATGTACCTAGCATCCGTTAAGCTACGAAGATTACTAAGATTGAACATTCAATACATTACAAGTGTTGGAGCAACACTATCTCTCAGATGTCACGTCACTACTGTCAAAAGAAAAAAGTGGGCTTCCGGCGGCCATTACGATCCAGACTTCTGACAGCAGACATTACGACTTTTTGTATTTGATTATATAATTGTTTTTTTAAAGTTATCACGCAATGTTTGGGAAGAAAAATATGTAAATTAAAAACTTTGAACGAGAAAGCAGCGTTTAATTCTCAACAACAAGTAAGTCATCATAACCAGTACAATAAATTAGCAAATGGCGATTGTAAAAAATATTACAAAGTAAAAAAGACAGAACAATTGGAAACTACCACCAACGCACTCCAGAAGAGCATTTCGCAATGGGGGGACGGGAACTAAACTTGTATTCGGACCGAACAAAACAACAGCAGTCGCATTTACACCCAAAAGCAAATAACTATGGATAACATTCAGATTCCCTTCTCGCCGGAAATAGAATTACACTGCAATTATGTAATAGCCAAAGCCACAAAATTATTTCAAAAACGCGCACTCTTTATAAAACCCACATGGGACGCACCTCCCCAAAACGCCGCAACGATCTACAAACAGGCCATACAACCCATGTTTACATATGCCGCAGGAATATGGGGGGAAGCTGCCAAATATCGATGTGTGAGGAAAGCACTAAGATCATTGCAAAGACAATTCGCCATAAGAAGCACACGCGTGTTATATCGTGATCTAGAATTAAGTATGTGCGAGTGCGCGTGGGCAGCCGATGCGACTTTAGAGGATACTATCGTTTAAATTAGACGTAGGTACTTACTTTATTATTTTTGTAAAACTTAACTTCAATATATAATCATGGAACCGAAGAAAATCACATATTCATTAGTCGCGCTTTCCGCACAATTTCAGCAGTATCTTCAATAATGCTTGTTCAATTTACACCACTACACCTCGCCATTGAAGAAGCCAAAGAAATCCATGATATCAAAACTACTGTAACATATGAAGAACTGCCTGATGACATCCCGTTAAGAAGGAAAACTAAAATAAAAGACAAACTCCACCCAGCACATAGATAGTCTATAACCTACTAAGAAGCGAACAATATAGAAGAAGTCGATGCCTACACAAGAACACACCCATCAAAACTTATAGGGACGGAAGCAAATAAGAAAATGGAGACACTGGATCCGGCACAGTAATTTATCTACCAAACGGAAACATAATAACCAAAAAACAAAATTGAAATCGGTTCAACAGCTTGGGCGCTACGTTGCCACAGACAGACACACAGATACACATGTTAAACTTATAACACCCCTCTTTTTTCGTCGGGGGTTAAACTAGTTAAACTCAACTAAAAAGTTAAACTCAACAGCACAAACACAGTATATATAACAGGATTCAAAGCAATAGAATCATAAAAGCAAACACAAGGAAGGCATCATAGTTGCTACGGACAGCCTATCAGCACTGAAAGCCCTACAAGACAGAAATAATCCGGATCCTACAATTAACTCAATGCATAAAATACTATATAAATTAAGTCACAATAACCATCCATATCTATTCAATTTCTCTGGGTCAAATCACACGTAGGAATTCCTGGTAATGAACATGCAGACTCAGTAGCAAAAGAAGCAGCACAAAGTAAAATAGCCTCAGCCTCTAATTGCTTCCCGATATCATACGCAAAGCACAGCATAAAATTAAAGTAGAGTGTTATTGGAAAAAGTCGAAGCTATCTAAAGTTGGAAAGACATCAAAATTTATAACAGCTACAGGATTGGCCCAAAGGAATGCCTCAACTTCATCAGATGCCAGAGTTTCTGATAAATTTATAGAACACGCTAAAGCCAAAGGAATCAGAAATTGTGTACCAATCAGGTATGAACAAAACACCACAAATGAGTTAGAAATCTCAATGTATCAGTTAGTGCAAAAATATAGAGAACAATCTAATGAAGAATTCATTACAAAAAATTCTTCATTACACACTATTGACATTTTTAAAAAAGTGGAGAAAAATACTAGAGGTCAGACAGGGAGCAACTGTTTGAGACACAAACATGTAACTAACTAAACGCACTTTTAAAAAATAATATCAATATTATCTATGCTAGCAACTCTCTCTCTGCTTCCGCTCACCGAGCAACATTAACGTGTATCTTTTGTAAAACTGTAATGAATTATTAAAAGAACTGTGAACCATACAAAAACCGTTTTAATTACAAACACTATGGTGCCGAAACCCGTGAAAAGTGGAATTGCGTAAAAAATAACATTTTCCAACTTTTCAACCAAAACTTCTCCGCGGGCCTATAAACGAAAAAGTTGTGTGAACTCAGTGAAAACTAAATAAATTACAGTATTGTGTCTAAAAAACAGTTTCAGTGATCAAGCAATAAGCAATCGCCGCATCTAATATCTAAAAACTATCATATTTCATCAAATAGTGTTTCGTATAAAAATCAAATTTCGCCGAAAACCAGTCGCCATTTTTTTCAAACATCGTGCAAAGTCTCAAGCATCGGTACACCTCGACTTCATTCATCAATCTTCGGGCGTCAAATCATTCACATTCCGGTTCTCACTCGCTCCGTGCAGAAAACTAAAAGTTCTCGCTGGTTCCGGGTTCCGGGTCGCAAGCGAGTGAATGTGCGAAGAGGACAACGCGCATCTAGTCTGTGCAAAACGAAACGTCAACTGTCAAACCAAAACGTCATAACAACTTTGACGTCTATTAACAGTAAGTTTATTCTGTTATCAATAACATTACGACTACTCCACAATGGGTGGCACAGAGAAAGGCGATATTGATGAACAAAAAAAGAAAATTAAAGCGAGATTAGCGCAATGCAAAGGATCACTAACGAAAGCTGTACATTTTTACCAACAACAAAAAGACGCAACTGATAAAGACGCACTAGCTACTCGTATCTTAACAAGGATTCAACAAGTGGAAAAAACATTAGCAACCGCAACCGATCTCGAGCTGCAGTTGTACATGCTGGATGAGACCTGTGACGAAAAGGAGTTCGCGAGCGACGGCCTGGAAGAAAGGTGTCTGTCAATCCTATCGAGCCTCAAAACGTTGCAGCAGCAGTCTCCACAGAATGCCGGCAAGTGTACCAAAATGAAACTGCCAGATATTTACATTCCAGTGTTCGACGGATAAAAATGGTGTTTGATTTTCATAACCGGCAAAAAAAGAGAACTGTCAAATAAAATGTCAGTCGATGGTGGATTAGTGGACAACATTTTTGCAGCTTTTCCAAAATGAAACCGGTTTCTTTGCAGCAGCAAGAGTTGCTCGTAGAATTCATGGCCAGACAGGGACCTAGCCTTGGGTCGACATCGCAGTAAGGAAGGGCGGGCGCTATCTGCGAGGCTGTGGACAGAGCTCGCAAATATTCTTAATTGTGAAGCGGTGGATCCCTGTGCCTATCGCACAGCCAAGAATTGGAACAAAGTAATTATTATACATTACTAGGTATAAATTACACTAATAATACCGATAGGTAATATTTTATTTTGTATCAATCAAGTAGGTACCTTGAAAATGGACCTGCCTGATAATGATAATACCTAACTAGTTACCAGAGCACTCGCGTTTAGAACATTAACTTTGATAACTCTTTCCCTTATTAACCTATTGTTGTTATCTTTTGTCTAGTAGTGCCTCGTGGTCTCGTCCTTAGTTTCTGATCAATTTCTCGTCTCGATTTCCAAAATTTTTGTATAAACTTGGTCCATTTGTCGTTATTTTTAGTTTCTGCAAACATAAGTTTCAATAGCTTTGTATCTACTTACCAAACTTGCTGGGGAGGTCCCTCGTGGTCTTCCTGCCGGTTTCTGGTGTCGTGGTCACCTAAATTTTCAATTTCCTTAAACAAAAATCTTTAATCAGTAGTAAATTTTCAGTTTCCAACAACATTTTTGAACCAATTTTCGTTTGATTGCATCCCCCGCGGCGCGGCGCCCCGCTTCCAACGAGGTGTCGCTCGAGTGCATAGGAATTTGCAGCTCACTACGTTGAATTCGTAGTGCGTACAACGTCATCCATATAAAAAGAGGTAAAGGAGCTCGTCGTGGACAAGCTACTCTTATTCTTGAAAAGCTTATTATCCGCTTATCGGATAAGACCCATAGTCTCACCAGCCAGCTTGATAAGCCGCTATCAGGAGATCTTATCAACACATCATCCAAATATAGCCACAAAATAAATCATAAAATAGACCAAAACACTGGTATCAGACACATTGTTGAGCACGACATCCGTAAACAACTCCAATGAGTTGAAGCGAGATATCACCCGCATCAATAGTACATTCGCGCAGGAAGACACTGGTTACAACATTAGGCCAGGTATAATCAACAGGGGCACTAGGTCGGACAACCTCCCCGTGGTGTGTCCTGGGCACCGCCGACCACCTCTTCAGCATCCCTGTTGAGGTGGTCGGCGGTGGCGGATAGTCCGACAACAAGCGCCGCGTGGGTCATTCTTGGTACCACTCTGCTCTCAGAGAGGACTGTAGAGTGGCACACGCGGCGCGGGGTTGGGGGGTAAGAGGCCTAAAAATTCTGGGGGGGGGCGCGTAAACGCTCGCGCCATGGACGGAATGAGGACTCGAGTAGGAACTGCTCGTCCAGTGATGGAGAAGCCCCGGCTCAGAAACTGCCGACCGGGAAAAGTGGCCGTGGGCGGCATTCCCCCGCGGCTCCGAGAGACATTCGGGGACGCTTTCTCAAACAAAAAGTCGTCCCAAAACAGAAGCCCCTGAGTGAGCGATCGAGATCGGACAGTGGGGGTGGGGATGGTACCACCACCATTCAAGGCGGCGATTCCCCCCGACCCCGGGGCAGAGGAAGACCGCCTACAATGGCCGCACCTGGCGCAGTTGACGCCGACTTCGGCAATGCCGTGCCGGAGGTGACCCGGGAAGAGCTCGAAGGGGCTATTGCCCGGATGGGAGCTCGGAACACCGCCCCGGGTCCCGACGGCATCCCTGGCAAAGCGTGGGTCCTGGCCCGGGACGCCCTCGAGCCGAGACTGAGGACGATGTTCTCTGCCTGTCTGGCCCAAGCCATAATCCCACAGAGGTGGAAGACAGGTAGGCTCGTCCTCATCAGGAAGGAGGGTCGTCCCGCGGACTCCCCGTCCGCCTATCGGCTGATTGTGTTGCTCGACGATGTGGCTAAACTCTTCGAGAGAGTGATAGCCGGGCGCATCGTCGAGCACCTTGAGAGTGTCGGTCCGAACCTGGCGGACTGTCAATACGGGTTCCGCAGAGGCCGGTCGACGGTCGACGCGATTCAGCGCGTAAGGTCCCTCGCGCAGGATGCGGTTTCCCAGGGTGGGGTCGTCTTGGCGGTGTCTCTTGACATCGCCAACGCCTTTAACACCCTGCCCTGGGCTTGCATTAAGGAGGCGCTCCGGTCTCATGGAGTGCCACCTTACCTGTGCCGCATAATAGGGGCCTACTTGTCGCATCGTCGAGTGACGTTTCCCTGCCAAAACGGCTGGGGATCCCTGGATATGACCTGCGGGGTTCCACAGGGGTCGGTTCTAGGGCCACTCCTGTGGAACGTGGGTTTTGACTGAGTGCTTTGTGGCGCCAATCTCCGGGGTGTTGACGTAACTTCTTACGCAGACGACACCCTGGTCACTGCCCGCGGCCCCAACTTCCGACGAGCCGCTATATTAGCGACGGCAGGCGTGGCACACGTCGTCGGACGAATCCGGCTATTGGGCCTTGAGGTGGCCCTTAGTAAATCCGAGGCCCTGTGTTTTCACGGGCCTCGGAATGCGCCACCCCCAGACGCGCACATTGTGGTGAGCGGAGTCCGCGTCGACGTCCGGCCGACTATGAAGTACCTCGGCCTGGTACTGGACCGACGGTGGGACTTCCGCTCCCATTTTGAGCTCCTAGCACCTCGCGTGCTGAAAGCAGCGGCGGCCCTATCAAGGCTACTGCCCAACGTTGGCGGCCCAAGCGACCTCTGCCGTCGCTTATACGCCGGAGTCGTACGCTCCATGGTCCTGTATGGAGCCCCCATTTGGGCCGACACCCTGGATCGCCGGAGCGTGGCGCTATTGCGCAGACCGCAGAGGGTGTTGGCCAATCGGGCTATACGGGGATACCGCACGATCTCCGGCGAGGCGGCGTGCCTCCTGGCTTGTTCCCTGCCCTGGGATCTAGAAGCCGGAGTCCTCGCGTCTTTATACGCTTGGCGCGAGGAGGCGAGAGCCCAGGGTCATTCACCGGCCTTTGATGAGGTGCGCAGGCGCAGAGTTCTGCTGCGTCAAGGCGCGATAGAAGAGTGGGGTGAGAGGCTGGAGCACCCAAGTGCCGGCCTACGCACCGTGTAGGCCATCCGTCCCGTCCTCGAAGAGTGGCTCAATCGGAGACACGGCGCCCTCACCTACCGAACGACGCAGGTCCTCTCGGGACATGGTTGTTTCGGGAGGTACCTGTGCCGTGTGGCGGGAAGGGAGCCGACGGCCGCATGCCACCATTGTGACGGATGTGCTGAGGAGAAGGCCCAGCACACGCTGGAGGAGTGCCCAGCCTGGTCGGAGAAGCGGCGCGAGTTGCGCACGGTTGTGGGACACGACCTCTCGCTGCCTGCCGTTGTTCGCGCGATAGTGGGCAGGGAGAGGTCGTGGGACGCCTTCTCATCATTTTGTGAGAGGGTGATGTCCCAGAAAGAGGCGGCGGAGAGGGACAGGGAAGCTATGGCGACCCTGGCGATCCGCCGCCGAAGAACTGGGCGCAGGAGGCGGGCCTATGCCGATAGCCTGCCCCCCTAACAGGGCCTGCGGGTGGATGATGCGGGGGTGTCCATCGCTCTGCACAGGGCCCGTGAGATGGTGCCGGGCTGATCGTACCAGCTCGGCGCCCATTTGGCCGGATTGGGAGGACGCCTTCCTCCCAGAGTCTGGGGCCTGAAAAGGCCATATCGCGCCGGGATTGCGGTCGCTACAGCGTTCCCGTGACCCGGCTTGCGACAATGAGGTACGACGAGGGGTTTTAGTGGGTAGTCTGGGCTCTTTACACCCAGTAGCCCCACATACCCACCCGGCCCCCCCGGGCCCGGGTGGGATGCGTAAATGCATTTCCCCTCGGAAAAAAAAAAAAAAGTTATAATCAACAACTCCAACTATACTGCCGCCACAGACTCGGCATTCGCTTGCCTCTGCCAAACAAGCGCAATTGCAAGACCCCAGGGAAGTCCCCACCATTAAACCCGCAATCATTATCGCCTCTCGCTCCAATGCCTCTACTCACAAACAGGTCATCGAATCATGGCGGAAAAACATTAATTCTGCGATACAAACTTTGCCCCAGTAAAGGTAAAACAGATTTCAAACAATAAGCTCCGCGTTGAATTCGAGAATACTAGCCAAAGAGATGAGACCCTGACTGAATAAACTTAAACATATTCCCGAAATTACAGCTGAACCAGAACAAAAACTCAAGCCTATGGCAATCTTAAAGGGCATACCCATCGACACTCCATGCGAAGAGCTCGCTCAAATCATAATTGGTCAGAACGATGAAATCCGCAAAATTTGCTCCCAAACCGCAGATCTTTCGAAATTCGAAATTTCATTTTAAAAGATCTAATATGAAAGAACATCTGTACAATGCAGTCTTCATAACTACTCCTGATGTGTGGAGAAAACTAATGGACATGCAAAGGATCAACGTTAAACATCAAAAAATCACGTGGACAGCATTTGTCCGCTTCTCGAATGCTATACGTGCCTCGCATTTGGTCATACCAAAAATAATTGTACTTCTACCACCAAAGCCTGCTCCCATTGTGCATCAGCAGACCATACCAACAAAACCTGCCCAAAGAAAGACGATAAAACCGCGATCCAGTGCTACAATTGCTCAGTTCAAAATATAAAATACAACCTCTCGAACACCAACAAACCACTCAGATACATCGACCACGTGTCCGACCTTGGCACTTGCCAGTGAAAAAGTAAAAAACATGACAGATTATGGATATTAGCAGCAATATAAATGATCAAGGACTTGGAATCCTACAGTGCAACATTGGACGAGGACGACAAAGCCAACATTATATTCCTTTTTTTTTCATTATTTTATGAACAACAAATAATTACTACTTATTTGGTGATATAGGTAACTACCTACTTACGGTTGGTCAGTTCAGTTTGTTTACTGTGCTCTTATTTCTTTTAATTGAATATTTTAACGCATATATTTTAGTATTACTGCTGTAATGAGTGTTCATTTCAAGAATCATAAACTATGTGAATAACTCTTATCCTACAACGAGTCTCTATTAAGGGCAGGGTAACTAAATGTTCTAAGTACCTAGATACTATTAAACAAATTGAAACTTAAAACTTGACTAAAGCAATACTGGCAGAAGTTGAATTAAAATTGTCTAGATTTCAAGAGTTATTCCAAGATTTCGACCAATTAAAATTGAAATTTTATCTCCTTAACAGTTAGAAGAAAATTAAGAAATAGAAAATAACTTTTGTTCTAACATTGAATTGGCTCATAGTTTAATTTATAGTGTTACTACTTCTAATTTACCTCAAATTACTAATTCTAGTTCCACTAGTAGTGTTCATAATGATAATAGCAATAATTATAATATAAAGCTTCCTACTATTCTGTTTAGTATCCTTACTAAAATACTAATCTGTCAGACAACACTAGTGATAGTTTATGGTTCGCTTAATGTTTTCTCTGTGTTCCGCTTTATGTTTCTCTCTTGGATTTGACAATATACTTACAACATCATGTAAAACTTATATATTGTTTTAATCTAACCTAATCTCTACAAAACCACCCATATTACTACAAAATATGCTGGTCCAACTACGCCGGTTCATCCAAGGATAAAAAATACTGTGATTTTCCAATACCGATCAGCCATTGTTCAACACACGGCGTACAAGCCTCTCGCCTCAAAGTCTAGTTAACAATAAAATTACTACAATACAACACAAATATGGATATTGAAAATATGAAATCGCAGCGTGCCTCGCTAAAAGGCAAGTTGACAAGAACCATAAACTATGTGAATAACTCCGACGCTGAGAAAGGCAATTTACACGATATAAAAGTACGCCTAACTGAACTAACAAACATTTCACAAACATTAGAGAACATCCAATGGAAAATAGAATGCGCAGACTCTGAACCTGCGCGCCTGCTGCTACACGAACAGGAACGAGATGCCTTTGAGACAAAATATGACAACGTCAAGGCAAAAATAGAAGCAATGCCCCCTACTGCCACAATTACTGAACATTTTAGCTCAACGGCGAGACATGACTGCTCACTAATGAAGCCCCTGGGTTTCTTCTTGGGCTGGAGAAATTTTGGTAGCTTTAGTTGAGCCACCAAACCAAACCTTTTGCTAGCTCTAGGCTTATATTGATAGCTCTAGGTAGTTCCCTAGAGCTACCAAAATATGACGGAGACATTCCCCAGTGGCCTGCCTTCAAAAATATATTTTATGCTTCGGTAGACAGTGCTGATCTTCCCGTTGTCAGAAAGCTACAGTACCCCAAGTCTGCACTTACTGGGGAAGCGGCTGGGTTGATTACATCACTGCTCATTACGGATGAAAACTATACAGGGGCCCTAGATATATAATCAAAAAGGTATGACAACAAGACCATTACTGTAAACTTGCATTTAAAAGCTGTTGAATCCTCATTTGATAAATATCCTCTTTAGAATACAATGAGTCCTTTGAATTTGTATACAAAAATTATGTTTTGTTTTTTTCTAAAAGCAGTCTGTCATGTCAACTGAACCGAACATGTATTAATAAACAGAAAGGAATAATTTGAAAATACTGAACTTTCAATAGACTGAGAACCTTAGGACCAGCCTTGGTCAAAAGCTGTAACTATTTTTGGTGTTATAACTAAATATAAACTAAAGATTTTTTGGTAACATGGCAACAAAGCTTAGCACCAAAGCTAGAAAATATCTTACTTGCTTTGCTTAGAAAATATCAAACTTATATCATAAAAGCTAGAAAATTCCCTCCGCGCCGCATGGGAAATCAATAGAAAAGAAAACGCTATATGAATACATATGGATAAACCTCAATTACAGGTTAGTCACGCATTAGTCAGTGAGTCATGCGCACCTGACACCTCAGTTGTCATGCCTTCTAACGTGCTATTATCAAACACTAACAAATTATGGCTTCAGCGACGCTAGCATGCGTGCCGTGGCGGCGGTTATATACAGCAGAGTGGAGAAACCAGACGGATCAATATCTATTGGTATTGTAACTGCTCACACCAAGGTAGCGCTATGTGGTATCATGCCTCGGCTGGAGCCATCTTACTAGCGAGACTTCTACATCAAGTAAGTCAGCTATGAGAATACCAACAGTGCAAACGTACCCCTGGACAGATTCATCGGTGTTATCCTGGTTATTTGGATACCCGGGAAGATGGAAACCGATCGTGGCGAACCGGATGGTAGAAATCCTGGCACATGAATATAATAACCAATGGCATCATGTTAGATCTGAGCAGAATCCGGCTGATATTGCATCGAGATGTTGTACAGTTACTGAACTAAAGAACAAACTATTGTGGTAGAAGGGACTCCAATGGCTTTCAGAAAAGAAAATACAATTTACCAGACCAAACATAATTGTAACAGACTTAGAGAAAAGGTCTACAGTGGAGTCATAATACACTAATTAATATTGAAAGATATGAATCACTGTGCGAATTGACGAGAGTTATTGCATATTGTAGAAGGGTTCTATATTACAAATAATGGACAACCATAGAAAATGCATTAACTACATAAGAGTTAGATAAGGCACTGTTAAGTTTATAATTTAAATGAGCAACCCTGTTACAATACCATTCAATCAATTTGCCCATCCCTAACTCCTTCACCTTCACTACCGGTCAGTGTGTGAAAAAACGTAGCGAAAAACCATAACGATCGAGAGTGAGTCTAAAATCAGAAAATAAGTGAAACAACAGAACAACGACTCGCGCGCATCACAATTCACGAACAATAACTCCGGCCGGCCTAATATATAGAAAATTAACGAGATTGTTGTGATTCAAGACAGTTATTTAGAAACAAGAACATGAGCCATTGAGTTTCTTGCCAGATCTTCTCAGTGGAAGCAGCATTCCGAACTGGTGGTAGATTCTGACTATTCATAAATGCTTTGTTGGCTTACGTGAATAAAAACAATTTTGAGTTTGAGTTTTGAGCTACCAAGCCGGTGAGTTCATCCGTTTATTCCTTTCCATGCAATATTTCTAATCACCCTATATCCTTATACAGTCCACTTCCACGCTCAGCAAATCAATACAGTACCAGGCACTAAAAATATGCCTAAAAAGGCACAATTAAATGTTTTTGAAGGAGATCTGGAAAGAATACAGAAATACCATTTAAAATCATTAAACCCATACGTGTATGAGGAGAACGTCCTCAGGGTGGGCGGCCATACGGCATGCAAACCTAAGCACAGACAATAAAAACCCTATAATTATCTATTATTAATTAATAAAACCAAGTTTACTATTATACATATACTTATAAGTTTATATATAAGTTTACCATTACTATTCATATAATGAATTAATAAAAAGTGTAACTCAAAATCTAATCGAAGAGTTCGTCCCTTACATGCCCATCACTCGTCGTTCGTCGTCGACTAAGGTAAATATATTTTTTATTACTAAATTCGTAATACATGGTAGGTACGTTGTACGTTAAATACATCATCTATTTATTAACCTACACCTCCATATTGAAGCTTAGGGACTGTTTTATGTAAGCCAGAACCTTGGGATTTTTAGCAACCGGATCATACCAAACTATTGTTGGCCAATCAAAGTGCCACGCCCTATCGCAGCCATCTGTTTTCCGGGCTATTCGACAAATTACAGAAACCACCATATATTTTTAATTATTAAAAACATTTGCCGGGATGGCATTAAAAGAGTCGGCCGCAATGAAATATCAGTACGATTCCTTACCGCAGATGACGCCAATTCTTTTACTACGTCCCCTATATTAGCTCTCTGCAAGTGCACAGCAACAGTCCCCTCATATATTGTTACTAGAATGGGCTTGGTGCGTCAGGTTCCTAGGGATTTATCCATGGAAGAATTCGCAAAGGATGTAAATGTTCCCCCTGAGTGTGGAATCATATTAAAGGCTTATGTTAAGATCCATATCCGATTTAATTGCTTATAACCTGAAAAAAAATGGTAGTAAATAGTAAAAGTAGTGGCCGAATTCTATTCCGTTACTGGAAAACATTTGAAGAATTCAAATAAAAAATAATTGCTGACAACAGAAACTTGACAAAAATATTTTTAATACAAAAATTGAAACGTCTTCAACAAAACTTAGGTGCATTAAAAACCTAGAAATAACTAGTTACCTTGTAATTTCTTTCATTTGGAGTCGATACCAATTCAAGTAGGGGTACGTAGGCACCAGCCTAAGAAGTAGTAGTAGTGTAAAGATAGTGGCACCGACTACAAACAACACCACACAACTCCAACAGGCTATAGTACTGAGAATCGATGGTCAAGTTTTACCAAAGCGAATTTACGAGGTGTGTCCAAAAAGTAATAGAGTGAGATCCCAGTCGCCCCAGGTCTACGTCATGATAGGAAATATGACATTTTGAGGATCGGTAGTACAACATCAACATAGAAAGGAATGGATACTCGCTAAGCTGAAAGCGAGGCCGTTTTACAGGTAGCAGGTATCAAAGGTGGACATGACAAACATGCTAACTTACGTAATTTTAGGAAGGCTGAATTTTATATATTTATTTATTTTATTTATTTGTTTTGGCTCACAGAACAAGTTATAATCTACAACAGTTTTGTACATAAGAACTAAGCTTAAAACTAGATTATGACTCTAAATGTGTGGGCACAGAAAGCTCCAAATGTTTATAATTATGTGAGGGTTAGTGATAACTGAAGTACTTAAATTAAGTGTTAGTAATTGAAAATATTGAATTGGTACAATTAAGTGTTCGGATTGCTACTGAAAATGCTCTGAACAATATTTTTAAATTTAGCAAGCTTCGAATAGAAAATGTCCAGACACGGATTCTTAGACATCGTATCATTATACAACCGGCACATTCTCGCAATGGGATTATAAAAAGAAGTATTGTTGTAATATACTCTAAGGGCAAAAATTCTGGGGCTGGGATTACGAGATCTGTAACGAATATTGAAGTTAAGAAGAGAGAGCAGGTTGGGGCAGTCAATATGTGAATGGATAATTTTGTATAGAGTGATTAATTCATTTTGTTTACGGCGAGACGAAAGGGTAGGAATTTTAAATTTAGTTAACTTAATGCGATAGGATCTATATTGACGGCCAAGGCGTAATCTGTATGAGAGAATATTTAAAAACTTTTTTTGTACTCTTTCGATTCTTTCACTATGAAACTCATAATAAGGTGACCAGATTATTGACCCATACTCTAAGATGCTTCTAATAATCGAATAATAAAGGTAGATAAACGTGCATTGGTTCTTGAAGTCCTTAGTGGAGCGAGAGATGAAACCTAGAAGTTTGGTACATTTAGTGATGGTATGGTCGTAGTGAGCGTGGAACGAACATGACAGATTATGGATATTAGCAGCAATATAAATGATCAAGGACTTGGAATCCTACAGTACAACATTGGACGAGGACGACAAAGCCAACACGAATTTCTTCATTATTTTATGAACAACAAATAATTACTACTTATTTGGTGATATAGGTAACTACCTACTTACGGTTGGTCAGTTCAGTTTGTTTACTGTGCTCTTATTTCTTTTAATTTTATATTTAAACGCATATATTTTACTATGACTGCTGAAATGAGTTTTCATTTCAAGAAACATAAACTATGTGAATAACTAGACGACCGCTTGGCGCAGTGGTTCGAGCGTAGGCCGCTCGGCTCACTGCACAAGGTGGTAGCGGGTTCGATTCCCGCCGGGGCAAATTTCGGAAATGGCCTTTTCGTAATTTGCCCTGGTCTGGGTGTCACTGGGATCGTCCCCAGTCCATTGTACGGTACCCATAGTACAACCGTTGCTTAGTTTGGGACCATACAGTTGGTGTGTCAGTCTGGCGATATTTATTATTATTATTATTTATTAGAACTCTTGTCCTACAACGAGTCTCTATTAAGGGCAGGGTAACTAAATTTTCTAAGTCCCTAGATACTATTAAACAAATTGAAACTTAAAACTTTACTAAAGCAAGCAAGCTGGCAGAAGTTGAATTAAAATTGTCTAGATTTCAAGAGTTATTCCAAGATTTTGACCAATTAAAATTGAAATTTTATCTCCTGAACAGTTAGAAAAAAATTAAGAAATAGAAAATAATTTTTGTTCTAACATTGAATTGGCTCATAGTTTAATTGATAGTGTTACTACTTCTAATTTACCTCAAATTACTAATTCTAGTTCCACTAGTAGTGTTCATAATGATAACAGCAATAATTATAATGTAAAGCTTCCTACTATTCTGTTCAGTATTCTTACTATACTAATTTGTCAGACAGCACTAGTGATGTTTTCTCTGTGTTCCGCTTTATGTTTATCTCTTGGATTTGACAATATACTTACAACATCATGTAAAACTTATATATTGTTTTAATCCAACCTAATCTCTACAAAACCACCAATATTACTACAAAATATGCTGGTCCAACTACGCCGGTTCATCCAATGATAAAAAATACTGTGATTTTCGAATACCCAACAGCCATTGTTCAACACACGGCGCACAAGCTTCTCGCCTCAAAGTCTAAGTAACAACAAAATTACTACAATACAACACAAATATGGATATTGAAAATATGAAATCGCAGCGTGCCTCGCTAAAAGGCAAGTTGACAAGAACCATAAACTACGTGAATAACTCCGACGCTGAGAAAGGCAATTTACACGATATAAAAGTACGCCTAACTGAACTAACAAACATTTCACAAACATTAGAGAACATCCAATGGAAAATAGAATACGCAGACTCTGAACCTGCGCGCCTGCTGCTACACGAACAGGCACGAGATGCCTTTGAGACAAAATATTGCAACATCAAGGCAAAAATAGAAGCAGTGCCCCCTACTGCCACAATTACTGACCATTTTAGCTCAACGGCGAGACATGACTGCTCACTAATGAAGCCCCTGGGTTTCTTCTTGGGCTGGAGAAATTTTGGTAGCTTTAGTTGAGCCACCAAACCAAACCTTTTGCTATCTCTAGGCTTATATTGATAGCTCTAGGTAGTTCCCTAGAGCTACCAAAATATGACGGAGACATTCCCCAGTGGCCTGCCTTCAAAAATATATTTTATGCTTCGGTAGACAGTGCTGATCTTCCCGTTGTCAGAAAGCTACAGTACCCCAAGTCTGCACTTACTGGAGAAGCGGCTGGGTTGATTACATCACTGCTCATTACGGATGAAAACTATACAGAGGCCCTAGATATATAATCAAAAAGGTATGACAACAAGACCATTACTGTAAACTTGCATTTAAAAGCTGTTGAATCCTCATTTGATAAATATCCTCTTTAGAATACAATGAGTCCTTTGAATTTGTATACAAAAATTATGTTTTGTTTTTTTCTAAAAGCAGTCTGTCATGTCAACTGAACCGAACATGTATTAATAAACAGAAAGGAATAATTTGAAAATACTGAACTTTCAATAGACTGAGGACCTGAGGACCAGCCTTGGTCAAAAGCTGTAACTATTTTTGGTGTTATAACTAAATATAAACTAAAGATTTTTTGGTAACATGGCAACAAAGCTTAGCACCAAAGCTAGAAAATATCTTACTTGCTTTGCTTAGAAAATATCAAACTTATATCATAAAAGCTAGAAAATTCCCTCCGCGCCGCATGGGAAATCAATAGAAAAGAAAACGCTATATGAATACATATGGATAAACCTCAATTACAGGTTAGTCACGCATTAGTCAGTGAGTCATGCGTACCTGACACCTCAGTTGTCATGCCTTCTAACGTGCTATTATCAAACACTAACAAATTATGGCTTCAGCGACGCTAGCATGCGTGCCGTGGCGGCGGATATATACAGCAGAGTGGAGAAACAAGTAAGTCAGCTATGAGAATACCAACAGTGCAAACGTACCCCTGGACAGATTCATCGGTGTTATCCTGGTTATTTGGGTACCCGGGAAGATGGAAACCGATCGTGGCGAACCGTATGGTAGAAATCCTGGCACATGTATATAATAACCAATGGCATCATGTTAGATCTGAACAGAATCCGGCTGATATTGCATCGAGAGGTTGTACAGTTACTGAACTAAAGAACAAACTATTGTGGTGGAAGGGACCCCAATGGCTTTCAGAAAAGAAAATACAATTTACCAGACCAAACATAATTGTAACAGACTTAGAGAAAACGTCTACAGTGGAGTCATAATACACTAATAAAATTTGGAAGATATGAATCACTGTGCGAATTGACGAGAGTTATTGCATATTGTAGAAGGGTTCTATATTACAAATAATGGACAACCATAGAAAATGCATTAACTACATAAGAGTTAGATAAGGCACTGTTAAGTTTATAATTTAAATGAGCAACCCTGTTACAATACCATTCAATCAATTTGCCCATCCCTAACTCCTTCACCTTCACTACCGGTCAGTGTGTGAACAAACATGGCGAAAAACCATAACTATCGAGAGTGAGTCTAAAATCAGAACAGAAAACAAGTGAAACACCAGATAAACGACTCGCGCGCATCACAATCACGAACAATAACGCCGGCCGGCCGTAAATATAGAATATATAGAATATAGAAAATCAACGAGATTGTTGTGATTCAAGACAGTTATTTAGTAACAAGAACATGAGCCATTGAGTTTCTTGCCAGATCTTCTCAGTGGAAGCAGCATTCCGAACGGGTGGTAGATTCTGACTATTCATAAATGCTTTGTTGGCTTACGTGAATAAAAACGATTTTGAGTTTGAGTTTTGAGCTACCAAGCCGGTGAGTTCATCCGTTTATTCCTTTCCATATACAGTCCACTTCTACGCTCAGCAAATCAATACATTACCAGGCACTAAAAATATGCATAAAAAGGCACAATTAAATTTTTTTGAAGGAGATCTGGAAATAATACAGAAATACCATTTAAAATCATTAAACCCATACGTGGATGAGGAGAACGTCCTCAGGGTGGGCGTTTAGCTACGGCATGCAAACCTAAGCACAGACAATAAAAACCCTATAATTATCTATTATTAATTAATAAAACCAAGTTTACTATTATACATATACATATAAGTGTATATATAAGTTTACCATTACTATTCATATAATGAATTAATAAAAAGTGTAACTCAAAATCTAATCGAAGAGTTCTTCCCTTACATGCCCATCACTCGTCGTTCGTCGTCGACTAAGGTAAATATATTTTTTATTACTAAATTCGTAATACATGGTAGGTACGTTGTACGTTAAATACATCATCTATTTATTAACCTACAACTCCATATTGAATCTTAGGGACTGTTTTATGTTCGCCAGAACCTTGGGATTTTTAGCAACCTGATCATACCAAACTATTGTTGGCCAATCAAAGTGCCACGCTCTATCACAGCCATCTGTTTTCCGGGCTATTCGAGAAATTAAAGAAACCACCATATATTTTTAATTATTAAAAACATTTGCCGGGATGGCATTAAAAGAGTCGGCCGCAATGAAATATCAGTGCAAAGTAATAGAGTGAGATCCCAGTCGCCCCAGATCTACGTCATGATAGGAAATATGACATTTTGAGGATCGGTAGTACAACATAAACATAGAAAGGAATGGATACTCGCTAAGCTGAAAGCGGAGCCGCTTTACAGGTAGCAGGTATCAAAGGTGGACATGACAAACATGCTAACTTACGTAATTTTAGGAAGGCTGAATTTTATATAATATATTATTAAGTATAATATTTTAAAATATTTTCCAATGAGCCAGACAAATCTGACGGGCCAAACATCCTCCCAGACTCGTTAAAAGTTCCGCTGTGCGAGGAAGCGCGAGAGCATTAGAGCATTATTCAAGTACAAATGAGATGCACTTGACTCCTGATGCATCCTGAAAAAGTGAACAAATAAATAAAAACTTTTTATAATAAACGAGTGTAAATAGTACTTACAATAATTTAAACTTTTTATAGTGTTTACGTAATAGGAAGATTCTAGCCCTTTAACCCCGCTCTCTTCCGATCCTAGCGACCTTAATGCTTTGACTACTGCACACTTCCTGATCGGTCGACCGCTTACTTCACTTCCATCAGAAAATATGCTTGACGCAAATCCTAACAGACTCGAACGATACCGATGTCTCGACAAGATGCGGCAAGACTTCTGGGAACGATGGCGAAAAGAATACCTGAGCGAGCTACAGCGAAAAACCAAGTGGCGTATCAAACAAGAACGACTTAAGGAAGGTGACATGGTCATCATAAGGGAACCCAACGTTCCGCCATTAAAGTGGCGAATGGCGCGTGTGTCCAAACTATATCCTGGCTCCGATGGGATACCCAGAGTCGCAGACGTATACACATCAAAGGGCACCCTGCGTAGGGCTGTCCATAACCTTTGCTCTCTGTCTGATCAGACTTCAGCAGCAGTACCTCGAAACCCTGGGGATTTCGAGGGGGGGCAAGATGTTTAAGCCTCTTCGTATTAACCTACATGGATGACAGCATCTGCCATACAGCGAGAGATTAGACGTCACTGCGGAAACATCGAGCAGCATTTACTTACTTAAAACTACGACTTCTTAAACTACAGTAAGTATACAATACAACTATAGTATATACTGCATGCAAGAATCTTAACAATTATTGGTTAATTAGTTTTTGCCACTTTTCTGACTCTAAAAGTGTACCATATCTCCCGTTGGCACCTGTTCTAGTGGTGCTCCTGTGCGCGGCATCAGCGGGAACAGCTGTTTTGGTTTAAACAAAAATACATTTTATTTATTGTCATTTTTGTCACGTTGCCATGGCATCTACCACCCAATGACAGTGGAGCATGGGGTTGGACTCCAGTTCACCTTGGCAACCAGTCTTTTACGTAAGCGCAGTTGCTGTTTGTCACCCGAGCCCCAACTGAGATTATCCGAAGACTTCTGACACAAAACTTGTCATATTCCAGATGTTTTGTATTTTAATCAATTTTGTATGGTATTGTATATTAAGTAGGTAGTTTAGCATAAAATATGGGTATATATATTTTTTTTTAGGTATTTATATCGGACGGAGGTAGTGGGCCAAGCGTCGCCGGTGGCAGTCGTAATCAGCCCAGCACATCTCGGAGAAATCTCGTGCGCTGTCCTCTTTGTTCCGAGACACGTTTATTCAAAGGTAAGCGGAACTTGAAGGTCCATCTTGGAAGAGTTCACAAACGCCAAGATGCACATCCTCTACATTAGACCTCCAGAACCCCTCTCCTTCAAATTGATGGCAAAAGTTGTCCGCCTTAAAGAAACGGTACCCATTTTAAAGAGGATTCCCCGTGGGGCCGTACTACTGTAGCTGACCACCTAACAAAAACCATACACACAACTGTTAGTCAAAATTCTGTGAGTGCCTGGGAAAGTCTGCTGAGCTTCCCATACACAGTTTTGCACGCTCACAATGACTTAAATAAAAATAAACCCCTCACAGCCGCTATAAAAGAAAATTGCAACACGGCTTTTCGTCCACCGAGTCTCAATTTTTCCACAGCTACTAGCAGCTACAAAAGACCTTACCCCATTTTCCACCACGTTGAGTGCAAACTAGGTGACGGTGATATTGGGGGGGCCGCTAGACTCCTTTTTAGTAGTGACGTGATTGCTCCGTTGTGCGGAATACTGCGGAAACAAGACCAGCGCTGGAGGAGAAACAACCACGTGCGTGAATGCGTGAATAGCGTGAATGTTCTACATGTCACGACCCGTGAAGTGCCCGCGGCAGTGGGTTCTTTTCGGAGTGGCTCCGCGGGTGGCCTCGACGGATGAACTCCAAAACACCTCAAAGACTTATTACGTGCGAGAGCTGCGTGTGAGACACTTTTAAAGGAGCTGACTACCTCGGCCAATCTAATGTCCAGCAAAGTTTGTGACTCCATATCCTCCACCTTATATGGAACTTAACTCTACGCCATGCATAAAACCAATTGGACCATTTTTGGCCAAAAAACACCAAAAAGTGACCCCTAAAAACCTTAAAAGTGAAACGCTGGGAAAACGAGATCGAGGACCCGTACATTTTTTGGTGTCATCAGATGCGCCTTCTGGAGGCCTACAATCTGACACCAGATCCGAAATTTTTCGGCACTCCAGCGCCGAAAAAACAACTTGGGCGTGGCCGAAAATTTTGCAATTTTGCCGCCTGCCCAAATCCAACCACTCAGCCAGCTGCAGCATAACGAGGGGACTGCAGAGGTACCTCCAAAACTTCTTCACGATAAGTGGTTTTCAAAATAACTGACTTTTTAGAAACAGAGAAACTTTAAAAAATCATAACTCATAAACTAGATTGTTGACGTATAATTAAAAAAATTGTTTACAATAGTGCTCTGTTTATTCGTATCTGCATATTCCTACAAAATTTGAGACAAATCGGTCCAATATCAACTGAGATATACATTTATGAAAAAAATATCTAGCGAGTGTAAATAATTACGTAACTTGAAAAGTTCCTATTTAGACCTTTTGTGTTTCCCTTGGGTGGACCCGAAGGAGGGCTCCACAAAACCATTTTGTGCGGTGGTAGAACTGAAAAATAGTGAGGACTTTGGGAGATATAGGGTTTTGAAACCCTAACATCGAACGCACAACTAGCGGCACCTAGTGCCCAGCGGACAAACCACACGGGAAAGTTCTGGAAGGTCTTTAGAGTGTGCGTATGCAGTCACGGTACCTATATTACCGCTTACCCCGCCCCTTTTTCTTGAGAGTGTGCGTGCGGTCGCGGTAAGGAGACAGCGCCCCTTGACGGCAGCGAATGAAAATAGAGACGCATAAGAACTTTAAGTTTTTATTTATTTTATTTTATTCTATATTTAAGATTTAAATGTCCTGGGAAAATTGTGACTTAACACCAATATTACCTATTATAATAATTGTCACGAGTCATGGGTGTTATTGCTCTGTGCCCCTCTGTATTAAACAAAACCGGACCGGCCATCCCGGTGGACCGCATCGGAATCTCACGTATGTGTGAGTAAGCAACTTGGACTTGGCACTTTAGGCCCCGCCCACCTTGACTATTAAAAAGTTGTCGCTATTCGACACGGGTGGCACCACCTGTAGGTTCTTGTGATTTTATTTTATTGTTTTATTGTAAATTGTGATTTTATCTTTATTGATATTATGTTTTTAATGGCTTATACTGCAAAAAACTCAATTTTAGAATCCTTCGCATGCTCGGTCATCAAAATTGATCACGCGGTTAAAAACCTATAACGAGTTTGTGAAAAAACTAAATGAAGGCACAATTGTCACAAGTGTTACAGAAAATGATAGAAACAATGAATGCTATGCAGGTACAACAAGCAAATATGCAACAGCCACTATTACATAGAGAAATAAATACATCGCCTACAATACACGGAATTAATTTGCAACCATATGACGAGAAACATTACTGCACGAGTCATCAACTACAAAATTCGATGATATCATAAAATTAGCTATGGCAATAGAGACATCAAAATGGGAAAGTAAAGAAATGGCACAGGAAAATATTACAAACATAAATAAAGTGGCAAAAATATAAATATTTATCATGAAAAGAAACATGACAAAGACAAGGCTGTACAAGAAGAAAGAAAGTAAGTTGCTACCGCTGTGGAAAATAATCACAGGAGGAACTAATACGATTGAAGAATTTGTACTGTTATTCAGAGAAGTTTTTGAATTGACAAGAAAAAAAAACAATTAAAACTTAATAAGGAAAACTTGTGTTTTTGGGAAGTTCGTTGGTTATAAACAAGAAAGAACAGATCCAAAACGAATAGCGGCTGTTGAACAGTACAGAACGTTGTCAACATTAACGGGAATCCGCTCGTTTCTAGGATTTACAGGTGCTTTTAGAAAATACATAAATAACTATACTCATGTGGCAAAACCACTACCTACAAGATGTTTCGAAGAAAAACAACAAAAAGCTAATAGTGAATTACAGAAACATGAATCACAAAACATTATACTTTTAGAAGAACAACACAAGTCATTTAAATTTAATTAATTTACTTATCACAGCACCACTTCTATAGAATTTTCAACACGATGCTGCAACCTTAGTAGAGACAGACAGTAGTTACCAGGGCACGGGTGACTGTTTATTACAGATTCAAGAAGGCGAAAGAAAACTTATAGAATACGCCATGATGTTTAAAGGATGCAGAAACAAGATATCATATTAATGAACTTGAAGTCACAGCAGTATACTGCAATCGTAAGCAAATTTGCATGCATTTATGACTAGACATAATATTTCTATTAGGAACCGGAGGCGAACAGCATAAACAGAATAAAACCGAAATAAGTCTGTTCTTTGAGCTACTTGGCCAGCTAATTTGCACGATTTAATCCAGTTGCCACAGAAAACACCTGTTGTAAATACAAGAAAGAGCCGAAAAAAGCAACACGCTACAATTTTAAGTTCAACGCCAATCAAAGAAAACGTGATAGAAAAAGATAATAAGAAAATGAAAAAACAGGGGCTAAAGAAAAAGGAAAGAGATGGAAAGGTAAAGGTCAGGGAAAAAAGACTACAATACAGAAGAATGTTCCTGAGAAGGCAAAGCGCCAAGTACTACAAGAAACGAACGAAACTTCTGTACTAGATGTTGGCACTGATGACTTATGCCAGGAGGATGAGGATGACGGCGCAGAAGATGCTGGAAGCAGATGCCTGGTCTGCAACCATTTTGGAAAAAACAACGAGATGGGTGATGTCCTCATGTAGGCTATGGGCTCACGCGAAATGCACTGGGTGGAACTCGGCTGAAGGTTATGTCTGCGATATGTGCTAGATTTTCTTTGACTCCGATTGCCCCCAGGGTGACTCCCATTACCCCCATGTTGGTCTAATGGGAGTTAAATCTGATTTTTTTTTAACTTTTATAATATCCAAAGTTGATTTCCAAAGTGACTGATAATTATTTCTAGTGATAGTTAATTAAGTAAATGACATTTAAAGGCGGCTGTAATAAATAATTTGTTTATGATAAAACATATATTTGAGTTCTCGCTTGAGTGAGATTACCCCCATTACCCTATTTTACCCTACGCTACATTGCGCTAACGCCATGCCGCGAATATATAAAGCAGATTTTCGTGGCAAAAGGTATAAAAAAGGACCCCAAAGATGTCAAAGAACAGGCTATTCGTGAGTATAGTAGTATAGTGATGGTGGTGGATCCTTCAATGTAATTGCTCAAAAACTTGATATAGACAAATCTGTCCTGTATAGAAATAGCATAAAAAATATGAACTTTGGTTACCCCGAAGAAAGAACACAATCATCATGGAAAAACAAACTGCTGCACTTCTTGAACCCGCGGCTCCCGTCACGGAATCAAGGAACATCGTCGACGTTTTCACCGTGTCACTACAGGGCAGTATCCCACCGTTCTGGCGCGACAGACCACGACTGTGGTTTATAGGTGTGTGGTAATAGCAGACAGGCACAAATTCAACAACGCCGTCACCAAACTCCAGCCATGCGACGTGGATAAAGCCAGGGATATCATCGTCAACCCACCGGTCTCCGGCAGTTACGAAGCTCTGAAAGACCGTCTCCTCACGGTCTACCAGGAGACAAACCAGCAGTAAATAAACCAATATCGCCAGAGTGACACCAACTGTATGGTCCCAAACTAAGCATCGCTTGTACTATGGGTACCGTACAATGGACGGGGGGCGATCCCAGTGACACCCAGACCTGGGCAAATTACGAAAATGCCATTCCCGAAATTTGACCCAATGGGAAACAAACCCGTAACTACCCAGTGCAGTGAGTCGAGCGGCCTACACTCAAACCACTGGCCCTAGCGGTCGTCAATTTTAGTTTTAATATTATCTTAATTTAATTTTCTTTGAAGAAACATTATGTTTAGGTACTATATCTTGATGGATGCCAGCACAGTTTGAAAACTATTATGAATGCTGGATGCAAGCTTTAGAAAGCTTGTTAACAGAAAATAAAGAAATTAAATTAAAATAGAAAAAGTACATGACGTTGTCCGATTGAAAAAAATATCCCCTTTTTTATTTTACTTTTTACCGAATATATTTTAAATAAATACCATATACATGAATATAATGGTACTAGGAAAAAGTAATTCATAGATTTAAAAAAAATATTTATTTCGGAATCAACGAATTACTTAAGTCATAGAATATAGGTATCATTTCCCTGGAAAAACATTTGGAATGTGTCTTCTGAAAACAAACTAAAACAGGCATCTTATATAGGTTATTTGAGCTTGATGGATCATAGTATGAAAAATGACTTTTCATTACTCATACACTGAAAGTAGGTCTGAAGTTGCCTGAGGAGCGGGTTGAAAGTAATACTTTTCTGGCCCGGGAGAATCACTTTCAACTGACAGCTGTCAAATTATAAAAAAAAACTGGTTCCATTTCTATGGAACCATGTTCAAACTTTTTCTACAGTCACTCAATTACAGCACGATGTAAAATTGAAATAACATAAAGTTGAGTATTAAATAAAGAATATATACTTTTAAATGACTTAATTATAATTTAGTTTCAACAATTTCTTTAAAATAACATAGATTTGGTCAAAATATTTAAAAATGAAAATTAAAAATACTGGCTAAATAATGAAGTTGGCCGGCCAACGAAAAAAAACAAAATAGGCGGCAATCCGATCTTTTTTTTTTCGAGTTGTAGAGTATTGTTCATGCTTCCTTGTATTATTTCTTTAGCCAATTCCTGTTTTTATTTTTATTTTCCTTGTATTCGTAATGAAAAGCACAGTGTTTACCTCGGGTGAAAGACTTATTTTGTCCCTCGAACTATTAGCGCCCTCGCTACGCTCGGGCGCCAAACCCCGTCTCGGGAAAAATAAGTCACTTTCACCACTCGTGTAACAATGTACTATTGTTTCCCATCTCGACAAAGCTTCCCTCTTAAGAATAATGAATATTATAAATAACATGATATCCTTAGATGTGGATGAATATGAGCATCTGGAAACATTCAAATTTTTGGAGAAGGAGCTTCACATGGTTGCAAGTTCTATGGAAGAAAGTAAATGGAGCAATTTATTTAAAATAATCTGATAAGTTGGAGAATATAAATCAACTGCACCAAGCCATACTTTAAGAGGAACAACTATTTAATTGTAAGTTAAGTTTTAAGTATAACAAATGTATCTGTCATACAAACATTCAAATTTTATTTTAATTCGTCTTTCTTATTTGTAGAATTTTATTTCTTACTTTTTCTTTAAATTGTAGTACTCTTGTTACAACATTTTAATGAGATTTAAATATTTTCTTTGTTTTAACATAATTACTAGTTTTAAATTTTATATTTTAACTTTGATTTAAATATAACTGGATTGTTGGACCTTTTTCTTACAATGTTGTATTACTTTAGTTTGCCCACATCAAAATGTTAATTTAAACCTATCTATAAATTAAACTTGACACCCAAGATACAGGCATTTGCCTAGTTTGGGTGGCACCATATTCTAGGATTAAGAATTATTCACGTGTTTGGCAATAAAGATTATTATTAAAGATTATCTTTAAGCATATATACTTAAGTTTTGTTTTGGGTACAAATCTATTCCTAAATCTATTATTATTATTCCATTTATTTATCTTAAATCAATTTATATTGCGGATATCCTTTAGAAGTGTAACACTTAATGTTGTTAGTTACAAATTATAAAAAGATCAAACCAGTTAACATGGTACCATAGAACCATATAAGATCCAGATTATTTTTTCATATTATATTTACATATGCAGGTTGTGTCAATAGTCCGATATAATAATTGAGGAAAGTAAGTACATAATATACTACTGCTGCAATGTAGAAGCTTAGTGAAGGCAGACTGTATGTAAATATAATATTTTCTGAGTGACAGAGCTTTGAGTATTTGTGTCAACTTCCATTTTGCGACCTAATACATGTCCAATAGCCTAGTAAACAGTGTAAAATACATTTTACATGGGTAGCAGCCACCCATAATCAAGAAAAAGTTTGTTACATTTTTTCGTACTACCGGACATAACAATTTTTTCAAACTGGCGATAAATTAAATTACTCAGTTTGATCAGATTTGTATACTATTTAATTATATTATACTCAATACTATCCAAACCCTCTTATTATTTCGGACTTTTGAAATAGCCTGTCTAGGCATACTTAGATATAATATTGGAGCTTTCAATCACCAAAGCTTTATTTCAGAATCCTATTATGAAACTCAGGATTCAACTCTGACAGGTTTCAACAAATCCATATCATCATTCAACTCAAAATACTGCTGATTATTAGTCGATGTATTGCTTAAAGATGCATTTTCGCTTGCTACTTGCTCTAAATCTTCACACTCTGGAGTAATTTCTATAATGCTATCTTCACATAATTGTTCGCTTCCCTCATAACGCTCTATCTTTATATGCTGACTTAACTCTTCACTATTATTAATAACTTCCAACTTAATTTCTCTCTCAAACTGGTTATTTAACTCGACAGGTGTACAGGCATGTGTATGAACTCCCAACATAATATTCCGTTTGAGTTGTGACTTAGTTTCAATATTTTTGACAACTCCCCTTAGCCTCAGAGTTTGGGTGGTTTTACGATCGTTATCAGAATTGACATGTTTTCGTCTGGAACGATTGTAGTACCGTGCTCTTTCCAAACGGGCCTCCCGTTGAGCAATTGTTTCATTTTCCAGATAAACTTGAATGTTTATCCGTTGTTTTTTCAAACGAGCCTCCCGTTGTTCTGTTCCTTCATTCTCACGTCTCCGACGGTTTCTCCTTGCTGCACGACTTTTTCTACTCAAATCTGTGAGTCTTCTAACCATTTTTGTGATGAAAATAGTAAGAAACAGCTGTGTGTGAGGTCAGATAAACTACAGTTCAATAAGGGGATGGCTTAAAAGAGTAATAGCAGACCAGCCTGATTATGTATATTGACTCCTTAGTACTATTCCAAGTGACAAGCGAATTTTCTAGATTGATATATTATCGATTTCCTAGAACAACAATCCAGGTACCTATCCAAAAACAAAGAAGTGAACACCAACAAATTATAGAATTTTACCAATTTCTTGAAACTATGAAGAAATTGTTCATTTTCTTTAACAACGTAGGTCCTAGTTAGTTGAATTATTTTGAACATAGATGAGATCCAGACATTAGAATGATGACAATACCTGCTCACTCAGTTATCGAAAAAATCACAATGTTGACCATGGAAGACGAAAAGTTCTTCGATTTAACCCCTTTATAGGTAACTTGGAAGTTTATTAAGACACTTCAGTTAAGAAAATAGAACGTAGGATTCTTTGATCGAAATAGAAAATATTTTGCAACTATGATTCAAATGCCCTGAAAATTTAGTGAACACAAATAACCACTTCTAGACAAACCAGCGATTTAAAAAAGACTTATTTTCTTTGATAACGATACATTTTACGATAATTCTTCAAAACAAAACACGCTGAAAAGAACGATCAACGAAACGAGAACGAGCGAGATTCTCCTAGAACAAAAATACTTAAACCTTCGCTTTATTGGTCTATTGGCTGGACCAAAGAGAATGTAAGGCTCCTCGCGTCTGCCGCCTAGGCTTATTGAAAAGTATCGATATATCGATGTATCGATATGTTTAGCCGATATATCCATATAACATATCCAATTTTAAAGAGTATTTTGTACATTTTGTATAAAAATAACCAATGGTATTACATATTGAGCTAAATACACTATTATTTTGACAACGCAAAGTCTTTTAAAATTACCGCTTTATCGATATATCGTTTTTCCCCTTGATATATCGACGTTAATATTGATATTCTAACAAATATCGATATATCGTTTTTTTTTCACTTTTCTTACGCCCGCCGTCGCAGGCTTGGGCAAAATATAGGTATTTGTTTCTTGTATAATAAAAAGTATAAAATTCAATCGTCAAATGTGGAATAATAAGGTATATTTTTCATAGTTTCATTTGGATTGGTAATTTAGGAAAACTTTGATATAACTACCTTCTTAATAATATTTATTTTATTATCTTATTATTTATTATTGAAATATTATTTATCTCGATCAATATCGATACTGTTTGTAAACACAATTATACGATAACATTTATGGGTATTTTTATTTGCACTTCCCTTCCATAAAAATACTATATCTCTATGGGTAATGGGTATCGCCAAGAACTTTATACATAGCCAAGAAGTTTAGAACGGGTATAGCCAATAGCAGAGAAAGCGCATAGCAGAGAAAATCTAAGTATTCGTATCATTCGTTCTTTTCGTGTGTCTATGGTGAAAATTCAAATAGCTAATATTGCTCGTTTGGAATTTTTACCTTTAATTAATAAATAAATGTATTTTAACGGATTATAAATCCATCAGAAACGCTCCCTCCTTACACATTTTAAAAGACCAGGTAAAGAAATTCTTTCTTTCTCCATAATTACTGCTTCTTACTTATTTTGTTTGTGTCTAAACTGTTGCGTGCTATTATATTCATTTAGCCATTATGTAGTAGGTATAAGTATATGTCATATTATTTTCTTGTTTATTAATGTAATGTATATGTTTAAGTTAATTTATGTAAGTACACCCCCATATTATTTTTCTTTAGATCCTCTCCATCCTAAGGTTGCCTGGTAGAGATCACTTTTAGTGATAAGGCCGCCCATTTTCCACTTTCTGTGTAAACTATGTAATATTTTGTTATGTTTTGTTTTCTAGTGGTGGATGAATAAAGAGTTATCTATAAAATCTGTATCATGAGATAGTGCCTCATGGTTGGTATTCCACAGGAACCTACTAATGAACTTCAAAATTTCTTACACGATTAGATCAGTCACCCATGGCAAATGAGAAAGAGAGGCAGTAGTTGCTATGCGTTTAATTTTTACTCCTAACCTTGACATAATTGTTGCTATACGTGTGGTGTACAACAGTGCAATCCTGCCCAAAATACAGAATTAACGGATGATTGTTAGTTTTTTGTTTAAATAGTTTAAATCTGACCGCTAAATCGATTACCTAACTAAAAAGAATAAGAGATACTGAAATGATTATTCGACTGGAAATTTTAGTCAATTGTTGGCAACACTACCATGATTTGTTTGATTTAATTTCCGTGTTGGCAGACCGTACGGAAATTATTGGGATGTGTCGATAATTTGTGGGATGGTACGATGTATGATAACGGATATTTAAATTATGTAAAACTTACGATAGTTTGGAGCATTTGTATCTGTCTCCTTCAGACGCGTATTTGTCACGGACATTTGTTAGACTCGACAGTAAAAAAAAACCTTTAAACAGAGTGGGAGTCATAGTTATGATTCACGTTGGTTGCCAGAAGTGTATTGTTTGCAGCTTGGCAAAAACCAATGTTTTTTTTCCATTCTCTTTGGCAGGGGTCGCTGACGTGAGTTGAGAAGCGAAAATATGATGATGTACGAAAATTTTCTTGAAAAACGATAATTTTGACAGTGTTATGATTATAACATCTTTTGGACCTAGCAACACTGTTTGTTTTGTTCATTTTAGGTTAGACTCAAAAAGGCTTGTACCCAGGGCCGTTAAACTAACTATAAAAAAAAACATGTTTGCTTCATTACTTCATTTCATTCAATTTCATTCGTTGGTTCACGTTCTTTCTCTTTGATTTGGTTGGCCGCCGCGCCATATCATTGATAAATTTATTTATTTCCTGCGAAGATAAATATTTCTATTCCTTGAGGGTTTCTATACATTTGAAGTATTTTTTCTTGTGTTGTTTATCACATAGAAACACAGATATTCGTGTAGATAGACAGATAGTCGTATTCGGTTTATTTTTCGTCATTCGTTCGAGTCGCCAGCCATGGGTCAATTTAGTGTTTCACAAATGGCTACCAATTCGTACTCTTCCATCGCAATTTCCATGTCGTTCTTGAGTGAGTTTGTCACGTAGAGGTTGTCCATGACTATGTCTGTGTTGTTATTTCGATAATTGTGATCAACAGTCATGGTATGGAAGCTTAATTTGACACGCCAAATGTGCCATAAATAAAGTTGTAAAAAAATAAGCTTGACCGTGTTGCGAAAGTGATAACTAAAAAACCGCGATGAATTTGATCGTTTATTGTTGTTGTGATATTTTGCCTAAAAACATCGATTCCATGTCGATTTCACGTCAAAATTTTGTTAAGCAAACTAATATAACTATATTTGTGTAGGTACTTATCATTTCTCGTTGTCTGGTTTCATTGCGTTGTTTGAGGGTGATGGTTGATTGTTCTGGTAAAATATTTATTTTTTTCTGGTTTCCGTGGCATGCTATAGGTAGTTGATATACTCTTGTATATCTTTTCTTATTTATTAATCTTTAAATATAAAGTTACTTAATAATAATATAATTGTGGTAACTATATACTCGGGCATCTGTGTGCCTATTGGAAAGGCCTCCTGCAGCAGTCTCAATTCTCCTTCACCTGCAGCCACCTTTGTCCAGGTTCTGACAGCCGCTACAATAATTGTCTTTCTCATTTCCTTTACATGTCTCTTGGGTACCATTGGGTATTCTAACTAAAATAATGTTGTATTTCTCATGCATTATGATCATGAGAAGCATATGTGTGCAAACAGAAGAATCAGCAATGTCTTGTCTTTGTAACTTATTAACTAAAAAGACCTATAATCATAAGGTTAATAAGAACTGTGGTTGTTTTATAGGTAGAATTGCATGATACATATGTTGTTTAGTTGGGTTGGAGGAGGTGGTTATAGTTGTTTATATTCCATACTGACCTTATGTGGTATTCCAAGCTTGTGGATGAGTCAGAGGCAACAGGGTTGGAAACTAAGTATTTTCATTTAAAAAAATAGGTTAGGAATTGTTGAACTGTGTCCGGCAGGGTAGAAAAAGTGTCTTAAAAATAAAATAAAATGTTTTAAATAGGTATTTTTGATTGTTGTTTGTTGTTTTTGATTGAACATTGGTTAAATTGGTTTAACTAATTTCACATTGTTACATGGATTTGAAAGTTATAATTATATATTAATTTATTTTTAAGGAATCTCAACTGGGTATACAATACAATATTGTAACATGATATTTACAAACAAAATAAACATTCTAAAAGTTATCCTAATTACAGGAAGCCACAGCCTGCGCCAAAAAATAAAACAAAATTAGGATGAATATTGAAGGGGGTGATGCAGGTATTTACTAAAACTACACTGTTCTTGAATTTGGGGAGGGTACCTGCAAAAATATCTGTATTATATAGTTTGATTAATATAGGCATTCATTCGAAGACCATTTAACTTTTCCCCGGGACTAATCGAGGGTCAAACCTGTGACATCTTTGCTCACCATTGTCAATCCTCAGCGATTGTTAATGGTGGACACAGTCTGGTACTTTATTTTTCGACTCTTTAGTATCTTCTACCAGAATCCTGTGAGATCTCCAAGACTCTGGGACTTTTATTACAATGCCTGACCCTGGGCTTATGGTTTTTTTCGTGGGAAAATCCTTTATAGATCCCTATCGTCCCGGGGAGGCGGGAGGGATATGTGGTGAGTTCCGACCGAGCTGCATACCCACTAAAAAACCCCGGTGCACCATGCTCCGCCTTTGGATGGGTCACCGGGTCACGTTAGCATGCATCGCGACTGGGGTACACCTCTTTGACCATAAGAAATAGTTCGTGTTTGTCCTGAGGGTTATTTCTTTATTTTTATTTGTGCTCCCTGTAAGGTTAAGGCACCAGTAATTGGCCACTTAAGAGCGCTGCTAAAATGTTTTTTATTGAGCACATACATTTAAATTTTCGAATATCAGTGGGTAATTAAAGAAAATAATTATACCCTTCAGATTAAGTTTTTCTAATAAGTCTTTCAATTTATAAAATCAAAAACACTTAAAAAAATGTTTGAACCATATTAAGTTATTGCTTCAGTAGTTGACCAATCAAAATCTGAAAAAATTAGTAGTTGACTGTATTTAGCATCAGTAGTTGACCATATGAATAAAAGCTACTTTTATGGTAATTAAGACCACAGATATGTCAAAACTCAAAATTTTAATTTTCACATAGACAATATATAACATTCGGCGACGAACTAAAGAACTGGAAGGGGCACACACGTCTTTAGGAAACTTAATTCCACATGAAATCTAACTCAGGAACAGAGTAAACATTACGCGTTTTACTGGTCTTTTTGGGTTCATTTATGTGGGATGTCACATTTTTCCACTGGTATTCAAGGACATCAGGTCTCGGGCCATTTCCATAAGCGACCATACTGTATCATTGATGAAATTGTTGCAGTATGTTCAGTAACATTAATTATTTTGCCAGGATAATACTTATTATCGTATGTGAAAATAACAAATTCATTAATTTGTTTTAATAACGGTTTCCTAGAAGGGTTAAAGTTGCTTAAAGGAAGTGTGCATCTAGACTTTTGAATAGGGGCTCATGCAGCTGCTCAGAAATGTGTGCACCAGGAGGAAGAATCAATTATAATATTTATGTATTCGTAGGTATCGCCAGGGTTATTAATTCCAAGCAAGGTCTTCGCAAGTTTTCCTCTGTTAGGGTTATGGATTGGTACTTGATGTATCTGAAGATCATGTCTGCAATGTTTTTCTCTGTGACTACTTGATAGGCCCTCATCTCCGGTGTCATCTTCCCGAAGCACCTTGGTTCACTCACCCCCTTAAACCAAAACTCTCCAAGCGCTGTGTATGATGCCCGAGTCGATGAGGTCAATTATTACTTTGCAATCAAAAACCATTATTGTCAGGAAATGCATAACTACACTCTTGCGGGACATGAGGGAATGTTCTGAAGGCCTTAGCGTCGTATGCATGCGGCTATTATGTAACACGGGGTATATATTAGACTCGTTCGCGATTATGTCTATGGTGTCAATATACGAGGGGTGCCTTTTAAGTTTTGTCGTTTGAAGAAAAAAACACAACTAGAACCTTATAGTACTTTTTATTGTTTTTCAAAGTATTCACCACGTAGCTTAATACACTTTTCCATTCGCTCAAACCAGTTATTATAACATTTATTCCACTCTAAAGTGGGGGTGTTCAAAATGGCTGACTTGAAAGCGTCGACTGCTTCTTCACTGGACTGGAACCTTTGACCACGAAGACTTTTCTTAATTTTAGGAAATGTAAAAAAATCGTTAGGGCTTAGGTCAGGACTGTATGGAGGATGGTCAAGAATTTCTACTTTTTCCTGCTTCAAATACTCAATCGTTTGACGAGCGCTGTGTGAACTTGCATTGTCGTGGTGCAGGATGATGCGTCGCTTTGAGTTAGATTTTCGAAGTTCGGCGATGACTTGTGGTAAACAAACTGTGGTATACCACTCTGCGTTAACCGTTCTACGATCATCAAGTGCAATAGTCGCAACATGGCCGGTTTTTCTAACGAACGTGGCCACCATCTTCTTTGAAGTGCTTCGAGAACGAACAACTTTAGTCGGCTTTGGCTCGTCTTGAAAGACCCAGATTGTAGATTGTTGTTTGGAATCAGGATCGTAGGCATAGATCCAAGATTCGTCACCACTGATGATGTCGTAGACGTGATTTGACTCTCCTCGGTTGAACCTTTGCAGAGTTTTCTTACACCATCTGACGCGGGCCGCCTTGTGATCGTCGGAAAGCAGATGCGGTATCCAACGGCAAACTAGCTTTCTTACACCAAGCGCTTCATGCAAGATCTTCTGAATGGTTGTCCCTGAGATGCCTAATAGAGCCTCTATCTCTCGATACGTCACATGACGATCTTCGAGAATTAGTTGTCTCACTCCAATGATGTTATCTTCAGTGAATGCAGATTTTGGGCGACCTTCGCGAGATTTGTCACTAACACTAGTATGTCCACGCTGGAATTCTAAATACCAGCGTTCGACAGTCCGCAGACATGGGGCTTCATCCCTGAACACAGATATTAGCTCTTCAAAACACTGAAGCCGTGTCAGGCCTCTTCTAAAGTTGTGGAAAATTATTGCACGAACATTTTCCTTAGAAAGATTCATTTTCGTACGTAACCTGACAGATTCTAATCGACGCTGTGACTAAACAATAACATTAATCCTAATACATTCAACTGTTTTGAGATTCGAAATTTAAACACATTCGAATATAGAACAGTTCCAAATTCAAAATTGCCGGGAATTATGGAAACGACAGAACTTAAAAGGCATGCCTCGTAGTAGTAAAATTCTAGTCTTTCCTCCTCGAGACTCCTCTTCTTAAGAGGTGTTTGGCCCTATTCTGTGGCCTTATAACTAGACATGTCATGTCAAAGTCAAGCGTCATTACCGACACAGTAACGTAGGCGCATTCCTCTGGTGGTAGGGGCTGGGTCTTCAGGTTTACTGGCACGAACTCAATCCTGGAGCCCTCCCAAGGGTTCACAAGGTTTTCACAACACGAATACACTGTTCAGTAAGGTGATTTCCACGAACAATATATTTTTTTGGCATAGGAGCACGAGCTAGGGCGTTTAGACCACACAAAGGTTAGTCAGACAGGGTTTAAAGCACTACTAAATCTCAGGTTAAATGGGGGCAGGCAACTTTCAACTTTCTTAACACACAAAATTCAACAATATATCAAAAATTACTAGCGGCCCGCCCCGGCATCGCACAGGTGCATTGCTGATACTAAATATACTACAGAATGCCTTTATATACAACGTTCACAGCTTTTTTGTCATTAGACAATACAAACAGGTTTTCTTTAGAGGTTTCTCTTGAAAGAGTTACTATGTGTCTGTGCGGACGATTCTCTGGCTCTCTGTATTTGATGTTTATCCCTATCCTGGCTGAAGCGAGCCTCAGCCACAGATAAAGTAAGCTCTTCATGTTCGTATCATTTCTCGTTGGCATGGTCGTTGGTGTACAGTCTCATGTAACATGATCAAAAGCAATAAAGACGTCTGGATGTTTGAAGACGATACAATCGTTACTTTTATAAACAACATGGTTGGAAGGTGTTGTCTGATCTAAAACACTTATTTAAATGATTTATGACTTTAAACGGCTTATTGTTTCAAGGAAGCTACGTGACTTGTACTGTTTGTAATCGAGTTTTGTAAGAACAAAGATATTGTTGCGCTGGTCGGGTTTTTTTCTTTACAAGATTCCTGTGCGCTGGATACCTATTTTTTCCAGCACGCAGTCTCGTGATGCCACCGGGAGGCCTCCCTGTTATGTTCACGCCTTTGACCGCGAATAAAACATAATTAAACATGCATTATTTCCCCCTCTTTTTCTCTGCTACCATTAAATTCATTAACTTCTCTCATTTATTAATAGCTGATACACTTTTTTTACTTCCATTTTGGACAAATAATATTAATTTATTTTATTCTTTATAATGGCATTGGTCGAAGTTATCAATCAATATTGACTTGTTGTTCGGTGTGCCCGTTTCTTCCCAGGAGTTTTCCAAATACCTGGATTGGATTGATCCTCTTTTTTTAATGTCCAAGGAGTCCATTCACCAGTACGTTTAAAAAAAATGGGTTTGATATAATCACACACCTTGTGTATTAAATAGATATCAGTTTCAGATCAGATGATATGAAGATGCAGTAGGTAGGTTAAGATAAATCGATTCTTGTTAGGATTTGAGAGGATATTACATGAACAGGTAAAACATTCTTACCGCTCATATCAGAGATGTTTTGACATGCTTTTTATGTATGGTTTTTATTTTTGATGTTTTTTTAGTTCCTGCATAGTTTTGTGCTTAAGATCCCTATTTTTTTTATAAATACACCAGTTTGCCATATCGCACTTATTCAAATTCAAATTATTTATTTCAGACCTGAGTCCATAGTGTTAGTATACAAGATAAATTAATAAATAATGTTAGTAAAAAGGACCTTTTACAAATGGTATGGGTCGTTACCCAGTGACGCAGCAGAGGGGCGTCCCACCGATCAGAGTACACGCTCAGAAGACTATTAGAGGCGGTGCGCAAGCGGCCTGCCATAGATACGGTCCTCTTTCTTATTATGGCGTAGAAATCATCAGTGTGCGCCTCCGCAAACATACCGGACGCACTACAACGCCACGACAGCCCCAACAGTATTCTGAACGCATTATTATATGATACTGCTTAACATTGCTCTATTATATGCAACATTGTTTATTTATACCATACACATGATGTTTGATGCCAGCACCATGTGTCACATCCGATTGTCTCACACTTGCAACTATAATCAGGTGGTAGAGTTTGTTCTTTTTTAAAAGATGGGTGTTTGCATCTTGCAACATGTTCAGCATTCAAGCAATCAGATGATGCACTTTTACATTCCCATGTTGTTTCAGTTTACAAGCATAATAAGAATAGTTGCATAAAAAAACTGATTTGATTACAAGGTCAAGGTTTATTAAATTTGGATAAAAAATTACATGGACACGATTTAATTGGCGCAAGTGTCACCGACAGAGGATGGATCGAACTGACTTTATTACACCTAGGAAATCTAAAGAGCAATCAAAAACGCTGACTCTGCAAAATAGAATATAGACATTTCTACATACATTAATTATATACAATAACAGTATGAATATTTGGTCCTAATTTCTATATTTTCTCCATTCATTGTATTGAAGCATATTGTTGATTCTGATAGTATTCAATACAATCTTTATTATAACAAACTTTACCATTAGTAGATAATTGTAATGTTTTATCACTTGCATAGGTTGTCTGAACAGCATTTTGTATTGCTTCACCAATAACTAGCGCTATACTCGTAGCAGCATTTTCACCCATTTTATCACATTTGCTATACATTAACTTGCATAATATTTGGGTTGCGTTAATTGGCGGGCGCTGTGCATATAACAAAATATGCTTATGAGGAATTTTCTCTGTCATTTTATTTACGACTCTCGACTTGACAATAAAAGTATAGACCAAGATACACGATACTTAACGGAGGTCAGTGAAACATCCTCCTTGGAAGCTTCGACAGCCCCGTGGATCATCAAGAACTTACGCCGCCATCTCATCGCCAGATTGTCTACGCTAGCCAACTTGTTGCTGAAGACTGTTGAGAGCTTCCAAGTTGAAAACCTTGAATGCAGTAAAGTCCGATGCCAGACTCGCCTTGTTGAGTTGACAATGCCAACTCTGGTTTTTTCTTCAAATCTCATGAATCGTTGATACTGGCATTCGCGTTCTTCGAAAACTTTTTAAAGTAATGACCCAGTTTGTAACTGAAGGTACGCTTTTAACTTGATTGTCTTTAATTATCAATTTTACTCCTTCTAATGTTTTGAAATCTTAGTCCGCTGTCCCCAAAGTGATGCGTGTATTGTTTCTGTTGTATTGTAACCGACCTCCGAAGAACTTTTGCCTTTCATTTTTTAAAGTTGCTAGCGCCATTTACTTTGTCGAATAAGTCGTAATGAAATTGCTTCTGCCGTGTTTTTTTAATGTCGCACTGACTTGTGTTTCATCGGGATACAGAGCTGAAAATAAATTTGGAGACAAGTGGTCTAAGACTACACCCTATTGCAATTGGACGGATGCCCCCGACTTTTGTATCTCTTACACAACACACAAAGCCTCGCACCATAGAGGATTGGAAGGAATTAGTGGATGAGCTTACCATTAAGCATCAAATTGCACAATTTGGTCAGGTTACTCAAAAGGACACCACCAGCTTCTTCGGCGGACACCAACCAAATCTTTCAAATGTTGATGTGTGATTCCGTCGATGCCGCCAGTAGAGCCGCTTGGGAAAGAGAAGATAGCAGCCAGGACATCTTCGTCTTCGGACATTTTCGTGGTTTCGGTAGCTGTGAGGCTGGGTTGGGTGAGAGATGTTAACTGCGAAGAGCTTCTAGCGTTGCGTCATTAGAGGGTGCGAGTGTCATTAGAAAACAGGAGACGGGCTGCGATTCTAATGTCACCATCTTGAACCTTAGATTCTATAGCACGAGCTAAATTAAATTAAAGGTAATGGGTGCGGAATATATGCAATTAGGAGTCTCAACAGAGTCGAACTCATTCCGAGCTAAGGGACCGGGGCCTAACTGAAATTCTATCCAGGCTTGAAATAAATTCCCGTATGTGCAAATGGTTACAAATATCCGACCTGATCTGTTTGTGAATTGACCTAAATTACTCATTTGCACAGCGTCGCTGAAAATATAATGGTGCATTAGTAGAAAGACAGCAGGTGATAAGCATTCGTTCCATTTGGTTGTATCCTCAGTGCCTTGTGACACGTGAGTGGCCAAATCTGTCTAGTGATGTTATCTCCATATGGACAACTGATCCTGGTGGTAGATTTTCCTCAAACTCTGGCTTCTTTCTTTTCCCTTTAAACAGAACCATGGGAGGTATAGGATTCCCAAGCGCATTGGCGCAACCAACAACTGCAACGTTTTCTCCATGTGCCGCCACTTGCATATGCACCCTTTTTGCACCTTTCTGTGAGATCACTGTTTGTTGGTGATGCAGGGTGAGCCTACAGCCTTTTTCATCCATGTTGTAATTTTTGTAATTTGTTGGAATGATGGCAGCTGGCCTGTTGGTTCCCACAGCGCACTCTCTGCTTGGCTGCCAGTGTCTTCTACATCTTCCACTTCCTCTTCAGATAAGAAAGAAGAAGAAGAACACTCCTCTCCATTCTCCTCACTAATAAAATAGTAGAATTCAAAAATATTGAACTAGTACTTTACAGTCACTAAATAAGGCTCACACTTATATTTTGTTATAAAAATAACAAAATATAACCAGCCAACCTATCGGAAGATTAAAACATTATTTTGAGATTGGTTTCAATATCGTCGGCGGACATCGTACTATTCCACTACTTGCACGCACGTCACGAAAACAAGCGGCACAGAACTAGCCAGCTATCGCAACTATTCATGAATGTAAACTGTTGAATAATATCAAAGGTGCTTTGTTGTTCATTATTACTTTCAAATAATTCATGTTTACCGAATTCAATGAAAGCCTTTTGATACCTTTCCGTTCTTTTAAATATTTTAAAAGGTCTCAACATTATTTTTCGGGGAAATGCGGGATTGTAATCACATCCTGTGATCGCATGGAATCCTGGCAAGCTCTTGCAAAAAGATTTTCCTAACTACGTATATCTTTATGAGGTGTACGTATCTCAAGTTGTTCCCAGTGCCTGTCAGCATCCAAATAAGTGAACCATTTTGTAGATGGTGATTTTTACGATGATAATAATAACAAGATAAAAGGAAGGAAAGTCATACAACTCTCCACCCGTCCGGATATTTCTGGGGGCAATTAGTGCTTACTGCGTTTAATATTTTTGTATCTTTCCCCCAAAGCCTCTTCGCTATACTGCGCCCCTCCATGGACCGATTAATACGGCCCAGTGCAAGTTCCTGATGTCGCTTCATAAACTCAAGGAGGGCTTCCAGTTGTGAATATAGCACCATATGTAATAAAAATTATAATTGCGAATAAGCCAATTATATAATGTAATTTAGTTAAAATCAGTACTTACCAGCTGAACAAACTTCACAAAAACACGCAACAGGTAAGCAGTTGAAAACAATAGGTATCTTTTCAGGAGCTAAAGTCTTTTCTCGAATTTCTTCCCGCTTATTAAACTGACAAATTTTGACACAAAACATTACCTACTTTCCTTACATATATGTATTACGGGTCTATAAACAACAGCGACAGTCTTTACTTTTAATTTTGCCATTGGCATTTTTAGGCAACTCCTCTGACAAATGTATATCCTCTCCTCTTATGGTAGTGACTTTATGGCTTGTGGGTGAACTAATTATAGTTCTGCGTGGGCTATTGATATTTGATAATTTACGAACATCTATACGAAAGTCATAAAAAACATAATATTTGAAGTGCCAGTTTGTCGCTGTTGCTCGTTGTACAACCTGAATGTATTCAAGAACAAGACCTGCATACTATGATTTTCTGATACCACCACCAGGTGGATTTATTATTGCAAGGGTAATAAGAAAGCAATTGATCCTTTCTGTCAACACCTTGCATACATTTATTATATCCTGCGATGACTCTAGGTTTGAGCGTTAATTGACCGTGTCTATTTCTATGTTCTACAAATTCAGAATTATGTTCTGTTCAAATCATAAAGACATTTCTTTGATCTTTATAATTAGTGACACATACTCCGCGAGAAATGTATTTTAGTTATGGCGGGATTTCGAGATCTGTTCGCAAGGCTGGTTCCGGTAACGTGTGTCTTTTTTTAGACAACAACTTTACTGCAAGTGACATGCTATTGTAAAAATTATCCATGTACAACGAATTACCTACATTGAGATAAACTTTCAGCAATATGAGAACAACTTTATCAGCGTGCCCTCTTCTCTGCAGGTCAGAGTCATGTGTTCTACAATACATGTGCATCTTTTGCGTTATACCATTTGTATCCGTGATCGCGTGTAATTAAACACCATACATGCCTTTTACCTGGAATGTATTGCCGAATTTTCAAACGACCGCGCCATAAAACAACACTTACATCTTTATACGTAAAAAAGATAGCTTGATCTCTGCGACTTAAGTCAAACCGACATTTATAGGGTTGTCAGAATATAAAAAATTAACGATATAAATTAACGACTTTTCTTGCTATTATCGATGCTAAAACGAATATTTTAATATAAAATGACATTTTTTCTCTTAAAGGAGGACACCCCAAATCCATATCTGGATCAGTATCTGAATCGCTAGAACAATCTTGTAAATTTATTATTAACTCTTGTTCGCAAATGTTATCAAATCGGACGTCCCGCTCCCAAAGTTCTTCCATTAGTTTTCGGCATTTGGTTACCACCTTCTTCCAGTTTACTGCAGATACATTGTCGACCGCACTTTTTAATAATTGCAACATTTTATTTGCCGTGTAAGGCGGTGTCGTGTTGTGTCTGGCAGCGTAACCTTAAAAGTAAACATATTTTTACTAAGATTAATTATACAGTAGATAATACTTAAAGTACCTATCTAACTGAAATTCAAGCAAACAAACCATTGACTTGGGCCCAGATAAGCTCGATCGGATTATACTGGCAGTGGTACGGGGGTAGTCTTAAGGTCATAGCCCACTTACACGACTCTGCTCCAACACTGCTCCCACCCAACACCGCCCTAAAAGAAGGCGACTGTTCGCAGTCCGCGCGGCGACAGCTAGCTGGTGCCCAGCAGTCCACTCGTTGACAGCTAGCAGACGCCCAGCTGTCCACGCGCCGACCGGTCGCGCTTTTCGCCACAGACACAGTTCGCGATCGGTTTCCATTGAAGCAACTAGTATTTTTTACTATGTCCCGATTCACAACGCGCGAATTAGCAATTATTGCTATTGCAATTGAGGATGAAGAGAGAAGTTCAAGAAATAACAGCCGAAGATTTTGGGTGCATAAAATGCTTAAAGCAAGACATGCGGAAGGAGAATTCTGGCAGATCCAAAGACACCTATCAGATGATGAAGAAAAATTCTTTATTTACTTTCGTATGGATCGGTACCTATTTAATTACATATTGTCATTTATTGGAAAAGACATAACAAAGAAGAATACGAAATTTCGACAAGCAATAACACCAATAGAAAAAATTGCCGTCACATTGAGGTAAGTGAAACAGAAACTTTTTTGTAAATTTGTACATATTTATTAAAAAAAAAATAACAATCAGTCTCTAATTCCCATCACTTATCACTTATAACTCAAAATCAATATAAAAAATTTGGATTCGCTTACAATGTTAACTCAAAATCAAAAAATTAATAACAATCAGTCTCTAATTTCCAATATCGCTTACAATGCAATGTTAGCACAAAATCAATAAAAAAAAAAGTTAGGAATCTTTTGTTTGTGAAGCATTAGGCAATTCATTGTTCAATTTCGGTGTTTTTAAAACTGGAGAATTATTGCCTGTAAGCTCTACATTACGGGTATTATAGCCGGAAGGGCCTGCATTGTGGATGTTATAATCCGAAGATCCTGTATTGTGGGTGTTATAACCCGAAAGTTCTGTATTGTGGGTGGTATAACCGGAAGGTCCTAGATTGTGGATGTTATAACCCGAAGGACTCTCAATATCAGTATTGTGTCGTGAAGAACCAGCATATAAATTAGTTTGTTCCTGGATTTCTTGTAATTCAACTTCAGACACCATATTGAATATTCTAGACTTGAGGACAGATTGGTTGTAACAATTTAATTTTTTTACCGTTGTTGCAATGCTCGAAAAAAACTTGTCAATCTCGTCATCTTTATTTGTCTCTTTTTCTTTAAGTAAATATTTTAAAAGTTCAGCTGATGCTGAGGTACTTTCGTGGGTCCCTTTAAATCGCTTCCTTTTAGGTATGTTCGGAAACAAAGGAGAGTTTGCTGACGTATTTGTTGAACAAGAACTTTCTGGTCGGTTGGTGATATCAAGTGCTGGGTTATTCGATGAGATGGGAGAATCATCGTGATTTGACAGCAATTCGTTAATTTCACTCACATCAAAATTTTCTATATCTTCACTATCATCATCCGTTAATGATGAAATTGTTTTTCTTTGTTTCATATGCGGTAACAAAAACGACATTTCCTCTTCAAATTGCCATTTTTTTGATGAGGTAGCAGCCTGACCACTTTTTGTGCGTTTCTTAACAACTGCCCTTCTGTAGCTTTCTCTTAAGTTTGCCCATGTTTTCTTGCACTCTGATTCTGAAATAGAAAGAAATCGAAGTGAAGACGTGAAATATTAATAAAAAAAGTTTTGTTTCAGATACATGATTACGGGAAATTCAGCAAGGGCGTTGAGTTCAAGCTTTAGATTAGGCGAATCAACAATCCGATCAATTATACAAGAAGTATGTAACGCAATCATAAACAAACTAATGAGAGTTTTCATTCCAACGCCAATTGAAGAGCGTTGGATAAATATAGCTCGAGGATTTCAAGACAGATGGAATTTTCCAAATTGCATCGGCGCTATAGATGGAAAGCATGTCAACATCATAGCACCTGCTAATAGTGGTTCGCTATATTTTAATTATAAAAAACACTTTTCTGTTGTCCTAATGGCTGTGGTTGATGATAAATATAGATTTATAATAGTTGATATAGGCGCTTTTGGTAGAAATAGTGACGGTGGAATATTTGCATCTTCGAAATTAGCGAGACGTCTTGAAAGTAATTCATTACATATTCCAAACGATAAACCGCTACCTGGAAGTAACAGAGATATACCTCATGTTTTCATAGGAGATGAGGCGTTTCCTCTAATGAGAAATTTATTGAGGCCATACCCTCGTTGTCGTGGTTTATCTGAAGCACAAACTATATTCAATGAACGTTTATCACGAGCACGCAAAGTTGTGGAAGATGCATTTGGAATATTGTACCAAAAATTTGGCATTTATAACAAAAGTATTAATGTGAACCCGAAACACGTTGACAAATTGATACTAGCGACATGTATTTTACATAATATTATGCGAAGTTATGAAATAGAGCATCTAAATCAACATGAGATACAGCAACCAATACATCACAACGAGAATGATTTCCTGCAACCATTACCAGAAAACGGAACGGACAGTGCAGAAAATGCTTTTAATATTCGAGACTTCTTTTCATCTTACTTTCAATCTCCAGAAGGTCAAGTTTCATGGCAGTATCAACATATTTAATAACGCGGTAAAAAAAGGTAGTGCAATATTTTTCCTTCATTATAAGATCGACATTAAACCACACTGAAAAATATTGCACGTACTTTTTTTACAACCCATATTTTATTGTTATATCAAAAATAAATATCTTATAGACAACAAAGATAGTTATTATTTTAACATGCACTTTTGTTTTAGCCATTCTTCTCGAGCAATAAGCGGATATCCCTCTGGGATACAGAGAAACACACAGTTATACATATATTTCGGAATCATAATTTTGAAAATGACTAACAAAATAATAAAATACAATTTTACCTCCACCGCGTATTTAATATAGTAGGTATAGGATAGTACGTAGATAGGTACATACCTGTTGCAGACATCGTCCTGGCAATACATTTCCATGCTTGATCCCTTTTAACACAATCGGCGTATTTTGCGTCACTGGCATCATACAGATAGGGATATATTCGCACTTGTTCAATAAGTTTTTCTTTATTCATAATGGATACGTTCAATACCTGCGAAAGCACTCGGAAAAATATCGAGCGTGCGGATTGCTTGGTAGATAATTCGAAAATGACCGCATGTCGGGCGCGCGGCGGGAGAGGCTCGCTCGAGGGGCGGCGCGGGCGCGCGGTATGTGATAGCAGTCGCCCGTCGCCGCGGCGACTACTAGCAGTTACCGCGCGGACACCGCGCCGACCGCTCGTCTACACCGCGTGATCAGCGAGGCGTCACTACCGAGCAGTCTGATAGCGGAAAGCTTGCTGACACCGAGCTGTCTGCTAATTTATGTTGTCAATATAAACTATACCGCAAGGCCACGACTTAAAACCCATATTTGAATGAAATTTTATTAGTCGGGTGGTAGCAGAGTCGTGTAAGTGGGCTATGACCTTTATGGTACTTACGGTATGACCCTTTTCGTGGGCTATATCATCTAAGACATACGTTGGAGTACTTGGTTTGTGTTTTTTTTAGTGATATGGGGCGTTATCCATAATAATGCAATGTGGTTCCTTTAAATTATCAAATAATTTTAAAAACCACTGCTTAAATTTTTCAAAATTAATTTCCTCGTATTCAGTGGATTTAGTTGATTTGAATCAAGTCAGGCATGGAAATGATTTCTGTTTGCAGATCATTCTCATTGTGTGAAAATATGTTATTTTATCCCCCTTCAGCCAGGCCTCCGGTCCATGAACACAGCGGGACCCCTCTACGGGTGAGCCATCCAAGTCTTGATCGGGTGGTGAGTATCTGTCTTGAAAAATAAGTGTGGAAATTAGAGGTAAAATGGAAGTGAAAGGTGTACACATTGTTGAAACCAAATAGTGCATCAAGACTCTTAAAGAGAGGCTCCAGCAGCTCAGCTCGAAAGTGAGTGCACCACGAAGATAAGTCTATTATGATGTTAACATAATCCTTCCCTTCTCCTGGATGGCACATTCTAAACAACGTTTTTGACAGCTGCTCTTCTGACAAAGTCATGGACTGGTGCTTGATGTAGCGAAATTGTGTGTCCGCTATGTTCTTCTCAGTCACCACCTGGAATGCCCTCATTTCTGGTGTCATTTTTCCGAAGCACCTGTAATCTCGTTCTTCGGACTCCCTCTCCTTGGGCACTGCAATCATGACTCCAATCCGAGGGGATGACACCCCTGCCAATCAAGTCTATGATCTCCATACAGTCGAACACCTCCGATGTTAGATAGTGCATTTTTGGTGATGGTACTACACTTTTGGTGGTGGGAGGGGGTCCTACAAGCCATCTTCCATACATTGTTCTGAAGGCTTTGGAATCATACCCATGTATTCACTCAGGTCTTTTAGTAAAATAAACAACAATAAAAACTAACCTTATCGCGGGTGAGTAAGAAGAAAGTATTGGAATGCGACCGTGACATGCGGTAAGCAAGAATAAAAACCAAACTAAAAAAATAAAAATAAATATATGTACACTGACAGAAAATATTTATATACGAGGTGTGTTCAAAAAGTAAGGTGACTTTATATTTTTATGAAAAACTATTTATTTATTCATCAATATTTATGTTGTCCCCTTCAAAGTAATCCCCCTTAGATATAATACACTTGTGCCAACGCTTTTTCCAATCCTCAAAGCACTTCTGATAATCACTTTCTGGGATAGCCTTCAGCTCTTCCAGCGATGCAGTTTTTATCTCCTCAATCGTTGCAAATCTTCGTCCTTTCATAGGTCTCTTTAGTTTTGGGAACAGGAAAAAGTCGCATGGGGCCAAATCCGGTGAATATGGTGGCTGAGGCATGATTGTAGTGTTGTTTTTGGTCAAAAAACTTCTCACAAGCAACGATGAGTGCGCAGGTGCATTATCGTGATGCAAAAGCCATGAATTGTTTACCCACGATTCGGGACGTTTCTTTCGTATTGCTTCTCGCAAACGGCGCATAACTTCAAGGTAATACTCCTTATTAACCGTACGCCCTTGTGGCAAGAACTCGTGATGCACCACGCCCCTACAGTCGAAGAAAACTGTAAGCAAAACCTTCACATTAGATCGAACTTGGCGTGCTTTTTTTGGTCTTGATGATTCAGTGTGCTTCCACTGGGACGATTGAGTCTTAGTTTCAACGTCATAACCGTATACCCATGTTTCGTCACCTGTTATGACCCTTTTGAGCAAATCTGGGTCGTCGTTTAAATTATCCAATAGCTCTTGAGCGATTGTCATGCGACGGTTCTTTTGGTCGAAATTGAGCAATTTCGGAACAAACTTCGCTGACACACGTTTCATGCACAAAATATCCGAAAAAATTTCATGGCACGAGCCAACCGATATGCCAACATCCTCCGCAACTTCTCTGATAGTGTTTCGACGATTTTCCAAAACAATTTTCTTCACTATATCAACGTTTTCATCTGTTGTTGACGTGCTGGGGCGTCCAGAACGAGGTTCGTCATTGGCATCTTCTCGGCCATCTTGGAAGAGCTTGTACCACTTATAAACGTTTTTTTTACTAAAAGTAGACTCACCGTATGCCACTGTCAACATTTCAAGTGTTTTGGCGCACTTAATTCCATTTTTTACACAAAATTTGATGCAAATTCTTTGATCCATTTTTTTAAAAGAAGAAAATCGCCGAGCACACCAAAATACGTTTGACCTTGGTAACTGGGAAGGTACTTATGTGTAAGTTTAGATGCTATGATAAATTTTAAGGTGTTAAACAAAATTTAGTTAATCACGAGATTAAATTGGGGACCATTGATTTGCCGTCGGGACATGGGCAGTGGACCAACCAAATTGATGCTGATGCACTGGAATGACCGACAACAAGTTTAGGGTTTCCCAAGTTTCTTCTCGGAGTCTTCCGGACGCTGAGGTAGGGTCATTACGCCGGTTTTCGTCCAATTAGTAAAGTCGTCTAGTTTGACAGGTAAAAAAAAATTGTTACAGTGATGTAATGAAACCCATGTTTACTATTACGAATGTCATATATAGTCTATTTTAATGTAGTGTTTAGTCAATTACAGTTAAGGTAACGATTTTTTTTTTATAAATATAAAACTAGCAATAAAGCGATTTCCCCAGTTTTCGCCCACAAAATCTAGTTTTCGTCCGGCTCATGTCCAGTTTTCGCCCACTTTCTAAAACCCAGAATTACAGAAAAAAACAAGTGCATATAATAAAAAAACAGTTTCAAATCGACCTTTATTTATTTATCAACAATAATCAGTCGTGGTAATCAGTACAAACCATTTTTATGCATGCTTGCAAGCTTATAATATAGGTATGGTTAAAACGATTTTCTTTAAACTTTTTTAAAAATCAACGCTAAAAATATTAATTAATATATATTTGTCAGCAAGTTAAACTTAAAACAACTTATTTTGGTAAATGATTGCACAAAAGTTAACTTTTTATCATAATATCTTACTCTGAAATTATATTATTCAGTCTCAGAACTCTCAGACTAAAACTTATTGGTCAGTCTCAGAATGTTCACTTACTTCAGAGAATAAACGGCTTAACAGTAAGAGGTTAAGTAAAAATAAAAATATGTCTTTGTTATCGTTATCCTTGAACATATTATAGAGATCTCAAAAAACAAAGTAATAAGTAACAAATACGTATTAAAAAAATCGAAATTGGAGCAGATGATGCATAAAAAATAGCAAAATGTCTCATCTCTCTTGTCTCAATCTAATAAAATAATTAGTATTTGGAGTTATCCCTTGATAAATTTTTTTTTTGCATATGTCACATATAAATGTTTCATTTTGAACATCAAGATATGCAACTCCAGTGAAATGTGTGCATCTTAGATGATACCACCTAACACATTCGTCGCAGCCGAGGTTCTTTTCTTCGTCATCTTCGACGTCTGAGATAAGTGTCTCATCACATTCCGCACACTTTATTTTATTTGCAGGTGGATGATTTTTGGCATTTTCGCCAGAGTTCTTATTTGGTCCTGCTTTTATATTCTTTCTAGTCGTTCTTTTCGGTCTAGTTATTCTGGTTTTTGCACTCTCCTTTAATCGTTTTGTCGTCTCTTGTTTTTCCAGTCTTTCTAATTTTCTTTTTAATACTGCCTCTTTCTTTTCATTTTGAGCTCGCTTCTTATCTTCGTAATATTTTCGCCACGCACTAGAAGAGATCGCCGCAGGAGTTTTCTGTTTAGATTTTCTTACATGGTCAACAATATCCGGTAAAACTAAGTGGTTTTGAAACGCTTCACTTAAGACATTTCTTCGGCTGCTTTCTGCGAGTGGAGTGCCAAACATAGTCGATGTTTCAATAACAGGTTCTGGATTATCAGGTGTTTGAGATTCTGATATTATTTCATCCGGACATGGCAGTATAAGGACATCATCCAAAGAGACAATGGATCCTACGTCGAGATAACTCCCAGGCATCAGGTGTAAATTTGATAAGGAATCTTGTGGCGTGGTTGCTTCACGAGACGTATCACGTATTTGACCAGATACCGTTTCTATCACTGCAGAAGGACAAGAATAGTTTTCCTTATTTTGTTGACTCTCATTAGATAAACCGAAAGCTATTTCTTGATTTGCATTCAGTTCATAATCGACATTTATTGAACTGATGTTGTTGTTTTGTCCTGTGTTGTTTTCTTTCGAAAAATCTATGCAAGAACTTTCATTGTTTTCGGACTCAGTCTCAATGGATAATTCTGCATTTTCTCCCTTTTCAGATGGTAACGATTTCTTCAATACATTTAGTTCCTTCAAAATAATACATGTATCATTATTTTTGTTTCAGAGCCAGTTTCATTTTTTTAATAACTTTTTTTGTGATTGCGATATCAGAATGTGTTATGTCAGTATTTGGCGGTTGTTTCCTGGCGGAGTCTAAGTTCTCTAAGGTATTTCGGACACATTTGGTATAGTCTGGACTGTTTTCGTCGAATGGATAGAGGCCGCAGCGTCTAAAACCATTAATTATGTTCTGTCGCATATTAGGGTTTGATATTGTGTCACTCAGCAATGGGCAAAAATTTGTTTTTGTGACAGTCGAGTTTTCGCTTTTACTTAAAAAATCTCTCACCGTGCTTTTCCAGTATGATTCCAAACAATTTTTTATTATTTTTTGTCTTTTTATATGGTTTGTTACTATATAGCATCTCGCAATTCGGTGTGCCTCTTGGCATAGGCCTCCTCCAGCTCTCCCCATTGAGCTCTGTCATCTGCGACTCTGGTCCAGTTTGGACCCAAAGTTAAGCGGATCTCGTCTCTCCATCTTGCTCTCGGACGTCCTTGCTTTCATGCTACTTAGCAAAAAGGTCGCATATACAACAAAATGTAAATGCGGACACCCCCTGTTTTGGAATTCTATTCTATACCAAAAATTGGCAATTGCTCCCCTTAAACATATGAGATCCATTTTTAAAATGTCATGAATGCGTTTACCCTACGTGTGAACTGTCTAGCCAAAACAACTGGGTACTTTTGTACTAGTTCCAGTGGTACATCGAATGGCAAGTCTTCAACAGCTTCAGGCGTTGCATCTGGGCGTCCACCTGTGAAGAATAATGCTTTTATCATATCAGGCTAGTTTAGATCATTACATGAAAATGTAACAAACCAAGTTGGAGGACCACGACTTCGAACCATAGCAATCAACTTAGCGCATTTTTCCAGTATGCAGCCGATCTTCTTAGGTTTCTCATTGTTAAATACATATTGTCTACGAGCCTTTGCGGCGTATGTTCACCTTGTTTCATACGACATGAGACGGAGACGTTGCCTTGGCTTTATAGTATACATCTACAGACAATGCAAAGAATAAATAATCCCGGGTTTCGGCACCAAATGTTTGTAATTAATACGTTGTGTGTAGTTCACAGTTCTTTTATTAATTTATTATAATTTTACAAAGAGACACACGTTAAATATTGCTACCGGTGAACTGAAGCAGAGAGAGAGAGTTACCATAGATCGAATATTAATATCTTTTAAAGTGCGTTCAGTTACATGTTTGTGTCTCTAACAATCGTTTCTTTGAAATCGCGGTTGCGGAGTTAGGCGATATTGTGAGACTAGTACTTGGGAAGTATCTACTTGGCAAGGAGTAATCTGATTATTACTTCTAGTGTAGTGATATCATATGAGTAGAGGATACATTGTCAGGACCTTGACGGGAACAGAAATAGGCGTTAATATGTTTAAAAAATGTTCATCGCCTTTATTCATCTTTAAATTACGACGTAGCATTGCTAATAATTGATTTATATTGCCAAAGCGCATGCAACATGCTATTGCATGAGAGGTAATCCTCTATACGAGGCTTTATATACACACATCAACACGGTGTAGGGATATTTTAACAACACATGAATTCCAAAGAATATGTTAATATTTTATTAAGACATGTATATATCTAAGAAAACTTTATGTAATAATCTATCATTATTTTTTATAAACGTTGATTTAAAATCAGATTTCAGATTTTTATCCAGAGAAAATGAAAGGCAAGTGTGAAAGCAGTAAATAACAAAAGTTTAATTTTAAATTAAATAATAAAGTAAAGTAAAAATATTTTAAGAGTGGCTATTAATTAAGAGTTAATAATCAGTAAAAGCACCCATGACGTTCATGACGCAGCTGCACCGGTTGGGCATACTCAGTATGAGGTTGTCAATATCCTGTTGAGGAATATTGTCCCAGGTTCTACTCAGATGCATAAAAAGCTGTTCTTCTGTGATCAAATTTTCAGGAAAATCCCTCATAGTTCTTCTTTGGAGCGTATCCCATGCATGCTCAATGGGATTTAAATCTGGGGATTGCGCTGGCCATTCTAGGGCCGTGACATCATGTTACCACCCTAGCCGTATGTGAACGGGCATTGTCGTGCATGAGCAGGAAATTTTGGCCTATTTGTGTTTTATGTGGCAAGACTATGGGTTCTAGGACCTCGGTACGGTATTTTGCAGCCGTCATAGTGCCCTGTATCCAAACGAGATCCGTTCTTCCACCAAAACGAATTCCTGCCCACACCATAATTGTACCACCTTGGTACGGATGAACTTCCTGAGGGTGTTGAAGCCGGCTTGTACGACCAGGAACTCTCCATATACGTACTCTTCTGGAATCAGGATGGAAACCAAATCGGGATTCATCGGTGAAAAGCACAAACGACCATTGATGAGGTTCCCAGTTTAAATGTTCTCTAGCCCATTGCAGTCTTCGTCCACGATTTCCTCTTCTTAGAGCTAGAACTCGTAGTGGTCTACGAGCATGAAGGTTGGCTTCGTGCAGTCTTCTCCTGACAGTTTGGTCACTCACAAGCACCTGGTGTTCAGACTGTAGCCTTTGGACTAATTGCATTGCCCTAACATCTGGTTGCCTTCTCGCAGCAATTTGTAAAAAACGGTCCTGTCTGGGTGTAGTAATGCGGCTTGGTCCTGGATGTCTCTCCGCCCCCTCCCCCGTGTCACGATAGCGTGACCACAACCTCGAAATTACATTTTGCCTGGTGCCCATTGCCTCAGCGACGTCACGTTGATAAGCACCAGCCTGCAGCATTCCCACTGCTCTTAAAATCTCTTCTCTGGTTAAATGTCGACGTTGCATTGCAATAAAATATCAAATTATAGTAATCCACCAAAGTTGAATTAAAAAAAAATGTTTAAATTACGGTTTATAACAAAAAAATAACAATCATTCTGAGTACAAAATTCTCTCCCTCTAGCTCAACTCGATCTTTACTGCCAAAACATTTTATTTTTTCTTTTATTATATTTAGAATCAATCTGGAATAAATGACGAACAATTTGATATTAAAAACATTTCACAGTGGCCAGTACTTTTTAGTTGGTCATATTAAAAATATCCCTATACCGTGTTGATGTGTGTATATTGGCATATTGCCAAATAAGTTTTGGCATAATGGCTCCTAAAAAATCCATATTGGTGATCCTCAAATAACCTTACTTGAGCATTTTTCAAATTTGGAAATCCGTTCTCGCTTTTATCTCTATCTATATGCCCATCAATCGAAATATTGTTCTGAATATTTAAGTTTATCCAATGCTCGTTAAACAATAACCGTGGCTGCAGTTCTCTCAACGCTAAATATTCAACGTTTTGTTCTCCAGCATCAGGATTTAGACGTGCTAAAATGCATTGGTACTAATAGTATATAGCTCTAAGTATCACTATATAATAGCTGGGGTTTGGGGGAGAAAAGATGATGGATAGGAGGTGTATGTTTAATTATAGGCTGTGTATGTGAGGTCTTTGTGATAGCGGGGTCTATGTATTGGAAGTTCCCGAAAGAGGACGGTGTGATTCGCGCGGTGCGTCTGCCAGGTGCACTCGGCTTTTGCCGACTCCGGGCGATCTCGTTAGTCTGTTGGGTGTCGTGGAGTAGTCCCGCGGCCCATACAGACCCGAGGGCCCTGCCTTAACCGGCCGGGCCGCGAGGAGAAAACCTCACAAAAAATCCGGAGATCTCGGCGTTGCGGTACGTGACGCCGGGTGCTCGCAAGAGCGGCTGAGACGTGAAATCAGCTTGAGCGGCCAACCCTGGGTACCTCCCGCCCCCCAGGCGTATGTAGGGTTACCGGGCTACAGGGGTCTCTGGTTCGGTGGACACTCCTTCCCCCATTCTCGTGGGACTTTTATGGCTTCTTCACTAAAAATAACGACGGATACAAAAATAAAGATTGACCTCGGCGACGATAATGGACCGGATAAGCTTTCTGGACTGGAAACTGTGACTGGCGCAGAACGTGAAGATTCGAGGGAGTCCGCTTCTGCTATTGACTTTGACGACTGGACGACGGATACAAAAAGTAATATTGACCTTGGCGTCGACTATGGACCGGATGAGCTATCCGGACTGGAAACTTTGACTGGCGCAGAACGCGGGGACGCGAGAGAGTCGGCTACTGCTATTGACTATGACGACTGGACGATGGATACAAAAATAAAGATTGAAGTCGGCGACGACAATGGACCGGGTGAGCTTTCTGGACTGGAAATTGTGACTGGTGCAGAATGTGGAGACTCGAGTGTGACCGCTACTGCTATTGACTTTGACGAGCGGCTTGCATACACGGACTTACAGAGGTCCGCGAGTCCCCACTCGCATCAAACATCACCCACTCCACAGTCAGTGATGTTTGACACCGACGACTCCACACTCGCGAGACCTCACAATCAGGGGCAGGACCACGGTTCGCACCGGAAACGCCATCATGACTCGGACAACGACACAAGCCTGGACTGCCACTTGAGTGCAGTTGAGGACCGTCCGGCTCCAAAGGCCCCTAAGTTGAGGTCGGCGTGCGTCGGCAGTAGCCGCAGTCCCTTTGGCGTTGCCAGGAACAGCAAGGGGCGCTTCCTGAAACCGTCTGCTTTCTCAAGGTGCTCGGTCGGCGGGAGCGACGGGTCCTCTCCCGCTCTAAACAGCACCGAGACCCCTCGGAGAGGTACAGGCAGGCCCCGTACAACAGGAGAGTACATCGGCCTGGCTAAAGCCAAGGCGGCACTGGTCGCCGCTGAAAGAGCGGCCAGGGAACTCCAGGCGGAGAAGGAGGTGGCGGAGTCCTTACGCGAGGCGTACCTCCTGCGGCCGGCAGTAATGCCGAATGCAATGGACGGGGTCACAGTGGGCGACTTGAGGGATCAGGTGCTCCGTCAGGTTGAACTGGTCGGTCAAGTCGCCGCAAAGTCCTGCAACTTAAAGGGCACGTTCGTCCGGACCCTCTGGGAGGCGGCCGCGTCCATCAAGGACGCCGTGGTGGCGCTAAGCCGGACCTCAGCCTCTGAGGACACTCAGAGGTTGTCCGACGAAAACGCCCGTCTAAAGGCGGAAATAGAGGAGCTCCGCAGTGAGTTGGCCCATCTTCGGTCGGGCGTGACTGTCCCCCCACCGCCCCCAAGTGCTCCGATAGAACCAGACTCGCTAAAGCACTCTATCATCGAGGCGGTGGGGAACTTGGTCGACTCTCGAATAGGGGCACTCGAGGAAAGACTGCTTTCAGAGAAGCGTCTCCGCCCACTATTAGCCCCGACTTACAGGGGCCCTGGCGGTGGTTGCTGCTCCAAGTGGGAGGCCGAATGTCGGGCGGCACCTGCAGACCTTAAACCTCTCCCTCCCACCAAGACCAAGACTAAGACCAAGAAGAAGAAGAAGAAGAGACGGGCCACTCCGGCAAACTCTGGTTCTGGCCCGGCACCGGCGGCACTGGCTTCTGAGCCCAAGCCACCGCGGAAGCCGCCAAAACTTCGACCCCCCCCCTCGTCGGCTATAGTCTTAAAACTGCCGTCGGCTCCAGTCTTAAAGCTGCAGCCGGACGCTCAAGCTAGGGGGGGTCACATACGCGGGCATTCTCCTCAAGGCCAGGAGTCAATTGGACCTCCCTGGCCTTGGGATAACGGCCCTCGATATGCGGGTGACCGCAATGGGGGCCCGACTGCTGGAAGTTCCGGGGGCCATAAGCGGTGACAAGGCCAACTTGTTGGCTGAGAAACTGCAGGGGGTCCTCGGGGAGGATAACGTAGTGGTGTCTAGGGCCGAGAAGTGCGCAGATGACTATCTATTGGGATGAGGTGGTGCAGGCCGTTGCCCTGTCGGGGTCGCAAGCATGGTGGCCGGGGCCGACCGACCGCCTCATTAGTGGTTGGTTGGTTGGTCGTCGGTACAATAATGATCAATCAATAATGTAAAACACAAAAGTATGTAATGTTATTTGGGTACGACTACTACCGGAGTGACAACTTTGAATCTCATCTTGTAATTTTTGGAGAAGTTTAGGAGTACTATAGCTTCCGTGGTAGTTCATGTTTTAAAAAGTTGCTGAGCAACAATGTTAGCACTGTGTTTGAAGTTTGACTTTCAGTTTTTCTATAACATTTTTGGGACAATCTTGTGTTTTAGTTTTTGTGCTTACAATCTTAGTGTTGTCTTCTCCTTTTATTTTCTATTTTTGCACACCATTCGTAATAGTTAACCTTTAAACGCACAAGACGTTGGTTTTGCTTGAAAATAATATATGTCATGGGTCATGGATCAAAGAAAGATGGAAAAATATTGAAAAAAATCTGAAGTTTGTTTTTATGTGAAAAATTTGTGTAAAAAAAATTGTATCATTTTTGATACTATATGCGTTTAGGGTATAAAAATGAAATATATTCAGGTTTATATATAAAATGTTTATTTAGTGAAATTATAACTTATTTATTGATGATGAATTACCGTTGTATTTATTTATGGAAATTGTTAAAATAATCAGCATTTTTTTTATTGCTGCACAAGTAAACATTGCACTTAGTACACATAATTGAACTAAACAATTTACAATTTGCCATCTTACATCGCATACGTTTTTCTGTGCGTTTCTGCTCATGTCCAACATTGTCTAGCCTAGTGAAGGATGAAGGAACTATCTGCAGGTTCTTTCTTCGTTTGGCTGGTGGTTCTTCCTGGCTGCAGCTTGCGCTTGGTCGTCCCCTTTGACAAGGTGGTGTATAAGTACAAAGACTTTCCGCTAGTTCCGTTCTAAACTCTGCCAAATTCAATAATTCTTTTTTGGGAACACCTTTCTTGGTTTGCACCACTTTAGAAGAACCCACGAATTAATTACGGTAAGATCTAGGAGATGATAAAAAATCCTAAGGTACCATTTGCGCGACTTTACTTTTCTGCGGTATCTTCCAAGATATGAGTCCATTAGATCAACGCCCCCCATGTGGGCGTTGTACTCGTTTACAATTTTAGGGCAGGGAATTGAATTTTTTTTTTGGCAACTTTGTCATACCTTTCAATTTTATCAATTGGTTCGACTCCGACATAGGTTGACAAAAAAGTCACTTGCCTGTTTTCCTTCCAGCTAACACTGGTCATGTCAATCCCTTCATAAGTGCAAATACTCGTATACTCTTCCTCGTGTGCGCCTCTAGGAATCGATTTCTTCATCACTTCTTGTTTCGTGGGCAATTTACAATTCTTACCTAATCGGTTTTGCTGTACCGTCCCCAGACAAAGAATTCCTTCTGTTGCAAAATAGTGCACTGAGAGCAAAGAGGTGTAATAATTGTCGAAGTAGAGTATATGATTTTAATAGTGATGTGCCGAGTCGCTGTTTTGATGGATCGAGTCGACTCGAGTCAGTTTATACGGTATTCGAATCATGACTCGATTCCCTGATTCGAGACCAGTACTCGAATTCTATGTTTGGTATTCGAATATTGACTCGAGTCCAACTGGACTTGAGTCTAGAAATTCGAGTCCAGAATTCGAGTCTGAAAATTCTAGTCCAGAACTAGAGTCCGATTTTAGAACAAAAGGGAAAAATGAAAAGGAGTGAACTTCAAACAGCATGTAGGTTAGGTTAGGTATAATGACACAACAATAATAAATCAATAATTTTTAATGAAAGATAATTACTTATAAACATTAAATAAAAACATAGAGCACAGGGGTTCTATGAAGATAAACATAAAAAACATAGAACATACCTAATCAAATTTACTCACGACTTTGACTAGATATTATTATTTATTTATTAGTAATTTGAGACAGCTTTAAGGAATCTTATACATCTAAACACTAGACAGATATAGTAAGCATTAAAATCAAACCATTTTAATTTTACAAAAGTAGTACACAAACTCCACGGTCCAGGTTGCATAGGTGGATACTTTCCCAAATGTTATGTATAAGTTTATAACATTTGGGTAGGTATCCACATAAGTAACCTAAACCATACTCACAATACCGTACATAACTAAATGAATATATAAAAAACAAAATAGAAACAAGATAAATTAATTTTATAAAAAGTATAAGTCACCTTCAAAAAACGTTAAAATAATTTCGGGACAAAGTCGGAAGTCGGTGGCTTGTTGTATTTTAGTTTTCACCGACTTCCGAATTTGTTCGAAATTATTTCAACGTTTTTGCAGACGAGAACTATGGTTTTTATAAAATTAATTTATTTTAACCTTTTTAGTGTCTATATATCAAGGTCAGTAAACATCAGAACTCATACGAACGCACAATATCAAAGGCCTAATGGCCTGGCTCATTGATATTGTGCGTTATGTGATACATCGGCAGCGGATGACTATGTCGTCAATATACACAAAATCAATTAATTTACTGATAACTCAAAAATGACATGTGAACTATCATCATTCAAACAAAAAAAATATCATCCATATCGGTCCACCCAGTACAAAGTTATGAGGTAACATACATAAAGAAAAAACATACATACGAATTAAGATCCTCCTCCTTTTTTTGAATCTATTAAAAATAAAAGTTATTTGAAATAACTGTTCAAAAAAAGTATTCGGTCAACATTCTTGGACTCCAGTCTATTGCGGCGTCGGTTGCACAAAAGACCAGCCTTAGAGAAAACTCGTTCTGAAGGCACAGAAGTGGCTGGAATACATAAATACTTCAAACCTATTTTATAAAGGCCGCTATTGGTGATTTTGCGAAGTTCCCAAAAATTCTGTGGATTTTCTTTTCTATCCAATATTTTATATTAAATACGGTAGCTCTACGTACCGTTTCACCTTAATTATTGCTGATGTTATGGGGTTTTCCATGGTTGAAAATTCCAATACCCTTTTATCTAGATGCTCCCATAAACTCTGCTGGGAATCTGAAGATGAAGTTGTAGGTGTTTCGATACGTGAAGTAGATGGCAGTAGAGATCTATTTGACACCTGCAATTGAGCTTGAGATTCCTGTGTTTCCAACATCATCAACTCGTCAACAACAAATTGTTGAGCATTATCTGCATTTGTCTCGATGCCAAAACCAGCTTTCTTAAATCTTGGATCCATGAATGTTGCTTTAGCAACAGTTTTGTTAATCTCATGACCGCTAAATCTTTTATCGAAAATGTCCAGTAATTTTATTTTTAACCTTCTAGCGACTTCGGAATTACAACTGCAACTTCTTAGTGCCGTTTGTACGCCTCGAATAAGAGGTACGATGCAGGATAACGTGGGATATTGCTCGCCAGATATAATACCCGTCATTTGTTCCACAGGTTTTAAAACGTAAAGGCACTCGTGCACTTCTATCCATTCGTCAGCGTTAATATTATCCGGACAGCCAGGTAATGAAGAGATTGCAGCAGAAAGAGGTATTTTGACCTTATCGAGACGTTCGAGCATATAATACACTGAATTCCATCTCGTCTGGACATCTTGTTTTAGTTTAAGGGGTTCCAGCTGCATTTGTTCTTGAACCTGTTTTAATTTATATGCAGCATTATTGCTTTTTTTGAAATAGGATACTATTGCTCGGCACTTTTCAATCAATCTTATAAATAGTTCATTGTATTTGATGGTATCTTGAACAACCAAATTCAAAGTATGAGCTGCACAACTTAGATGACGTTTTTGCAGAATATCAACAACAGCTTTTTTTTATATTAGCCGCATTGTCAGTTGTAACGCAAATGATTTTGTCCAAAATATTCCATTCGGTTTCCAATATATCTTTCATTTCTCGAGCTAAATTTTCTGATGTATGGGCATCCTTAACTTCCCTGGTCGATAACGTTAAAGTTTTAAATTTGCTATCATAAATGAAATGAATCGTCAGGGTCATGTAACTTTTGCTGCTATCGGAAGTCCACAAGTCTGTTGTCAAAGCAATGTAATCTGTTACTTTAAGCATCTCTTGCGTAGCCTTTCTTGCCAAAGAATATTGCTCCGTAATATTTTTTTCCGAAAGAATCTTTCGCGAAGGTAGCTCATAATCAGGGTTAAGCGCACGAGTATACTCTTGAAAACCTGTATTTTCAACGATTTGAAGGGGTTGAAAATCAACACACACCATTTTCAGTAACGCTTTATCCACATTTTTAGAATTCACCTTTAGAGCTTGTTTAGACGGAAAGGTCATCTGAAGTTGCCGTTTACGTGGCGGTGTTTCGCCCTCTGTCATTGACTGGGATAGATTGGAGTTCTTGTCCTCGATGACTGGCGTTCCATCTCCAGAACCAGAAGCTACACTTAATAAATCAAAATCACTTTGAGCGGGAGTGGTAGTTGAAGAATTGTCAATGTGAGTCGAGTAAATAATAGGATGAGATTTTTTTAGGTGCTTTAACAAATTAGTTGTGTTTTTGAAATCTTTAAATACGGGGTCACAGTTTTTGCATTTTATTTTACCGCCGTCCACTTTCTCAAAACACTTCCATACTCCTGAGGTTTTTTTCGGCGCCATTCTAAAATAAAGTTAATTACAATCTAGTCATTTCACTTCCGGTATTAATAAACAATTAAATATATTCACTCAGTAGAACTCAGTACTCACAATAACTGCTAACTGACATAAAATAAAGAAATCATTGATTTTGTTTTGTTGTGATTTCAAATCAAAATAAAAAGATGCAGGTTCAAACTTGTTTGTATTATTAGGCACGCGCCACTTCATTGCTTAAGTAAACAGTTTGCGAGTACAAGCGAGTTAACCAAACTCGAATACGAGACTCAAGTCAGTTGTTCTCGCATAAATAGAATCGAGTTAGCGAGTACGAATCGATTCTTCCTGACTCGAGTACCGGAATCGAGTCCGGCGTACTCGAATCAAAATAAATTGGTATTCGAGTACGCGAGTTCTAAGCAGGAATCGAGTCTGACTCGAGTCAAACCGTACTCGGCACATCACTAATTGATTTACTCTTCGTGGTATGACTGTGGCTAACTTCAACACTGTTTGTCCAACAGGGCCAATGTTTGACTCCTCGCGTGTAGGTTGGCTATTACTTTTACCAGAGTATATAATAAACCTGTAAGCATAGCCAAGTAGCGAACATAACATAAACAGTTTGAAGCCCCATTTATGCGGCTTATTCGGCATGTACTGCTTGAGAAAATGACCGATCTTTGTAGCACACATTTGCTCATCGATTGATAACCGCTGATCTAATGGCACACTACTGAATTTGTCATTCAGATGAGTTATTACTGGTCTAAGTTTATGCAGTTTATCATGTCTTGTGTGTGAAACGGGAAGATGTTTATCATTATCATTGAAATGTATTACTTGCCGAATTTTGGCAAATTTTTTAAATGCTAAGGCATCCTTTATGCCAGTAAATCCATGATTCGTATGCCAATAGGCTCTTATATTTGGGTAATGTTGTATACTGACATAAAAATTAAAATTCTAAAATATTTCCTCATATCAGAAACAGTAATAGGTGAGTGGCGATTTGCATTTTTCTGAACGGAATATTTGTTACTTTCATCGACGATATTTTGCATAAACTCCTTATCAAAATAAAACGAGAAATATTGATAAGGAGTGTCTAGTGCCATTAACCCTTGAGGATACGCTGTACTGCCTCCAAATGCAATATTATTCTCATCGAAGGTCATGGATTGTTTTCTCCATGTAAATCTCACCTGCGAGTTTGACGACCGAAAAGCATGATGTGTATTGGGTGGATCGTCATGAACAAGCGGCGGATCTTCATCATTATCCTCACCTGGAGTCAAAGCCTGCGGCTCTTCATCTTCATCTAACTGACTTTCAAGTTCTGCTTGTAATTCCTCCCTAGTAGCATAATAATCCAGATCATCTTCATCATCGTCTTGTTCATCTGAAGAGATGTCTCCATTTTCCAATAATTGTAGCCAGTGTTCAATATTATTTTCGTTAGAGGTCATCCTATAGACAAAATAATCAAAATAAAACCCATATCCAAAGCAAAAATTCACAGACGCACCCATTCAACCAATTAAGAAATAAAATAAAAATCATTCCTAAATCATGCCCCAAAAGCATGTTGTATCATGTTCTAATGGTACTACGATACGACGATATTTTCATCGGTATTTTTATCAAAAACAACTACAAAATTATTACTTATGCCTATGGGATGTTTGTTCCTATATTTATTATCCTATGTTAGAAATGTCTTCTAATAAAAGCTGCTCTTATCAGGCTTCCTCGTTCAGTTTCATTGGCTTGAGGAACTGGTACCTCTTGCACTTCTTCATGTGAATGCACTAATATTATTATTGTCATCCTGTTCTATTAACAAACAACACGTTCAATAACACATACTCCTACTTGATCGATCATCAAATATGTAGTGTGTTGTGGCTGCTTATATCTACCTAAGTTAAACCTGAATTTTACGGCTAGATGCTATGTATTAAATTTAGGTTGCTCCTCAAATAATTCATCAGCCGAACGCACGAATTCTTGCATTTTCTCCACGCACTGTCTCTTAGCACTTTTAACTGACCTGTTTTCACTATAATGTCCGAAATATCTTCTAAAATATCCAATATTTGTTCAGTCGACGCCATTTTTGATGCAAAGTATTGAAATTGTGTGTGTTGTGACGTGAACGTTCGCTTTTAATTATTTATATTATATAATATTTGTTGCATTACACACTTTCACTGCTTTAAGCACTTTAATGTTATTTTTATGTATTTTTATTGTTAGACACTACAAGTTTTAACTACACACACTTTTACGACGGAGAGTCTATTTATTGGTTTTTGTCGGTTTGTTATTATTTCTTATTATGCGGCTTGCAGAATCACTTTTATAATTGATATGTGTGTTGGATATTCTTCTATATTGTATTTTAGCACTGATTACATTTTATAAAGGAAAAATTTGTACTGCTTCGAGGTTGTTGTATTCATAGAGTAATAAAAGGTGATAGAGATGTTATAAAATAGATAAAAAATGTGCGTTCACTATACCAAGTAAGACACAGCAAGCATTTATTATTTCAGCTGCTGTGTCTGGATGATGATGAAGAACTCTATGGGGCAGAAGACGTCTCCATCTATTTTAAAACCCAATTGTGCGCTCAACGGTATTACGAGCCGCGCAATGCACTTTGGTGTAGTATTCTTCAGCTGAGTCAGGCGGTGCATCCACTATTGGTGCCATCATATATTCCCTTTGAGGGTAACCGGAATCACCTAAAAAAAATTCTTCATTATAATAGGTATACTTATAAAATATATTGCAAACATAATGGAAATTAAAGCGCATTTTGCACAAGAAATGCTTACCAAGTAAAAAAACTCTTTATCCAGCATTTATCAAATTTGATAGGTATGTCTTAACAGGATGTGATTCCAAACAAAAGTGTCATGTGTAGCTCCACCAAATAAGGAATCCACACTCAGTATATTGAGATCTGCCTCACAAATCTGAAAATATAACATACTTTGAGAAAAGGCTAAAATATCCGTGATAGTTAGATGAGACAAATAACCTTTGTAACTTACAATTAAAACATTTCTTGAATGGTAACCTTTTCTGTTATAAAACCGTTCTTAATTATGTGATGGTCGCACTATAGCCAAATGAGAACTATCAATACATCCTGTGACAGCAAGAATTTTAATTTTTTCATAAAATCGGAAATTAATTTATTATTAGCATAATAATCCTGGCAATGAAGTTAATAGCGTATTGAATGATGGATGGTAAAAATAAGTAAGTAGGTTGTTTAATTAAATCTCGTTGTCGCCGAGTCTGTGGATACTTAAGCCATTTATTCAAAATATTATTTAAATTAAGTGCATTTGTAACTTCCCTTATGGCTCTTGAAACAGACTGTTGGGACATCATTGTACCTTGGGTCCCACCCACTAGTCTTTGGTAGCTGCCAGTGGCGTAGAATGAGCGAGCCACTAAACCCTAAAGAATAGATTATAATGAAAAATAGGTATCATGTGAAAACCTGAATAGTCACTTATTTATTTATTATAAAATGCGTGTTGTGCTTACAGCTATGCCAAGACGCACAACAAGCTAATACGGCACAGTGGCTTATATTAAGGTACTTAAAAATCTAATGCAGTTAATAACAAACATGTTTAATTTCATTTTGAATATATCAACGTCTGGTTGGTTTGCAATCAAATCGTTGAGTAGATGTATGGCCTGGGCTGTCGGGGCATACTGCGCGGTGCGCGTGCGCACCGGCGGGGCCGAGAGCAGGCGCCGCGTGTGCGCCCGCCGCAACCGCTCCGGAGTGACCAGTGACCAGCGCGACAGAGTGGTGGGGTTATCTATTGCGTTGTTGAGAAGCAGTGGTTTACAAAACCTTGTATTTTTTTGGTATATCAGCATAGGTTCCAAATCATTATATACCTCTTCAAAAAGCTCCTTATCTACTCGGTAATTCTTCCTAAACTCATCGTCCGTCATGACAAATGCATTGTTTGCATAACGCGCCATTCTTCTCAAATTCCGCCTTTGTCTCATATCTAATTAGGCCTCATATTAATAAGGCCAGTTACAAGCTGTATCACATGTTGCTTGGTGTTGTCTGCCACATCCTGATTCTCAAAATATAATTTAAATCTCGGATCTAAAAACATACACAGTGCGAATGGTCTGCTTTTATCTATATTGCCAAATCTTTTTTTTAATGCACCTAATCAATCCTGTTGAAGGGCTTGTATAATAGGGAAATCATTTTTTGTGTCTATTTCCTGTATAGATGCCATGAGTCCCGTTGTTATGGGAATAACAATACTCCCAGTGACATGTTTTTGACCGGAGACTTCTTTAGTGACTTCTTCACAAGGTTTTAGAATCTTACACAAACTTTCGCATAACTCCCAATCCATCACAGTTAGTGACATGGCATTTAAATTGGAAAGCGAACTATTTACTTCCTCTCTTAGTTCCACAAATCTCTGCATCATATAAAAAGTGGAATTCCACCTAGTGCTAACATTTTGCAAAGGCCTTTTGACCGTCTTACCGGCTTGCACTTGACATTTTTTTATTTTTTCCCACGCTTGGGCAGATCTTTTAAAATATGCAACTGCAGTTTTTACTTTATTAATCAGCTCTGTGATCGTTTCTGAGTTATCAATTGCCTCTTGTACAGCCAATTTTAATGTGTGAGCATAACAGCCAAAATTTTTTTTTCCTTCTGCCAGGACAGATGTTATGCCCCCTGATGGGCAGTCCGGGCATCCGTAATAATAATAGACGCTGGGGTATGACTCGCCCCAACTGATCCATCGTGGATGCAGGTATTGCATCCCGTACCGCAACCTCGTATACCAACTCATCCTTGTTTAAAAAATGAAATCTAACCGGCCTGTCCTCCATATTGAATGGTGATAATAACAAAGGAAAGCGAGAGAAAAAAAATGTTTAAACTCAATAGAAAAAAAATTATGAAAAGTGGTATTAAAACACGTCGCAAACCAACCAACGGGATATATATGTCGCCGCCAACTGGCTTAATTCGCCGTTCAATTAACAGCCTAGCCACTTAACTAAACGGCGCCGTTCAACTAACGGCCTAAATGATATTCAGCCGTATCGTCTATTACAACATTTAATAAACTGGCTGGCTAATGCTTAGGCAACTGGTTGACATTTAAGTACTACAAAACTTTTTCAAAATACTACCCAAGCAGAACGACATGGATGGGTTTAGGTTAGGGTTATTTTTTTTATGACCCCACAGAAACCCCACCCGGCAAATAGATTCGGTGGATCTAAAAAAAAATCTTAAAAAACCTAAGTACCTAATAAAATTATACCATCAAAGTTGTTGTTTTCCGACGCCATATTGACCAAAGAGAATATGGAATATAGAGATATTGACAGTTTGGTGAGTTTCGGCGCTAGGTGGCAGAAAGTTGAACTAAATTGAAATGAACAGGCTAGGCAGCTAATTAAACGGCTAGGCAAGTAGTTAAACGTCATCGATCCAAGTCATTTGCCTAGCTGTTTGATCAAATGGCTGAATATCATTCAGGCCGTTAGTTGAACGGCGCTGTTTAGTTAAATGCCTAGGCTGTTAATTGAACGGCGGATTAAGCCAGTTGGCGGCGACATATACACCCTACCGGTAAATATTACATATGGTAAAACAATAATAAAAAACATTTTGTAAAAAATAAAAATGCAATAATATGTTCGTAATCAACTCCGATATAAACAAAATACCGCAATAATACTCGCAACACCTTACACACTTTAAAAAAAAATCAACCGTGTCCAACCAACAAGAATATAAAGTATTGTGCTGAAATTGTACAGCCTGCCCACTTCTTAAAAAAATTGAAAACAGATTATTTATTGGAAACTATGTAATTTACAGTTTGCAACTGAAAATAAACACACAATCGTATGGAAATACAATAAATTTTGTTCGGGCGCCATTTTGTAACGGGTTTTTGCCTCTCGGCAAAATAAAAAAATCGTGAATAGAAAAAAAAGAATTTTATTTATATTTTTATTGTATTTCCACTATTTCATTTAAAAACTAAAGATTATCCGGAAAATAAGACTAACATACTATACATCAATACAAATCTAAAATTAAGGAAACCTTAACTAACAAAACTACTCGTATAAGTAAATACAATCTTAAAACTAACGGGACCAAGATGGTGGGAGGCCCGTGCGATATAGTCGCCTCGTACGACTCGCCATCGCTGGTGAGGCGGTGACCCTATTCTATGCCCCGGAGATCACACAGGGAATTAAATATAAACACGTATGGGGTAGCGAAGTTAAGGTAGGTTGGTTCGGCCGGTGACGATTATTTTATATAAGTAAGGGGTAGATTAATGGTTAAAACTAATAGAAAAACATTCTATCGCTTCCTTATAAGTAGGTAGTTAATTTAATGACGCCTGGCGTAGGGGTTGACGGTGGCCGTCTTAACTTTATATTGTAGGGTACCTCATATCCGTAGAAAAAATGAATTGTCGAAAGCGATTGGTGTCGCAGGCTCGGGGCGGCGCGCGTGCACCGTCCGCGTCGCGTACTGCCCGCTACGACCGGTCCCTCAGCTACTCAACCAGCACGCTGGGCCGAGCTGTGGGTACGCCTAGCGTGTCCGCCGCGCGCAGATTAGCTGCGCGGCCTGTTTAGAAAAACACCAATCGTCAATAACTGAGCCCTGTCTACATGAACCCTGGCGAACTAGGAAATTAAATAACGGGGTACCTGGTCGGAAAAAGCCTGAACGCCTGGGTCTGCGGGTGCACACTGCACCGGGTACGCGACTCGCAGCTACCTGCAGGACAAATATCATCGAATCATTCCCGTGGCCCTGACTAGTGGGAAACCGACGCGAAACTAAGAAAAGATATAACCAAGTACCTGTTCGGGAAACGGGAGCGCCTGCAACCTGCTGGCGCACTCAGCACGGCGTCGCAGCTCGTCGTATCTGGACTTCTAGACCGATCTAGCACCCGGTCGGCAGAAAAATTGCGAGACGTCCGCCCTTCGAGACGTTCGGATTCGTTCTGCGGTCACAGTCCGGCGGCCAGAGGTCATCGAATACGAGCGACTTCACCGAAGGCACTAGAACTCTGCACACGAGCAAACGTCTCAAAGCGCCATCTCGTTCCTCCAGGCGGTACCGACGAACGCGGTCTCTGCCTGCGCGTGAACCTATCCGTCAGTTGGCAACGTAAAAGCCAACGACCGGTAGTTCGGGTCACTCGTGACAGATGGCGCTCCGCTCTCCATATATTTTGTTTGGATTTATTTATATTTATTTGAATATAAGATTTTACCGGGTTACAAAAGGTCGCATATACTACAAAATGTAAATGCGGACACCCCCTGTTTTGGATTCTATTCTATACCAAAAATCTGTAATTGCTCCCGTTAAACATCCGGGATTCATTTTTAAAAATCTCATCAAAGCCTCTACCCTAAGTTTACCATTAGTGTCAAGTTAAACAGCGAATCTAGGAGATTATGAGAAGTTAAGGTTAACGAAAATTGTAAGGTAAGTATGTATTAATTCTCACACCCGCACTGATTCGCCCTCTGCGGTCGCACCGTAGTTGTCCCGCCAACCGACGCTGTGGCTGCACACTCTGAGCGCAGCTTATTCCTGATGCCGATACATCTGGTCATACAACTCGTTCCGCGCACTTACGAACCAACGCAGTGTATGAGGTTTCCGGCGGGTCTCCCAAGTTTATTCATCTATCCGACTCTGCAGGACCATTTGTTCGGTCCCCAAGCCTGCTCCATTGGGTTATTGATATAAATAAAAATGCTCTAGAAAATGTGCTAACGAAAAACTTATATTATTCTTGTTGCTAGGTTACAAACACATAAAAAACCAAAAATAAGCAAAATACCAAAAAGGTTGTCCAAGCCTAAACACTAAGTGTGAACTGTCTAGCCAAAACAACTGGAACTATTGTACTAGTTCCAGTGGTACATCGAATGTTAAGTCTTCAACAGCATCAGGCATTGCATCTGGGCATCCATCTGCAATGAGTAATGCTTTTATCATGCTAGTTTAGATCATTACATGAAAATGTAACAAACCAAGTTGGAGGACCAAGACTTCGAACCATAGCAATCAACTCAGTGCATCTCAGTATGCAGCCGATCCTCTTAGGTTTCTCATTGTTAAATTCATATTGTCTACGAGCCTTTGCTTTCGTACTTGAAAATAATCAAGAGAAGTTATAGCAATGTCTGTTTTCACCGTAACCATTTCTCCCATCAGGTTATAGAAAGTACGAGGCATGCCTTTTAAGTTCTGTCGTTTCCATAATTCCCGGCAATTTTGAATTTGGAACTGTTCTATATTCGAATGTGTTTAAATTTCGAATCTCAAAACAGTTGAATGTATTAGGATTAATGTTATTGTTTAGTCACAGCGTCGATTAGAATCTGTCAGGTTACGTACGAAAATGAATCTTTCTAAGGAAAATGTTCGTGCAATAATTTTCTACAACTTTAGAAGAGGCCTGACACGGCTTCAGTGTTTTGAAGAGCTAATATCTGTGTTCAGGGATGAAGCCCCATGTCTGCGGACTGTCGAACGCTGGTATTTAGAATTCCAGCGTGGACATACTAGTGTTAGTGACAAATCTCGCGAAGGTCGCCCAAAATCTGCATTCACTGAAGATAACATCATTGGAGTGAGACAACTAATTCTCGAAGATCGTCATGTGACGTATCGAGAGATAGAGGCTCTATTAGGCATCTCAGGGACAACCATTCAGAAGATCTTGCATGAAGCGCTTGGTGTAAGAAAGCTAGTTTGCCGTTGGATACCGCATCTGCTTTCCGACGATCACAAGGCGGCCCGCGTCAGATGGTGTAAGAAAACTCTGCAAAGGTTCAACCGAGGAGAGTCAAATCACGTCTACGACATCATCAGTGGTGACGAATCTTGGATCTATGCCTACAATCCTGATTCCAAACAACAATCTACAATCTGGGTCTTTCAAGAGCCAAAGCCGACTAAAGTTGTTCGTTCTCGAAGCACTTCAAAGAAGATGGTGGCCACGTTCGTTAGAAAAACCGGCCATGTTGCGACTATTGCACTTGATGATCGTAGAATGGTTAACGCAGAGTGGTATACCACAGTTTGTTTACCACAAGTCATCGCCGAACTTCGAAAATCTAACTCAAAGCGACGCATCATCCTGCACCACGACAATGCAAGTTCACACAGCGCTCGTCAAACGATTGAGTATTTGAAGCAGGAAAAAGTAGAAATTCTTGACCATCCTCCATACAGTCCTGACCTAAGCCCTAACGATTTTTTTTAATTTCCTAAAATTAAGAAAAGTCTTCGTGGTCAAAGGTTCCAGTCCAGTGAAGAAGCAGTCGACGCTTTCAAGTCAGCCATTTTGAACACCCACACTTTAGAGTGGAATAAATGTTATAATAACTGGTTTGAGCGAATGGAAAAGTGTATTAAGCTACGTGGTGAATACTTTGAAAAACAATAAAAAGTACTATAAGGTTCTAGTTGTGTTTTTTTCTTCAAACGACAAAACTTAAAAGGCATCCCTCGTACTAATCAAGTTCTTCCATTATTTTCTCCCGTTCAATGTTAAGAGGGGGTGCGGTTTTTCTTTGGACATCAACGACTCTGAATTGATTATCTAACTCGTTTTCAATAACAAATTTGGGACGTCTTCGTCAATCGAGTGAAGTAAACTTGTTGAAGAAATTACCCGTCAGAGGCAGTATCGGGGTTGTGGAGTTACGCGATATTGCAGGTGACACTACTTGGGAAGTATCTACTTGGCAAGGAGTAATCTGATGATTACTTCTAGTGTAGTGACATCATACGATATAGTAAAGGATACATTGTCAGGACCTTAACGGGAACTCGTATAAACAATGCCAATAGAAATAGGCGTTATGCTATATACGAGTATGTTTAAAAAATGTCCATCGCCTTTATTCATCTTTAAATTACGACGTGGCATTGCAAATAATTGATCTATATTGCCAAAGCGCATGCAACATGCAGTACCACTAGACGAGGCTTTATAACCCTTTGGCATGCAATAGCAACGGAAATTAAATTGCTTGTAAGAATTCCATATTGGTGATCCTCAAAAAACTTTACTGAAACATTTTTAAAATTTTGATTCCGTTCTCGCTTTCATCTCTATCTATATGTCCATCAATCGAAATATTATTGTGAACATTTAAGTTTATCCAATACTCGTTAAACAATAACCGCGGCTGCAGTTCTCTCAACGCTCAAACGCATAGGCGATAGTATATATCTTCAACTATCATTATATAATCGCTGGGATTTGGGAGAGAAAAGCCGATGGATGGGAGGTGTATATTTAATTAAAGATTGTATGTAAGGTTTTTGTGATAGCGGGATGTATGTATTGAAGTTCTCGAAAGAGGACGGTGTGATTCGCGCGGTGCGTCTGCCAGGTGCACTCGGCTATTGCCGACTCCGGGCGATCTCGTTTGTCTGTTGGGTGTCGTGGAGTAGTCCCGCGGCCCATACAGACCCGAGGGCCCTGCCTTAACCGGCCGGGCCGCGAGGAGTAAACCTCACTAAAAAATCCGGAGATCTCGGCGTTGCGGTACGTGACGCCGGGTGCTCGCAAGAGCGGCTGAGACGTGAAATCAGCTTGAGCGACCAACCCTGGGTACCTCCCGCCCCCCAGGCGTATGTAGGGTTACCGGGCTACAGGGGTCTCTGGCTCGGTGGACATTCCTTCCCCCATTCTCGTGGGACTTTTATGGCTTCTTCACTTAAAATAACGACGGATACAATAATAAAGATTGACCTCGGCGACGATAATGGACCGGATAAGCTTTCTGGACTGGAAACTGTGACTGGCGCAGAACGCGGAGATTCGAGGGAGTCCGCTACTGCTTTTGACTTTGACGACTGGACGACGGATACAAAAAGTAATATTGACCTCGGCGTCGACTATGGACCGGATGAGCTATCTGGACTGGAAACTGTGACTGGCGCAGAACGCGGGGACGCGAGAGAGTCCGCTACTGCTATTGACTTTGACGACTGGACGATGGATACAAAAATAAAGATTGAAGTCGGCGACGACAATGGACCGGGTGAGCTTTCTGGACTGGAAACTGTGACTGGCGCAGAATGTGGAGACTCGAGCGTGACCGCTACTGCTATTGACTTTGACGAGCGGCTTGCATACACGGACTTACAGAGGTCCGCGAGTCCCCACTCGCATCAAACATCACCGACTCCACAATCGGTGATATTTGACACCGACGACTCCACACCCGCGAGACCTCACAATCAGGGGCCGGACCACGGTTCGCACCGGAAACGCCACCGACATCATGACTCGGACAACGTCACAAGCCTGGACGGCCACTTGAGTGCAGTTGAGGACCGTCCGGCTCCAAAGGCCCCTAAGTTGAGGACGGCGTGCGTCGGCAGTAGCCGCAATCCCTTTGGCGTTGCCAGGAACAGCAAGGGGCGCTTCCTAAAACTGTGTGATTTCACAGCGTGCTCGGGCGGCGGGAGCGACGGGTCCTCTCCCGCTCTAAACAGCACCGAGACCCCTCGGAGAGGTTCAGGCAGGCCCCGTACAACAGGAGAGTACATCGGCCTGGCTAAAGCCAAGGCGGCACTGGTCGCCGCTGAAAGAGCGGCCAGGGAACTCCAGGCGGAGAAGGAGGTGGCGGAGTCCTTACGCGAGGCGTACCTCCTGCGGCCGGCAGTAATGCCGAACGCAATGGACGGGGTCACGGTGGGCGACTTGAGGGATCAGGTGCTCCGTCAGGTGGAACTGGTCGGTCAAGTCGCCGCGAAGTCCTTCAACTTAAAGGGGACGTTCGCCCGGACCCTCTGGGAGGCGGCCGCTTCCATCAAGGACGCCGTGATGGCGCTAAGCCGGACCTCAGCCTCTGAGGACACTCAGAGGTTGTCCGACGAAAACGCCCGTCTAAAGGCGGAAATAGAGGAGCTCCGCAGTGAGTTGGCCGATCTTCGGTCGGGCGTGACTGTCCCCCCACCGCCCCCAAGTGCTCCGTTAGAACTAGAGTCGCTGAAGCACTCTATCATCGAGGCGGTGGGGAACTTAGTCGACACTCGAATAGGTGCACTCGAGGAAAGGCTGCTTTCAGAGAAGCGTCTCCGCCCACTGATAGCCCCGACTTACAGGGGCCCTGGCGGTTGTTGCTGCTCCAAGTGGGAGGCCGAATGTCGGGCGGCACCTGCAGATCTTAAACCTCTCCCTCCCACCAAGACCAAGACTAAGACCAAGAAGAAGACGAAGAAGAGACGGGCCACTCCGGCAAACTCTGGCTCTGGCCCGGCACCGGCGGCACTGGCTTCTGAGCCCAAGCCACCGCGGAAGCCGCCAAAACTTCGACCCCCCCCCTCGTCGGCTATAGTCTTAAAACTGCCGTCGGCTCCAGTCTTAAAGCTGCAGCCGGACGCTCAAGCTAGGGGGGGTCACATACGCGGGCATTCTCCTCAAGGGCAGGAGTCAATTGGACCTCCCTGGCCTTGGGATAACGGCCCTCGATATGCGGGTGACCGCAACGGGGGCCCGACTGCTGGAAGTTTCGGGGGCCATAAGCGGTGACAAGGCCAATTTGTTGGCCGAGAAATTGCGGCGGGTTCTCGGGTAGGATAATGTAGTGGTGTCCAGGGCCGAGAAGTGCGCAGATGACTCGTATCTTTAGGGATAAGGTGGCGCAGGCCGTTGCCCTGTCGGGGCCGCAGGCATGGTGGCCAGGGCCGACCTCCTCCTTATTGGTTGGTTGGTTGGTCGGTTGGTCGTCGGTACAATAATGATAAATCAATAATATAAACCAAAAAGTATGTAATGTTATTTGAGTACGGCTACCACAGAAATGACAACTTTGAATCTCTTCTTTAAATTAGACCGAGTAATTTTCGGAGAGGTTTAGGTGTATACTATAGCTTCCATAGTAGTTAATGTGGACATTAATGTTTTGCTGAGCAACAATGTTAGCACTGTGTTTGAAATACAAATTCAATGACTTTCAGTTTTTCTATAACATTTTTGGGACAATCTTGTGGTTAAGTTTTTGTGCTTACAATCTTAGTTTTGTCTTCTCCTTTTATTTTATATTTTTCTACACCATTCTTAATAGTTTATCATATTTTCTAACAATGAAACTGTTGTAAGTTGACAACTATTCTGTTGCATATATCATAAATACGGATTAAGCATCTGCCATTGTTGTCTGTAAGAGATTTGGTTGGCTTTGTCCGGGGAGTGAGCCGGTTATTGACCTGAGAATTGGCCTGGGAATTGGGCTTGGTGTTCTCTAATACATCTGCCCTGTTTCGCAAGAAAGAAAATAAATTGTCAAGAGTAGTAGGGGATTCACAGACATTATTTTTATGTTCTTCTCAATATCTGAAGGTAGAGGAGTCTAATTTTGTTGAAATTAAATGAATGATGAGGGTATCCCAATGTTGGACATGCTCTTTAAGAGATGTAAGAGCACGTATGTTTTTCTTGACCTGATCTATTATTTCTCTTAATGTTTTTGATGGTTCATTCTGTATGTGCTTGATGTTAAAAATGTTATTGAAACGGTTAGAAATTGTTTTTTGTGTATCATACCGCTCACATAGTAGTGACCATGCATGTTTGTAATTCTGTGATGTGATCTCAATAGATTCAATGATTTGGGCTGCTATCGTGCCTTGCAGGGCTGAACGGAGGTAATGGAATTTGTGAATATCATCTATTTGAGTAGACTTGTGAATTAATGATTGAAATGTGTCCCTAAAGTCGAGGCAATCATGATAATCGTCAGAAAATGTAGGTAACTGAATAATAATAATGTTAATTAATCAAAGGGAATCACAAGTTCATAACACAGCAGTTACATAGAGCATTTTATACTAGGTTAACATAATAACAATGTTACGAACAAGTTTAAACATTTACAAAAACATCTTGCACTAGGCTAAGCCTGTTTCGCTGAACGTTTTTATATTAACTTAAAATATTATTGGCGATGATACAATATATGGTTGGAATTTTACAAAGTTGTGTGTCTGATACATCGCACCTAGATAGTGTTCGGCCCCGGAGTCAGCCCGGGAGTCAGAGTAGCCAGTCCAGTTTTGTTTTGCTAAAGGTCTGCCTGGTGATCGTTGAGACGAATTAATTCCTTGGCAATTGCTATCAGGTGGCAGTGACGACTCAAATTGTGTTCTTTTATCGTCACAATTGTCATCTGAAAGTGGTAAAATTATTTAAATCGATGTCTGAATGTCATCAAACTTATCATAAATGTCTGCGTAAGTATATTATTTAGTTTGTAGTTCAATTAAATGAGTTGCGTTCGGCTCGTTCCGTTTCAAACGAACTGAAATAATTCCTGAATAATGTAATTTTCCCTTTAAGCGAGCCCTGTTTTTTTTATGAGAAAGTTTAATTATTTTTGTCTCGCCACGTGGTCGGTACACTTTTGGTCGTCTGGCATGATGTGCAGCACAGCGTGAATGCTAGTGGGCAAACGCTTAAAACCAAACAAAAAAAAATAGATATTTTAGACCAACCACAGTTAACCTTATAATAATTAAATGTTCTTGTCTTAAATATAAATATGTACCTGTGATGGACCCTAGATGGAGGAAAATTAGAGCTTGTGTGGCAATAATTTTAGCCCTTTCTTTAAACAAACGAGTAAAAAGAAAGCGATGGATGAAGAATTGGCTGCAAAGGAGAGAAAAGTATACACATCTGAATTTATTGGACGAAATTCGCCTTCACGATGAAATGGACGACTACGAAAATTACTTTCGGATGCCTGGTGTCTGTTTTGGTAACCTTTTGGAATTGGTGACGCCATTTTTGAGTAAACAGGATACAGTGATGAGGAAATCCATTTCGCCTAGAGAAAAATTGGCATTGGCATTGCGCTATTTCGCCACAGGAAGAAACTTTATGGACATGAGATTTTCGGGAATAATGTCGCCGGAGTCAGTTAGTCAGAGCGTCATGGATACTTGTGACGCATTAATCTATGTTCTTCGAGACTATATAAAGGTGAGTGAAATGAAATTCTGATTATTTAATGAAATTATTTATTAGGTATGTAATAATTGAAAACTTGAATTTAAAGGTACCTACATACTTAAATATAGAGGTTATACTTAAGCTCAGTTAAACTTATATGTCTGTAAAAGAACTGAAAAGTGCAGATAATGTGGCATCTTGGTTGGAGGGTTGCCTTCCGTCTCGAGCATCATCATAATCTGCCTGATGGAAAGCATTTTCAGAGATGTTATTATTTGCATGAAGTTGTTGGACACTTATATGTTCTTGTGGTCGTTGAAATGGTTGTAATGTATTATTGACATTATTTCAACATTTTTAAAATTTTGATTCCGTTCTCGCTTTCATCTCTATCTATATGTCCATCAATCGAAATATTATTGTGAACATTTAAGTTTATCCAATACTCGTTAAACAATAACCGCGGCTGCAGTTCTCTCAACGCTCAAACGCATAGGCGATAGTATATATCTTCAACTATCATTATATAATCGCTGGGATTTGGGAGAGAAAAGCCGATGGATGGGAGGTGTATATTTAATTAAAGATTGTATGTAAGGTTTTTGTGATAGCGGGATGTATGTATTGAAGTTCTCGAAAGAGGACGGTGTGATTCGCGCGGTGCGTCTGCCAGGTGCACTCGGCTATTGCCGACTCCGGGCGATCTCGTTTGTCTGTTGGGTGTCGTGGAGTAGTCCCGCGGCCCATACAGACCCGAGGGCCCTGCCTTAACCGGCCGGGCCGCGAGGAGTAAACCTCACTAAAAAATCCGGAGATCTCGGCGTTGCGGTACGTGACGCCGGGTGCTCGCAAGAGCGGCTGAGACGTGAAATCAGCTTGAGCGACCAACCCTGGGTACCTCCCGCCCCCCAGGCGTATGTAGGGTTACCGGGCTACAGGGGTCTCTGGCTCGGTGGACATTCCTTCCCCCATTCTCGTGGGACTTTTATGGCTTCTTCACTTAAAATAACGACGGATACAATAATAAAGATTGACCTCGGCGACGATAATGGACCGGATAAGCTTTCTGGACTGGAAACTGTGACTGGCGCAGAACGCGGAGATTCGAGGGAGTCCGCTACTGCTTTTGACTTTGACGACTGGACGACGGATACAAAAAGTAATATTGACCTCGGCGTCGACTATGGACCGGATGAGCTATCTGGACTGGAAACTGTGACTGGCGCAGAACGCGGGGACGCGAGAGAGTCCGCTACTGCTATTGACTTTGACGACTGGACGATGGATACAAAAATAAAGATTGAAGTCGGCGACGACAATGGACCGGGTGAGCTTTCTGGACTGGAAACTGTGACTGGCGCAGAATGTGGAGACTCGAGCGTGACCGCTACTGCTATTGACTTTGACGAGCGGCTTGCATACACGGACTTACAGAGGTCCGCGAGTCCCCACTCGCATCAAACATCACCGACTCCACAATCGGTGATATTTGACACCGACGACTCCACACCCGCGAGACCTCACAATCAGGGGCCGGACCACGGTTCGCACCGGAAACGCCACCGACATCATGACTCGGACAACGTCACAAGCCTGGACGGCCACTTGAGTGCAGTTGAGGACCGTCCGGCTCCAAAGGCCCCTAAGTTGAGGACGGCGTGCGTCGGCAGTAGCCGCAATCCCTTTGGCGTTGCCAGGAACAGCAAGGGGCGCTTCCTAAAACTGTGTGATTTCACAGCGTGCTCGGGCGGCGGGAGCGACGGGTCCTCTCCCGCTCTAAACAGCACCGAGACCCCTCGGAGAGGTTCAGGCAGGCCCCGTACAACAGGAGAGTACATCGGCCTGGCTAAAGCCAAGGCGGCACTGGTCGCCGCTGAAAGAGCGGCCAGGGAACTCCAGGCGGAGAAGGAGGTGGCGGAGTCCTTACGCGAGGCGTACCTCCTGCGGCCGGCAGTAATGCCGAACGCAATGGACGGGGTCACGGTGGGCGACTTGAGGGATCAGGTGCTCCGTCAGGTGGAACTGGTCGGTCAAGTCGCCGCGAAGTCCTTCAACTTAAAGGGGACGTTCGCCCGGACCCTCTGGGAGGCGGCCGCTTCCATCAAGGACGCCGTGATGGCGCTAAGCCGGACCTCAGCCTCTGAGGACACTCAGAGGTTGTCCGACGAAAACGCCCGTCTAAAGGCGGAAATAGAGGAGCTCCGCAGTGAGTTGGCCGATCTTCGGTCGGGCGTGACTGTCCCCCCACCGCCCCCAAGTGCTCCGTTAGAACTAGAGTCGCTGAAGCACTCTATCATCGAGGCGGTGGGGAACTTAGTCGACACTCGAATAGGTGCACTCGAGGAAAGGCTGCTTTCAGAGAAGCGTCTCCGCCCACTGATAGCCCCGACTTACAGGGGCCCTGGCGGTTGTTGCTGCTCCAAGTGGGAGGCCGAATGTCGGGCGGCACCTGCAGATCTTAAACCTCTCCCTCCCACCAAGACCAAGACTAAGACCAAGAAGAAGACGAAGAAGAGACGGGCCACTCCGGCAAACTCTGGCTCTGGCCCGGCACCGGCGGCACTGGCTTCTGAGCCCAAGCCACCGCGTATGTGACCCCCCCTCGTCGGCTATAGTCTTAAAACTGCCGTCGGCTCCAGTCTTAAAGCTGCAGCCGGACGCTCAAGCTAGGGGGGGTCACATACGCGGGCATTCTCCTCAAGGGCAGGAGTCAATTGGACCTCCCTGGCCTTGGGATAACGGCCCTCGATATGCGGGTGACCGCAACGGGGGCCCGACTGCTGGAAGTTTCGGGGGCCATAAGCGGTGACAAGGCCAATTTGTTGGCCGAGAAATTGCGGCGGGTTCTCGGGTAGGATAATGTAGTGGTGTCCAGGGCCGAGAAGTGCGCAGATGACTCGTATCTTTAGGGATAAGGTGGCGCAGGCCGTTGCCCTGTCGGGGCCGCAGGCATGGTGGCCAGGGCCGACCTCCTCCTTATTGGTTGGTTGGTTGGTCGGTTGGTCGTCGGTACAATAATGATAAATCAATAATATAAACCAAAAAGTATGTAATGTTATTTGAGTACGGCTACCACAGAAATGACAACTTTGAATCTCTTCTTTAAATTAGACCGAGTAATTTTCGGAGAGGTTTAGGTGTATACTATAGCTTCCATAGTAGTTAATGTGGACATTAATGTTTTGCTGAGCAACAATGTTAGCACTGTGTTTGAAATACAAATTCAATGACTTTCAGTTTTTCTATAACATTTTTGGGACAATCTTGTGGTTAAGTTTTTGTGCTTACAATCTTAGTTTTGTCTTCTCCTTTTATTTTATATTTTTCTACACCATTCTTAATAGTTTATCATATTTTCTAACAATGAAACTGTTGTAAGTTGACAACTATTCTGTTGCATATATCATAAATACGGATTAAGCATCTGCCATTGTTGTCTGTAAGAGATTTGGTTGGCTTTGTCCGGGGAGTGAGCCGGTTATTGACCTGAGAATTGGCCTGGGAATTGGGCTTGGTGTTCTCTAATACATCTGCCCTGTTTCGCAAGAAAGAAAATAAATTGTCAAGAGTAGTAGGGGATTCACAGACATTATTTTTATGTTCTTCTCAATATCTGAAGGTAGAGGAGTCTAATTTTGTTGAAATTAAATGAATGATGAGGGTATCCCAATGTTGGACATGCTCTTTAAGAGATGTAAGAGCACGTATGTTTTTCTTGACCTGATCTATTATTTCTCTTAATGTTTTTGATGGTTCATTCTGTATGTGCTTGATGTTAAAAATGTTATTGAAACGGTTAGAAATTGTTTTTTGTGTATCATACCGCTCACATAGTAGTGACCATGCATGTTTGTAATTCTGTGATGTGATCTCAATAGATTCAATGATTTGGGCTGCTATCGTGCCTTGCAGGGCTGAACGGAGGTAATGGAATTTGTGAATATCATCTATTTGAGTAGACTTGTGAATTAATGATTGAAATGTGTCCCTAAAGTCGAGGCAATCATGATAATCGTCAGAAAATGTAGGTAACTGAATAATAATAATGTTAATTAATCAAAGGGAATCACAAGTTCATAACACAGCAGTTACATAGAGCATTTTATACTAGGTTAACATAATAACAATGTTACGAACAAGTTTAAACATTTACAAAAACATCTTGCACTAGGCTAAGCCTGTTTCGCTGAACGTTTTTATATTAACTTAAAATATTATTGGCGATGATACAATATATGGTTGGAATTTTACAAAGTTGTGTGTCTGATACATCGCACCTAGATAGTGTTCGGCCCCGGAGTCAGCCCGGGAGTCAGAGTAGCCAGTCCAGTTTTGTTTTGCTAAAGGTCTGCCTGGTGATCGTTGAGACGAATTAATTCCTTGGCAATTGCTATCAGGTGGCAGTGACGACTCAAATTGTGTTCTTTTATCGTCACAATTGTCATCTGAAAGTGGTAAAATTATTTAAATCGATGTCTGAATGTCATCAAACTTATCATAAATGTCTGCGTAAGTATATTATTTAGTTTGTAGTTCAATTAAATGAGTTGCGTTCGGCTCGTTCCGTTTCAAACGAACTGAAATAATTCCTGAATAATGTAATTTTCCCTTTAAGCGAGCCCTGTTTTTTTTATGAGAAAGTTTAATTATTTTTGTCTCGCCACGTGGTCGGTACACTTTTGGTCGTCTGGCATGATGTGCAGCACAGCGTGAATGCTAGTGGGCAAACGCTTAAAACCAAACAAAAAAAAATAGATATTTTAGACCAACCACAGTTAACCTTATAATAATTAAATGTTCTTGTCTTAAATATAAATATGTACCTGTGATGGACCCTAGATGGAGGAAAATTAGAGCTTGTGTGGCAATAATTTTAGCCCTTTCTTTAAACAAACGAGTAAAAAGAAAGCGATGGATGAAGAATTGGCTGCAAAGGAGAGAAAAGTATACACATCTGAATTTATTGGACGAAATTCGCCTTCACGATGAAATGGACGACTACGAAAATTACTTTCGGATGCCTGGTGTCTGTTTTGGTAACCTTTTGGAATTGGTGACGCCATTTTTGAGTAAACAGGATACAGTGATGAGGAAATCCATTTCGCCTAGAGAAAAATTGGCATTGGCATTGCGCTATTTCGCCACAGGAAGAAACTTTATGGACATGAGATTTTCGGGAATAATGTCGCCGGAGTCAGTTAGTCAGAGCGTCATGGATACTTGTGACGCATTAATCTATGTTCTTCGAGACTATATAAAGGTGAGTGAAATGAAATTCTGATTATTTAATGAAATTATTTATTAGGTATGTAATAATTGAAAACTTGAATTTAAAGGTACCTACATACTTAAATATAGAGGTTATACTTAAGCTCAGTTAAACTTATATGTCTGTAAAAGAACTGAAAAGTGCAGATAATGTGGCATCTTGGTTGGAGGGTTGCCTTCCGTCTCGAGCATCATCATAATCTGCCTGATGGAAAGCATTTTCAGAGATGTTATTATTTGCATGAAGTTGTTGGACACTTATATGTTCTTGTGGTCGTTGAAATGGTTGTAATGTATTATTGACATTATTTCAACATTTTTAAAATTTTGATTCCGTTCTCGCTTTCATCTCTATCTATATGTCCATCAATCGAAATATTATTGTGAACATTTAAGTTTATCCAATACTCGTTAAACAATAACCGCGGCTGCAGTTCTCTCAACGCTCAAACGCATAGGCGATAGTATATATCTTCAACTATCATTATATAATCGCTGGGATTTGGGAGAGAAAAGCCGATGGATGGGAGGTGTATATTTAATTAAAGATTGTATGTAAGGTTTTTGTGATAGCGGGATGTATGTATTGAAGTTCTCGAAAGAGGACGGTGTGATTCGCGCGGTGCGTCTGCCAGGTGCACTCGGCTATTGCCGACTCCGGGCGATCTCGTTTGTCTGTTGGGTGTCGTGGAGTAGTCCCGCGGCCCATACAGACCCGAGGGCCCTGCCTTAACCGGCCGGGCCGCGAGGAGTAAACCTCACTAAAAAATCCGGAGATCTCGGCGTTGCGGTACGTGACGCCGGGTGCTCGCAAGAGCGGCTGAGACGTGAAATCAGCTTGAGCGACCAACCCTGGGTACCTCCCGCCCCCCAGGCGTATGTAGGGTTACCGGGCTACAGGGGTCTCTGGCTCGGTGGACATTCCTTCCCCCATTCTCGTGGGACTTTTATGGCTTCTTCACTTAAAATAACGACGGATACAATAATAAAGATTGACCTCGGCGACGATAATGGACCGGATAAGCTTTCTGGACTGGAAACTGTGACTGGCGCAGAACGCGGAGATTCGAGGGAGTCCGCTACTGCTTTTGACTTTGACGACTGGACGACGGATACAAAAAGTAATATTGACCTCGGCGTCGACTATGGACCGGATGAGCTATCTGGACTGGAAACTGTGACTGGCGCAGAACGCGGGGACGCGAGAGAGTCCGCTACTGCTATTGACTTTGACGACTGGACGATGGATACAAAAATAAAGATTGAAGTCGGCGACGACAATGGACCGGGTGAGCTTTCTGGACTGGAAACTGTGACTGGCGCAGAATGTGGAGACTCGAGCGTGACCGCTACTGCTATTGACTTTGACGAGCGGCTTGCATACACGGACTTACAGAGGTCCGCGAGTCCCCACTCGCATCAAACATCACCGACTCCACAATCGGTGATATTTGACACCGACGACTCCACACCCGCGAGACCTCACAATCAGGGGCCGGACCACGGTTCGCACCGGAAACGCCACCGACATCATGACTCGGACAACGTCACAAGCCTGGACGGCCACTTGAGTGCAGTTGAGGACCGTCCGGCTCCAAAGGCCCCTAAGTTGAGGACGGCGTGCGTCGGCAGTAGCCGCAATCCCTTTGGCGTTGCCAGGAACAGCAAGGGGCGCTTCCTAAAACTGTGTGATTTCACAGCGTGCTCGGGCGGCGGGAGCGACGGGTCCTCTCCCGCTCTAAACAGCACCGAGACCCCTCGGAGAGGTTCAGGCAGGCCCCGTACAACAGGAGAGTACATCGGCCTGGCTAAAGCCAAGGCGGCACTGGTCGCCGCTGAAAGAGCGGCCAGGGAACTCCAGGCGGAGAAGGAGGTGGCGGAGTCCTTACGCGAGGCGTACCTCCTGCGGCCGGCAGTAATGCCGAACGCAATGGACGGGGTCACGGTGGGCGACTTGAGGGATCAGGTGCTCCGTCAGGTGGAACTGGTCGGTCAAGTCGCCGCGAAGTCCTTCAACTTAAAGGGGACGTTCGCCCGGACCCTCTGGGAGGCGGCCGCTTCCATCAAGGACGCCGTGATGGCGCTAAGCCGGACCTCAGCCTCTGAGGACACTCAGAGGTTGTCCGACGAAAACGCCCGTCTAAAGGCGGAAATAGAGGAGCTCCGCAGTGAGTTGGCCGATCTTCGGTCGGGCGTGACTGTCCCCCCACCGCCCCCAAGTGCTCCGTTAGAACTAGAGTCGCTGAAGCACTCTATCATCGAGGCGGTGGGGAACTTAGTCGACACTCGAATAGGTGCACTCGAGGAAAGGCTGCTTTCAGAGAAGCGTCTCCGCCCACTGATAGCCCCGACTTACAGGGGCCCTGGCGGTTGTTGCTGCTCCAAGTGGGAGGCCGAATGTCGGGCGGCACCTGCAGATCTTAAACCTCTCCCTCCCACCAAGACCAAGACTAAGACCAAGAAGAAGACGAAGAAGAGACGGGCCACTCCGGCAAACTCTGGCTCTGGCCCGGCACCGGCGGCACTGGCTTCTGAGCCCAAGCCACCGCGGAAGCCGCCAAAACTTCGCCCCCCCCCCCTCGTCGGCTATAGTCTTAAAACTGCCGTCGGCTCCAGTCTTAAAGCTGCAGCCGGACGCTCAAGCTAGGGGGGGTCACATACGCGGGCATTCTCCTCAAGGGCAGGAGTCAATTGGACCTCCCTGGCCTTGGGATAACGGCCCTCGATATGCGGGTGACCGCAACGGGGGCCCGACTGCTGGAAGTTTCGGGGGCCATAAGCGGTGACAAGGCCAATTTGTTGGCCGAGAAATTGCGGCGGGTTCTCGGGTAGGATAATGTAGTGGTGTCCAGGGCCGAGAAGTGCGCAGATGACTCGTATCTTTAGGGATAAGGTGGCGCAGGCCGTTGCCCTGTCGGGGCCGCAGGCATGGTGGCCAGGGCCGACCTCCTCCTTATTGGTTGGTTGGTTGGTCGGTTGGTCGTCGGTACAATAATGATAAATCAATAATATAAACCAAAAAGTATGTAATGTTATTTGAGTACGGCTACCACAGAAATGACAACTTTGAATCTCTTCTTTAAATTAGACCGAGTAATTTTCGGAGAGGTTTAGGTGTATACTATAGCTTCCATAGTAGTTAATGTGGACATTAATGTTTTGCTGAGCAACAATGTTAGCACTGTGTTTGAAATACAAATTCAATGACTTTCAGTTTTTCTATAACATTTTTGGGACAATCTTGTGGTTAAGTTTTTGTGCTTACAATCTTAGTTTTGTCTTCTCCTTTTATTTTATATTTTTCTACACCATTCTTAATAGTTTATCATATTTTCTAACAATGAAACTGTTGTAAGTTGACAACTATTCTGTTGCATATATCATAAATACGGATTAAGCATCTGCCATTGTTGTCTGTAAGAGATTTGGTTGGCTTTGTCCGGGGAGTGAGCCGGTTATTGACCTGAGAATTGGCCTGGGAATTGGGCTTGGTGTTCTCTAATACATCTGCCCTGTTTCGCAAGAAAGAAAATAAATTGTCAAGAGTAGTAGGGGATTCACAGACATTATTTTTATGTTCTTCTCAATATCTGAAGGTAGAGGAGTCTAATTTTGTTGAAATTAAATGAATGATGAGGGTATCCCAATGTTGGACATGCTCTTTAAGAGATGTAAGAGCACGTATGTTTTTCTTGACCTGATCTATTATTTCTCTTAATGTTTTTGATGGTTCATTCTGTATGTGCTTGATGTTAAAAATGTTATTGAAACGGTTAGAAATTGTTTTTTGTGTATCATACCGCTCACATAGTAGTGACCATGCATGTTTGTAATTCTGTGATGTGATCTCAATAGATTCAATGATTTGGGCTGCTATCGTGCCTTGCAGGGCTGAACGGAGGTAATGGAATTTGTGAATATCATCTATTTGAGTAGACTTGTGAATTAATGATTGAAATGTGTCCCTAAAGTCGAGGCAATCATGATAATCGTCAGAAAATGTAGGTAACTGAATAATAATAATGTTAATTAATCAAAGGGAATCACAAGTTCATAACACAGCAGTTACATAGAGCATTTTATACTAGGTTAACATAATAACAATGTTACGAACAAGTTTAAACATTTACAAAAACATCTTGCACTAGGCTAAGCCTGTTTCGCTGAACGTTTTTATATTAACTTAAAATATTATTGGCGATGATACAATATATGGTTGGAATTTTACAAAGTTGTGTGTCTGATACATCGCACCTAGATAGTGTTCGGCCCCGGAGTCAGCCCGGGAGTCAGAGTAGCCAGTCCAGTTTTGTTTTGCTAAAGGTCTGCCTGGTGATCGTTGAGACGAATTAATTCCTTGGCAATTGCTATCAGGTGGCAGTGACGACTCAAATTGTGTTCTTTTATCGTCACAATTGTCATCTGAAAGTGGTAAAATTATTTAAATCGATGTCTGAATGTCATCAAACTTATCATAAATGTCTGCGTAAGTATATTATTTAGTTTGTAGTTCAATTAAATGAGTTGCGTTCGGCTCGTTCCGTTTCAAACGAACTGAAATAATTCCTGAATAATGTAATTTTCCCTTTAAGCGAGCCCTGTTTTTTTTATGAGAAAGTTTAATTATTTTTGTCTCGCCACGTGGTCGGTACACTTTTGGTCGTCTGGCATGATGTGCAGCACAGCGTGAATGCTAGTGGGCAAACGCTTAAAACCAAACAAAAAAAAATAGATATTTTAGACCAACCACAGTTAACCTTATAATAATTAAATGTTCTTGTCTTAAATATAAATATGTACCTGTGATGGACCCTAGATGGAGGAAAATTAGAGCTTGTGTGGCAATAATTTTAGCCCTTTCTTTAAACAAACGAGTAAAAAGAAAGCGATGGATGAAGAATTGGCTGCAAAGGAGAGAAAAGTATACACATCTGAATTTATTGGACGAAATTCGCCTTCACGATGAAATGGACGACTACGAAAATTACTTTCGGATGCCTGGTGTCTGTTTTGGTAACCTTTTGGAATTGGTGACGCCATTTTTGAGTAAACAGGATACAGTGATGAGGAAATCCATTTCGCCTAGAGAAAAATTGGCATTGGCATTGCGCTATTTCGCCACAGGAAGAAACTTTATGGACATGAGATTTTCGGGAATAATGTCGCCGGAGTCAGTTAGTCAGAGCGTCATGGATACTTGTGACGCATTAATCTATGTTCTTCGAGACTATATAAAGGTGAGTGAAATGAAATTCTGATTATTTAATGAAATTATTTATTAGGTATGTAATAATTGAAAACTTGAATTTAAAGGTACCTACATACTTAAATATAGAGGTTATACTTAAGCTCAGTTAAACTTATATGTCTGTAAAAGAACTGAAAAGTGCAGATAATGTGGCATCTTGGTTGGAGGGTTGCCTTCCGTCTCGAGCATCATCATAATCTGCCTGATGGAAAGCATTTTCAGAGATGTTATTATTTGCATGAAGTTGTTGGACACTTATATGTTCTTGTGGTCGTTGAAATGGTTGTAATGTATTATTGACATTATTTCCATGAAATTGTTGGTAATTCATCTGTTCTTCTTGACGTTGTAACATAACAGGTTTGACAGATTTTTGCATCAATAACTGTGATGTAAAACCAGTTGTTCCACTTGCTGATGAATTAGTGGAAGTTGAAGAGTTGACTATGTAAATTGGTCCCATGGTAGTATTTCCTTGAGATGTAACAACATTCACCGAAGGTGGTGATGGAGTAGGTGCGCTAATCAATGAGTTGGAAATTTGCGATGGAGTTGGAGGATTATATGCATATGGTAAATGCGCGGGAGTTGGAGTTGTAATATCATCTCGTACAGATATATGAACGGAATTTCTGGTTAAATTTCCAAGCTCAGCTTCTAATAAAATATCGTTTATGAATCTCTCCGCGTGATACCTTTGAATAGGATCAAGTTTATCCAGTTTAGAACTCCAATATAAAGCTGTTGGATTAATGCTAGGAGTATTTTGTGATGCTTGATCTACATTCTGAGATAATAAAGAACAAGCTTTATCCAGCAGTTCGTTCTGCTTTGCTATTGGTCCTTTTTTCTTTTTTGGGTTTGGGGGCGTTGGCACATTGAGAGAAGAAAATGCTCCTGAAGATTGTTCTGCTGTATCACCTTCTTGTCTTTCAGATTGTTTCACTTCTTGTGACCCCACCGATGATACTGGAGCGCTCTGAAAACAAAATTGTTATTTGTTACAGATTCCGACGACAGCAGACGAATGGAAAAAGATTGCTGATGACTTTGGAACATTGCATAGATTTTATAATTGCCTCGGTGCCCTTGATGGCAAACATATCAAGATCAGACATCCGTATGACTCGGGCTCACTGTATTATAATTACAAAGGAAACTACAGTATAGTTCTCATGGCTTTAGTGAATGCCAAGAAAGAGTTTATAATGGTTGATATCGGATGTAATGGACGAGTATCTGACGGTGGAGTTCTATATTACACGAAATTCTGGGAACTTATGGAACAAAACCGCTTTAACTTGCCACAGCCGTCACCGTTGCCTAATAGCAATAATATATTACCATATGTTATTGTAGCAGATGAGGCCTTTGCATTGAAGCCTAATTTAATGAAACCATATTCACAAAGGTCTGCTACTATGGAACAACAAGTATTTAACAAACGATTGTCTACAGCTAGGTCTACTGTAGAGTGTGCTTTTGGTATCTTAGCTACTAAGTTTGGAGTTTTCCAGAAAGCTATTTGTGTCAGTCCCGAAAAGGCATCAAAGGTAACAACAGCATGCTGTAATTTACACATTTATTTGATGAAAAAGATACCACAGATTTACCAATCGTCCAACTCATAAGAAGATAATAATGTTTAACTGATGGAGTTACAGCGGACAAACGTTCGAAATGCATCTACTAACGCGAAAGTTATAAGAGATAGTTTCAGCAATTACTACAACAATGAAGGTTCATATTAAGTAGACAATCACCTAAGTACTTACTAAGTTGTGATACAAGAAAATTCAAAATAAAGTTTGTTCAATTTATAAACATAGACATTACTTTTATTATATCAAACTAATATTATAAATGCGACAGTTTGTGGGTTTAGATGTAATTTGGCACACAGATGGATTATTACCCGACATACTTTTTATCCCGATAATTTGTCATGTTTCCGAAGGAGCACGATATAACCGAATTATAATATACTTACCCATTTATTAATCGTAGGTAGTTGACTACAGATAAATCTAACAGAATACGACTAACACATACTTACAGATTGTATACCTATACCATATTTTCGTAAATGAAATTATTGAATACAGATTTTAAAAAGTAAAAAAATAAATAATTACTTACTGGGGCTACCGGCTGCTCGGTTTTGCTTAAAAAATGTAGAAGGTGGAACACCCAAGACCAAGACTTGGGCTGGTAAACGTCGCCACTCCCAGCTCCGGACCTTTTCGAATCAACTATTTTCTTTAGTTCCTTCCTATAGTTCGATCTCAATGAATTGATTTTCTTCTTGATGTCATCAATAGTTGCATCACTTTTAATTCTTTTATAAATGGTAAGTAGTATTTTTAACGCTTCGTTTTTTAAGATTGTGTTTTTATAATTTACATGCCCGCTATTCCAAACTTCTTTCATGGATTCTAAATTGAGAATAAACTCTTTCAAAACAATCTTGTCGCCTGTCATGGATTCTTGCTCGTGGCACGGGTTCACCGCGGCAGACGCGGTACCCGCAGACGCGGTGTCACCGACGTCCTTCATCGCTGCCTTCTCGCTGCGTACTGACGCGATCGATATTGATGCGACACACTACACGCAAGATATATACTCGTATCACGATCCAAGATCTGGGATCAGATCACAAGGATTTCTAGAAATCCAGCGATAAATATTGTGATCCGTCAATACACTACTCTACACTTCAATAAATATCATAATCCGATATTTTATATTGACGGATCACAATATGGATCTTCCGTGTAGCGTTCGTCTCACCCTAGCCAGAATATACTCAAAACACCAAGAAAAGTATCGTTGCTACGAGCCCAAAAGAAGACAGTATTAAAAGAAAAGAAAAATAAACTCGGGCGCCTGGCTCGCAACTAAACAAGAGGAATGCACACGGATAATCAGTCAATAGGCTCCGGCCTTTAATCTCAAGAGCAGGGAGAGTACTTTGAGTGATATGACCCCAGTTGATCCGCAGCAATAAAACAAACTTTAAGGAATTATATTTGTAAAAAGAAAAAAAATACTTTTAAAGAAGATTAAATGTGAGGAGAAAAAAAACTATAGGTACTAAATTTTACAAAGGTTTGGTACTCACGCGAGTATCCTTAATTTAAGGGTCTTACACTATAACATCTGGTTTCATACTCCGGAGATTGGCATCTGGTGTGTCAGCTTGTCGGCGTTACAGTGCTCCCGAGGTTTAACGGTACATCCACGTGAGCGTGATGTCCGAAATAAAGAAGACCCGATGCTACCGCATGGTCTCTTGAGGTTATCAAACTTGTGTGAGCACGCTTCAAAGTACGTGCATCACTCCGGTGTTACTTTCCCATAATTTGATTTGGCTTATCCCTTTATAAGGCCGAGAAAACTAGAGGTAGTACAGAAATGAAATTTTGGTATGTTAATATGGGTATTTTTATTTGATTTTTAAGATTTTTTTTAAATCGGAAAACTGTTGGGAAATATGTGGAAATTTGGTGGCAGTATATGTGCCACTGCCCATACTATGAGGGTAATATTTCTGTAAATTAAGTAAATTCCATCTTTTTTCAATCTTTACATTTTACGAAATTAGAAATAAAACCATGTAATAATTATCAACACAAAAATATTTATTTTTAGATGCTTTTTCTTTATAAAAATATGCTTAGGTCTAACTAGTGAACATTTGAGATCTTTTGAAACTTTGGTTCTTTACATTTAGTATCATCAGTCAATATTTCTTATAAAATAACACACATAAGAGCTAATTCAATCTTCAATTCTTTTGGTGAAATTGAGTAAAACAGGGGAAAGCACAAAGAAATACTTTACAAGTCGTACATGACAACTTGGTTCTTACGTTATTTGTCTTTGTACTACACAAACGGCATCTGCGCGGTGTTTCAGACTTGTCTATCAAATGTTTTCCAACATCTTGGAAACGAATGTCGTCATGCACTTCTACGACTTTCTGGTAGTTGGTACTGCCTGTAGCTCTCTTCTTCTTTGCAATAAAATTGGGTTCGCTAGAAAGGCTCCTCTTTCTCGATGTGTAGTTTCCGATAAGCGATCTAGCAATCGAGAAAACTCTTCTTTGTGCCATCCTTTATCGTTTGTTATTGACCGTACATGGGTTGGGTGGAACGCAGTGGAAGTTTAGGCCCATGTGCAAAGGGGGCCTAACAACAAGGGGCCGCGATTGCGCGGCGCTATTTATTAACTAGATGCCTTAATACTAGCACTTACAGTCCTTACGCCGTGGTGCCCGTGGTGTACGAATAATTACAGACAAATAACAAGGTACCTTTCTATAAGCCGCAATTATTACATACGTGACTCGACGAGCAGACTCCAAAGGGGCGTGGTCGGGTAGACCCCAATACTCAACCGTGATAGTTCACTCAACAATTGGCCTCCAAGGCAGTTAGTATAAACACAAGAAACAACTGGGCTACACTAGCCGAAATGTTCACAACCTCGGTCATGCACCAACACTATGACGCTAGTATACGCGTGTGTGCTTTAATACGATCGAGATGAGAAAACACAATTAAATGGTCCAATTATCACTAAAGTTACATTTATTCGCGGCAATACTATCGCGACAACAATACAAACATAACTGTCCTAGTCCTTGTCCCCAAAATTTACCACTACGTGTCAATGCACCCAAATTTCGCTCCAAATTAGCGCGTGCGTCGTTCGTGACAGCTTTCGAAGGACATACTGGCTGCGCGAGCGCGCGTCACTCAGCCGCCGTGCGATCCTTATCGCTACGATCTCTGGCGTCGAGGCCTAGCACACATTCCAACGCGCTATTAGTCGAGTTAAATAAGCGCGTAATATTATGCACCCGTCGCGCGTACATACTTAGCTCGAGTTGGTATATAACATCGTTCGTTGACAAAAAGTTTTTTCCATAGGATGGAAAGCTGTACTCAACACTGTGACGTTTTTTGTGTCCTTCCAAATCATGAATCCAACATTATTCTTCACTCTCCATTTGTAGTTTACTCGGTCAAGCTTTACTTTCCCTTTTTTCCTTTTACGAATTTTGGTAAGTCTGCTCTATTTACATTTACGGTGGCAGTGGAGTAAATACCATGTTCATAAAGGTATTCCATCAAAGGATATGAGGAAAAAAAATTGTCGAAAGCAACATGAGCTTGAACTTTCTCGTCAATTAGAGATTTTGTCAGGGCTTTGACAACATTGGCACCCAAACCTAACTCCGGTGTATTATTGTCATTTTTACCGGTGTAAATTTGAAATTCATATACATAACCAGTTACACTATCTGCGCGAACCCAAACCTTGAATCCCCTTTTTATGGGTTTAGCTGGCATGTACTGTTTTAGAGATGATACGCCTTTGAACCGTATCATAGCTTCATCGACGCTCTGAGAAGTAGATTGTTTCGCTTCTCTTTGGCATGCACAATTCAATAATTTAAAGACAGGGCGAACTTTGTATAATTTGTCATATTCCTGACTTGTTTTTGCAGGAGTCTTTGAATTATCATTCAGATGAAGATTTTTAAATTTTTTTTGAACCTACACTTACATGTCATACTTGCGCAATTTCGTCCACTCTAAAAAATGGGTCACTAGACCAATATAGGTCTATAGATGGTAAAACATGTATACCCATCAGAATAATAATTCCCAAAAACGCATCAATATCCGATTTTCTAACAGGTTCCCAATTTTGGGTCTGTTTTTGAGAGGCATACAAATTAGTTTGCTCAACTATGTGATCAATTACTTCTTCAGAAAAATACCTTGAAAAATAAGCCACTGGAGAAGTCCTGCTCGGCAAGAAAACTTTAGGTTTCAAGGTGGCTTCGTCAAATTTATCAGCACTTGTCCTGTCCGACCACATACCATTTTTCCAGTCATTGTCGTCCTCATCTTCTGAGGAAGAGTCTGCAGAAGATTCCGGAGAAGACTCCAAAATATGCCGAGAGCGCAGATTCGATACTCGTGAAGGCCTGACTGGTCGCAATATTTCTTCATCGCTATTTTTAATATCAGGTACTCCTATGTTAGGATCAATATTTTCTATTTCACCTGCATTAGGAGAAAGCAAACCCATATCTACTGGACTCCGTCTTGATGGTCCAGGTGTTGGACTTCCTTGACTTTGAACAATATTTGGTCCTCTAACATCGCACGAATATCAAAATTGGTTTCTATATCATCTTCGCCCTCGTACTCATCTTCTGAGTTGTCAGGATATTCAGGAAGTCCAAACATCTGCTCAAGTTCATTTTCAATATCTTCATCACGCAAGTACGCCTGCAATACAAACAGGCAATGGCATCTATACTGCCACCAAAACATGTCAGTGAGCAGGCAGTGGCATAGATACGGCCACCAACAAAATTTACAATAAAACTAATTTCAACACATTCATAGCCAAAATTACTCGTAAAACGGAATAAATAAACACAAATGAATAAAATAAATTACTTTTCTTACCATTTTAGCCAAAATTTTAGAAGATGCAACTGGATGAAAAATTCTAACCGAAAATCACAACTTTCAAGCGATAATGGACTACTTCAAATTGACAGTTGTCAAGCATTTGTCAAAAGGACGTTAATTTTTGACGTAAAAATCGTTGATGCTGCCATCAATAAAAAATAAAATCCCGGTGAACGATACAGTCGAGAATAAAAAAATATTTTTTTTGGTGGCATGTATACTGCCTCTACCTTGAAAAGGGTTATACTATAAAAAGAAAATGAAAAAAACTCAAGGTTCCCCCTCCATTAAAGGGTTTAAGAGTTAATAAAGATAATTAGAGAAAAGGGAAAAGGAAAAGCTGCAACAAAAGCACGACATGTTTTAGATTCATGTTTGTTCAGAATCATATGTCAAATTAACTAAATATTATGCTGAGAGCACTTACCGCTCAATGGCGCTTTAATGTCAAAAATATTTAGCCATATTAGGCGGTTATAAGTCGCTATGGACAACGATTGCTCTTCACGACATATTGTCTGTTAAAAGTGTGACGTCAAAAAGGAACGAGTTTATATACTTTTTAAACGTGAGACCACGGATGTCCTACTATGCCAATCACCGGTTACGAAAGTAGTCGATTAACGGTCGGTCTCAATAACCTATCTATCCCTTACTAGAAGTTAAAATAGCTACCATTGGTATCTATCAGCGAATTTATCTGTTTCAATAAACAAAGATAGATAGAAAGTATCTATCCATGACATTGATCTATCTTTGGGAGGGCCTATCTCTTACCATAGATAAGTTGTTCATAGAAAAAAAAGCAAAGTGTTTTAATATCGCTTTGGTAGCTACTGTCGATAGGTCAAATTACCAACTATCAGAGTTTTGCCTTATCGCTCGATTTTGAAAGATTAGAAGTGAACTTTTCATATTTAAAGTGAATTTATCATGGATTTGTTCAGTGACGACAGCGATAATGAACTATTGTAACCGTGGTGAATTAGCTGGTTACAAAACAATACTAGGTTTGGTGTACATACACAACCCGGTTACCCTTGATTGTGTATGTACAACAAAATTGTACTTAACGAAGGTAATTGGTTGAGAATTAAATAAAAGTCCACAATACAGTATAAAGGTTAAATGGCCATGAGTTTATTTCTATTTGTATCACACGGGGAAATACAATGTTTGCTCAGTCGATAGGGGTCGTCACATGGATTCTTGTGTTCGGTTATCTTAACCATAAATATTAATCCTACTTATATTAAATTAACCCAAGCGTACAGGGACATGACCACAAACATGAGAGACTGTCATGTAATATATTAAATTTACTAGTTATACCACCAAAATGAAAAAAAAATATCATGTTAACACGGACTCAACGCATCGTTATTAAATGTGGATTAGGTACCTGGCTGGATACACCTTACATTTAGTGTTGGAGTTTGGTTACAGGTGGATACAGGGCCATTATTACAAGATCAGCACCAAACTGCTGATACGTGGACCTCGGCTCCCATCCCGATGCTCACACCTCACCGGAGAATCTCAAATCATGTATTCTAAACCGTAGAAACGTAGAAAATATGAAATGTATATATCGTAACATATACAATATATTATAATTTATCTTTTATTTAAAAACAAAAATAAATCCCATCGCTGAAACAATATAAAAAAAAGAATAATGTTAGTTCACATGAAAGAAGGTAGTTATGAGAAAAAGGAAAAAAAAAAAGATTTTATCCAATTTCCGTTTGGTTTTGGATGAACTTACCATGAAGCCGCGTTATGGTTTGCCTAACACGAACTCCAGCGTCCCGCCCTCGACCAAAAGATGAAAATTTATTGTCTGAAATAAGGAAACCACCATACAAGTATAGCTCACACCGCCTATGGCGAAAAACAACAAAATTCACCTAGCAACTCCTCAGTACTTACTTGGACATGTTGGTTGTGATTATTAAGCCTGGTTTTACCAGGAGTTAGGCCATCAGGGCCTAATATTTGGCAGCTATTTCACTGAAATCTAATGTGCGTCTACACGCCAGCTGATTTTCAAGTCAAAGACCTCCATCTGACAGATAGTGTTGCCAGCATCAGGCTACCTGAAATTCCCAACGTCCGTTCCAAAACTACCACAAAGGAATATCGAAAACTGCAATTCGACTCTAAATCAGCTGTCTTGTGATATATATATTTATACTTTAATTAACAATAACCAGAAGAGTCACTATCACAAAATTTAAACTACACAATGACCGAAAAATAATTTAACCGTACAAATTTCTACCCTAAAATTCTCCACTAAGCATACCATAATGTCTACGAAATGGCAATTTTTACTAATCCAATTGGCTATAATTGGTCAAACCTAGTAGCTCAGTACGGCTTGCTATTGGACGAAATTTAGGATGATTAATCGGTATTTTCGGACAATCTACCTAACGAAACACCTTTATGAAAGTAGCATACAGCTTTCATAAGGTTTTAACAACTTTTTACCCAAAATCACCATAAAGCAAAACGTATTTGCAAAGATAATTTGATAATTTAGTCACGTTTTGTTCATAGTTGCATATATTCGCCACTAGAGGGCCCTACTAGTCACCATAAACGAGCGGGATATAAATTAAGTCCATAACACGCGAATTTAAAAATTCTACCAAATCCACAACGTTACACTATATGAAGCCGGCGTATTTGATTTCAACTCGGGTGTTGGAGAATCAGAGGTTCGCCGCCGGCCTAAAGCACGAATAAATTAGAAGGAGAATTTGTATTCAGATTCAGATTAAGCAAAACAGCGGTAAATGAGTTATTACTGAAAATAACTCCAGCCTTAAGAGTGACTTCCTCTCGGTAAGTTTTTAGGTTATGTTTTGATGTTTGATGAAGATGAAACTGTGTTGACACAGCTAGTAATTATAATATGAAAAATTATTTAGGTACAGGAGTTATTAGGGGTGTTAAAAATAAATCTATTTGGTTTAAAATTTGCCTCTCTCCCACCACCACCATCACACTCTATAATACTACCACCACCACCACTACCTGATACCAAAACAATGCTGGCCTCTTCTGCTTGTGGTAGTTCTGGCAACGGTTGTTGGTCTTGAATCTCCACAACAGCATTTGATAAACGTGGTATTATCAATGGCTCGTTGCCGTCACCACCAAACTCCACAGTGAAGCCACTGCATGTGGCACCTAGCATAGATGCCACACGGTCTAACGCCTCATCGGGAGGAATGTACGTTTTACCTCCACCAGTCTGAAAAAATTTTTTTCATTAAAAATATACCTGGTTATAAGATACCTACACCTACATTTGCAAGAAAGTAGGTACAAACTTTAAATTGTTTGATCTTATCATTGCAGTTCGTTTCTTCGCTGCTTTTTTTAAATTTTCCCATTTTAAACGGAGTTGCTCGGGACGACGCGTTTCTCCTGCCATGGCCGTGAACTCCTGCGCAATTATGTTCCATGCGGATGCTTAAGGAGGATTCCTTAAGCTTATTGTTGGACGCATTGGTAGCCCTTGTTGTAAGCGCTTTATGCTTAGAGATTTGGTCCAGCAGGAAATGGACTTCGTCCTTTCCCAGTGGCCTTGCTTTCACCTGAAAAGAAAGTGAATACAAATGAAATATATTTTGGCGCGAAATTGCAACCAAAGAACACTAGTTTGTATGATACAGGATAGTCATTTTTTAATTATAAAACAGTAATAATACTTACGGTACATTGTTGAGCCATTCTTTTACCAACACACTACTAACAAAACAAACGAAACCTAAAAATATTTTTGTTGTCGACGCTAAGCACTTGAGATTATTTGTCGCTGTCACCGGACTGGCAGTCAGTGCCGGCCGAATGTCAAATTGTGCGTTTTGTTGGTATTAAAGCATTGTAAGAAGTTATCGTTTTCTATTATTTCTAAATGAAAAATGCATAAATTAAAAATGTGTATTTTGAACAAATGATATTAAAGCAAATTACATTATTTATAACGTAAAACAAATTGATAATAATTATCTTACAAGACGCCATCACTCTAACAAGCAAAAATAAAACGTTTCGGAGGTCCCTCCTTACCAGAGATAAAAGTCTTATCTATCTATGATAAGCTTGCGAAGATTTCATTATTGAGACGGCAGTAACAGATAGATAGTGCGTAACTGTTTACCATGGATAGCTATCTGCGGTTATCTGTTAGTAGATTATTGAGACCGGCCGTTAATGTGTAAGTTTCTATCTACCTTTCATGTGTTTCTATCATTGGTTAGCTCCATTCACAGCCTTTGAATGAGCGCTTGCTGGGCAAGTCTGCCTTGCTGCAACTCTATATTGCGTCCTCGAGCACATACAACATTAATAAATGCTTCAACTCTGAAGCTCACTTCTGCCACACTATGTGCAACTTGTAGGCTTCCCTCCGCCATTCGTTCCTGGGGTGACAATTCAGGAACTGCCACTCTGGCTCTATTAGCCATGTTGTGCAGCACTGCGCAGGCATTAATTATTTGGCCCGCAACCATTGGACTGTAGTGAAGCTTGCAGCAGCCAGTGACCGTCTGAGGATTTATAGTTGGTATTAGCAAGCATAAATAGCATGCTGTAAGATAAATATTAGTATTTAACATGATTACCTGAAGCAAGTCTTTAGCACTCCTATACATCTCTCGACTACATTCCGAGCCGAAACATGTGTGTCGTAATAATGGGCTTCTGGTGAACCTTCTGGTGCATTCATATAAGGCGTCATCATTGTTTGTCGCAAAGGGTATCCACTGTCACCTAGCAACAAAATATTTTTCTTAAGCTAGTTGGCTGCGACGCATACTCGTATATAGGCCGCTATTTATAGTACGAGATCCGGCTGCAGAATTCTAGTGTTTACTAAAAACCATTTTTTATTACCGTTAGGAGAATATACATGTGGGATCGTACTTGAGTAAAAGCGGGATGAATATATCGTAATTATTTATTTTTCGTTCACAACCAATTCGCACACGTCTTAACCAAAATCACCCTCATCTTCCTTCCCTCTCTAACCTTAACTCCTATCTCTGTCTTAACTATTTGAATGTTTCCTGCGCAACAAGCTTATACAACAATAATGGGAAAAACAAATTAAACAAACGTAATAAAAAAAAATAACATTCCCCACATACATCTACCCGGATGCCTATCAAAATGTGGCCGCTAGTATTTTTATTTAAATTATTGTTAATTGATTATTCGAAAAAAAATAATCACTTGTTTTTTTAGGTAAAATATCGTCCACTTCACGGCAATATACCAGCTTCGTAGTGAGGTTCATTCCACATCTATTCTTCGTTGGATAGTGTCCATTAAGGGGAAGTTATTGTACTTATTAAAATTAGCAATTTGCCCAAAATTTAAACAACTATGAATTAAACAATCGAATAATATTTTTTTACCCGTATTAGGCGCAGACACAATGAACATAGTATTTTTCTTAGGCTTTAACTTACACACTACAGAATATAAGCGGTTCAGAAAACCATAAATTTCCTCCTCGTTGTTATTATATTGAAATTTCAACAAGGTGTTCAATACTTTAACGGAATGTTCAATATTAAAATAATAAGAATTAACTCAATTCCAAGGGGCTACATAAATTAACCTATTCATGCTTATATTACGAGTTTTAATAAATAATTGTTAATAAGAAAAGTCGCATAAGCGTTGATCAATATCATTTTCTGTATCAGAATCCCCACAGGCGAGTCCTCTCCAGAGATCACCATGCTTGATCTTATCTCCGCTGATTTCCACCATTCGGTCTTGTTGTTTCTCGCGCAGAATTTGTAAGGATAAATTTCGAACTTCATCACCCACTGGCCATACGTCGCCGGCGACTTCAAAGTAAGTTGTTCGTCGTCGTCTTGAACAACAATCATCATCAGCCGCAAGACGTCCACTGCTGAACATAGGCCTCCCCCATAGAACGCCACAATTGACGGTTGCCCGCTATTTGGGGGTCGTAGCTTTGTTGTGCCTTTCATGGGGAGGTTTTGCCGTAATCACCGCGCTTGGCAGGCGTCTTGGTGGTCGCAGTAACTGGTAGTAGGTACATAGAGAACGCTGCTGCCCATTCCCTGTATATCCCTTTGGCGGTTCGTGCGGCACCCGCGGGAGGAGATGGGGTGATCCTATTATAAAGCCGGGAACAACAATATTCTGCTAGATTTTGGACGTAGCCATCGTTGACGAGTACGCTTGCACAATACCGTCTAGCAAGGAGTTGTAGCCCTGTCTTAACTGCTGGTCGCTCTCGCTCGAGTCCGGTTCCTTGAATATCACCTTCTTTGTCTTCTTCATCGGAGGCTCCTCCGTCTCTGAGTCTGACATTAGAAAAACTCTTTGATTTATGTGAGATTTACAGCGATATCAAATACTTTAGAGCTATGTCGGAAAGGACTGGGGTTCAAATGGCGACAATCAAACCAGACTTTTGTTGGATTCTCTTTTCTGGGTATTATAGGCTGGTTTAGATATTGCTTCAGTTCGCTGGGCGTACCATCAGTGGTTGAAAGTAAACTGGAGTTTGCTGAAGGTGCAGCAATATCTATCATAATTTTTTCATGTCCAGACCACAACGACGGCGCCTGTGTTCGCGCGCGCATCTACAAATACTTATATTTATTATCATAAAACTTACCTTAAATAATGTGTGATTTGTAAATAATACTTACTGTCAAAACATTCAGAGAATGATATCCCTTTCTGTTGATGTAGCGCTCCTCATGTTGTGATGGGGACATGGGTTCCATCAACACAACCCAGAACCCCTGGCAATCTTGTAGATGTGTAGAAACTGAAATAAATGGATTGATAATTTCGAGAAGGAAAACTAATGAAGGTGTCATGATAGATACTAAAACAATTTTCCCACCGTCTTTTAATATTTTCCCTGTCACTCCGTCTGAATGGAAATGTCACATATCAATTCGGGACCTCTGGTTTGTTTAGCGCTGCTGTCACCTCTTTGATTGCTTTACTGACACTTGCTTGGGAGACAGGATACGGGCGTCTGGCAAGACCCGGTCGCGTAGAATTATATAGCTATCAAAATCTATAACATTACAAAAATATTTCTAGTTATTATAACAGAATAATGTGATTGCCTACCCATTATATAGTAGGTTGTAGGTACATATCACAAACACTTACTTTCGTCTCCACATCCAGACCATCTGAACGAAGAGTCCGAATCCGGCCAACAGCTCCGTTGAAAGACGGTTTCGCTTCCTAAACTTTACTTCCGATATGGAAAGCAATGACCCTCTTGTTAAGCCATGCTGTCTGCGGGGCAATGCTCTACCCTCAGCCACGTCCACCTCATACGCACTTTCCATCATATTGAGTCCGAGCGTTATAATGTTTTTTTTTATCTTCCATAAATAATATTTATTTATAACCTCACCAAACATAAAACGATAAGTTGTCGTATCGCATGGGATGGTTCGCTGGGACCTGTCCGTCGCACGTATTCACTCGCAGCAATATTTCACTTTTTAAAATTCGACAACCGGAATTCAGGACAGATTTTTCGCAGGCAAGCATATGCCACCGTGTGCGTAATGGAATCGTCTTAATTAACTTAACTTTCATTCATTAAGCAGACCAGTGCAAGTCTTGTTTTACCTGTTTATACTTGCCTACCCTATTCTATAGGCTAAAACTAAAAATAATGCATCCAAATAATTACTGTACATTTTCCAATCTACCCATTTATAATTTGGGTTTACCATTACAACAATTTCCCTCCTGACTTTCACTATTATTGTTTACTAAAACATTAATTATTACAGGAAGATGATAACTAGTTCCAAGAGGACTATCGAGAACCGACCATTCACAATGAAGTGCAAGTGATGAAGAAACCAAGGTCGAATCTAACGCATTTGGACGCCATGTTGAACCAATTGTAGTTGTTTGACCATCATTGAGCAGAACCAAATTATTGTCGTCTATGACCTCTAGAACCTCCCTACCCCGAGGAGTTTTTTCTACGAGGGAAAAAATGTACCTTCCGCATAACACCTCGCCAAGGGCATGGCGGAACGTGAGGGCACCGTGTCGACGCCCCAATCACTCCCTGAAGACAGGCAGTATAGCGGCGACGGTGTTCCGCACTTGGATGGGCTAAAAGTTCGCTCCACTCCTCAGTGACGGTGGCTTGCAGTTCCGTTATTTTTGTTATGATGTCGAGCAGGTCAACGACATGACCCTGCCCGAGCTCGTCTTTACGCCATTGGTATAGGCGGTACAGAGCCTTCGCCTTCAAATGCTATAGAGGCGTTCCTGCCAGTAATGTCCCCGCCTCGTAAGCGATCGTGCGATACCCGCGGGCAACTCTTGTCGCCTCTGAGGTCTTCTAAGGATCGCGACGTTTCGGGCAGACATGGTTTCAGCCCAGATTGGGGCACCATAGAGAGCCTGGGATCGCACGACACCCGTGTAAGCCGCCTACAGGTGGCGTCAGGCCCTCCCAAGTTGAGAATCGACGACAATACCGTTACCGTCCTTGTCAATTTGGGAGCGAGCGCCTCAAAGTGGGAACGGAAGGTCCAGCGGACTGTCCAGGGGCCCAATTACGCTAGCAACTTAAGTTGCAATTGGAAATCAAATGCGAGCGTTTGAAAGCTAATTGGATTTCAAACGCTTGGGCAAATAATTGGTATTATACAAGCGACTGAATTGCGATTGGCTGCTGATATGCATATAGGCTGATATGATTGGCTGCATATATGCGTTCGAACGCTTGGTAGTTTTTTTTTAATATTTGGATTTTGAATATGACTATTAGGCCAAATCTCATAAAAAAAAACCGTGAGTAGGGGCAATTGGCTTAATAGTCATGAAACATGATTTTTCGAGTTCCACCAATAAGTCTGGTAACATTAGGCCTAGACAAAACCTTCATATAAAAATTTAAAATACTATTTTACTCGACAATGGCTAAATGCGAAAAGCAAATCAACGCAAATTTAAAAGTATTATGTTACAATGGCTACGTTCCACTTAGCGTTCACAACGATCAAAATGCACCGCGGTCGTTGTGGTCGCGGCGAAAACGTCACTCATGACGTCATGACTTACGCTCACGCAGAGCTCACGACGACCCATCTAAAAATGTGGGTCGTAGTGATCGTTGAGAAAATTTGCGGGATTTTCAAAACTCGAAACATCAAAGAGGGCGACCGTAACCGTTGAACCTTACGTTATTTCATGCGGAAAGATATATTTTAGTAGATATTTTTATAGTAGTATATTTTAATTAAATTTTACATAAATTAATTAAGTACACCACAAATATTAAATTAAAAAAAAATATATCAACATAAAACGATTTAAACAATAACTATTTGAGTTTATTTTCAAGGCTTATAGATTATAACCTTACCTCGTAAATCTTTTGCTTTCTTTTACTAAATCGCTATTTCTATTATTTGCCTCCACTCTCAAAACGCTCTGTAATCCATTCCACTTGATTTTACGACAATAACGCTCACAAGCAAGTGCAACGGGAAAAGCTGCGGTCGTGAGCGTGATCGTTGTGAACGCTAACTGGAACGCACCCAATACATGCTGAAAATTTTGACAAGTATTCACCTATTTATATACTCGGTGTGTTTAGATTTCAACACAATACTATTTTATCCTGGTTTGTTTTTGTTACCAAAAGGTTGCAGTCCTCGCAAATGCCGTACCCGGTAGTTTTGATTCATACCTATATTATGCGAATTGTGGCCAGCGGCGTGGTGTAGTCTGTGTCGTAAAAGCAGTCAGGTATGGTATGATTGCTGTAAGGATTAATAAGGTATTTTCATTTTGAAATACCAAGTGATATACTGACCTACATCATGATAATTGTTTTCTTTTTAGTTTCTCCTGCATATCCATACTACCAATAAATTAGAATATTTGCATCATGTCGAGCTACAGTCGTCGCAACAGAGATTCGAGCGTGGAGGGAAGATGACTCTGAGGGTTAAATCAATAGAACAGATTATATACATCAAAAAACTTCAATTAGGTAAGTAACAATGTGGTACTAATACATATATTATTTTCAATGTGTTACAAGAATTATGTGTACCTACTATAGGTAATATTTTGTTAAATTAAGAAGTATTTGGCCACTGACTCCTGTTAAATGTAATAACTTTGTCATACAGTCAGCGGTCCAGTGTGATAAGGACTTCTAGAACCATGTAGCTAAAAGTATACATTTAAATTAGATATATGTATTGGGTTGCAAGGTGACATAAACATATCTAGATCAATGCTAGGTTTATCAATGTAGATGGTCTGAATGAAAATAAAAGAAACCAATTTATTTTTGATATTTATTATTATTAATATTAATGTAATAATATATCATGGTTCATATTGATTTAAAAATATTTATCTCCATGTGTGCTTACTTATTTTAGATCTATAATAAAATATTTTTGATTTGTAATTTAAATCCCCACATAGGTAGGTACTTTATGATATTCTAATACATGTCACTGCCTGAAGAGGAATATTAATATAACATTCACGGTTGCAAATTTGCGACGTCCACTATCTGCCGGTTAGGTATAGGACATTCTTGCACTCCAGTTTTCCTCAACAAGATTAGATTAAGAGATCATTCCCTCTGCGAGTGTGGATATGATGAAGGCTCTGTAGACCACATTTTCTTTTCCTGTCCCAAATATCCTATATCTCTGTATGATACCCTCCCTCCTGAAATTCCCCGTCCTATCAACTTCCAATCTCTGCTCATACTTGTCGATACTCCCTTTATTAATATTTTAATGAAATATATAACATCCCATAACATTAGATTGTAACATTTTAGTAGTATATAATAGTAGTTGCATATTGTGTCGTCTATTCCCTTTTGTATGTGTTATTTTGTGTTGTTCAAGGTAGTTACAGAATTAACCGGCCAATCTCAACAAAAAATGCACTTTGGAATAATCACCGATTGTTCAATCAATCTCCATCGTGTCTCCTCTACTACGTCGACATTGGCAGAATCACATTGGGCCTGACTCAATGGAAAGAGGCCATTAACACAAAAATAAATAAATATATAACATCTCTATATGTCCACAGCTTGTCAGCAAGAGACTGTTGCAGTGCCCTATGCCTCAAGTATATCCAAGGTTAGGTCTCCAACACAATAAATAAAAACAAACCCAATATAAAATATAAGTAATAGCTCATTTATTTGGGCACTCTCATCCCCTGCGTTATAATCCAATAAATATTGCATCTTGAGTACATAACTGTGTTTTTTTTCATTTCTATTTACTCAATTATCATCAAACTAAATTTAATTTACGTCTGTACTAATAATATGATAGACAAATAATAAGATAGGTACCTACGTACCTAGGTACTTAGTACTAGGTGTTACTATAGGATAACAAGTGTAAAAAAGAGCTAGTTATTATACTTATTTTAAAATATTATAGAATAAATTTTACAATATTTTTAAAGGAGTGTTTTAAAATGTTGCTTCTTGTGTAGAATAGAATAGAGTACTTACCTACTTGTAAAGTTTTATTTATATTTAAAATCATTATCAGCAATCATAAAGTAAGTAACACCTATATTAGTACTGTGATAAATAAATATAAAAAACTGTACTAGCTATAGGTTGTGCACAAAATTTAAGTAAAGAGCTAGTTACCTATAAATTTACTTTATAATGTAATCTATACAAATAAATAAAATTGGAGTTTATGTTTGTAATATCAAAATAACACCTTTTCACTAAATGCATATGAAAGTACATACGACACCTATAACAAAAACGAGATTAAATTTTTTTTTGTTTGTGTGTTTGTTCCGTGTAATCTCCGAAACGGCTGGACCGATTTTGACGGGACTTTCACTGGCAGATAGCTGATGTTTAAAGGAGTAACATAGGCCACTTTAATTCTGAGTAAAAATAATTAGGGTTCCGCATACAAAAATAAAAACACATGAAATCAAAGAGTATCTCCGAAACGGCTGGATCGATTTCGAAGGGACTTTCACTGGTAAATAGCTGTTGTTGCCAGCAGTAACTAATGTTTCTTTTATTTAGAAAAAAAACAAAATTTAAAAAAATGGATCCTGTCGCGCCGGCTTTTTTGTTTAGTTAAATTCCACGCGGACGAAGTCGCGGGCTCAGCTAGTAATAAATAATTGTACACTTTTTTATGAATTAGGGGAGACTGGGGACACTTGATCCCCCCTTTTGTTTTTTGGCAATTATTTTGTAAATATTAATCCGATTTTAAATATTTTGGTACTTAAATATGTGGAATTTCATTGGTTATACTAAGTATAATAGCAAGTGATATGTGTACATAACTTTACTAACTAGCCCATGAAAACTTCGTTAAGGGAATGATATCATGTGTCCCATATATGTGTCTGACTTGATCCCCCCTTCTGGAAGACTTGATCCTGGGGGGAACAAGTCTCCCACATTCGGGGACATATGATTCTAATAAAGAAGAAAAGGAAAAAAATAGGAATTTTAATCATTGATTTATTTGCTTTTTATCTACTAGCCATCATCTATTCTTTGACATTTATGACTATGCTTATTAATCAACTACTAACAACTTATTTCTGAGAATTCAAATCACATGTTAATTTGTTAAAAAGAAAATATTACTTAAAGTTCTAGTATTTTTTTTACTTAAAACTAAAAAAAAACATTAAATAATTTTTGCAATTGGCACAACAAAACAAAATATCCCTTTGGTTAAATTAAAAATTAGTTATTCTTTCTTAAAGTTAAGCAGTCTTTTCTTTTTATCTAATAGCAATTATCTTTTCACTTTTTTTTTCTCAATATTAACAGAAAATGTTACTTAAAGTTCTAGTATTTTTTTAACTTAAAACTAAAAAAAAACATTAAATAAATTTTGCAATTAGCACAACATAACAAAATACCCCTTTGGTTAAATTAAAAAATAGTTATTCTCTCTTCAAGTTAAACAGTCTTTTCTTTTTATCTAATAGCAATTATCTTTTCACTTTTTATTTCTCAATATTAAATTTTCTTAATGATTTTGGAAACTTAAAACTAATAACTCTTTTTGATGATGATTTCACTTCGGGAACTGGTAGTTTCTTCACAACTTGATATTTGGCAACTGAACTAATATCGTCTTTAACAGGCCACTTGAACATCTTATCATTAATTTTTTTTGCGAATTTAATGTCATATCCAGCGCGACTTTCCCTCAGTATTTGCCCAACATATCTATGAACGAGATTCTTTTGAGAGATTAGGTTCACAATAACCCAATCTCCAATGATGATGGAGTATTTGGAGTCGTCTTCATTCTCTGATTCGCTACTACTGCTATTAGAGACATCACTTTCATTAAACGAACTTAAAACTGATTCTGGCGATGGCGGTAGTTCTTCATCTTCCGACGTCGTCACTTCTTGTTCTTGTGAATTTAGGTTACGTTTTACTGCTTTTACTTTCGCTTTGCAAATCTTCTTTTCTTTTTTCTGTTTCCTAGCTGCCCACTCATTCTCGATTGCGAGTTTTTCCGGTGTGTCTGTTAAAATCCTAGTTTTACCTTTTTTTCTCCCCTTTCCAGCTCCTTTTCTCGGTCCTGCTTTGGGGTGTGGTCTTATTACTTCAGGACTTATAAATGCTGATGTCGAAGGTTTTGGATCGTAAGGCCTGTCGTTATTTCTAATTTGTGAAGAACCAGCTGCAGTCGGTCTGTTATTATTGAAGGAACTCGTAAGGGCATCTCTATTACTGGTCATACATAAGGAAAGCAACTTTGGGGGAGATTTTGCAGAATCATTTTCCTTTTCATTATCAGAAATATTGGGAGTCACATCGTCATCTGGAATTGGCACTGGTGCAACTGGCGCATCATTTTCTGTATTTAGCATGAGGGCAGGGGAAGCAAGCGCAGTATTTTCAGCCGTTAAAGATTGATCAAGTAAAATAGACGGTGACACAGATGGTGCGGTTATAATATTGTCTGTTTCAGTTTGCACAATTTCTCTATCAGTAACGTAGGAGCTTAAATATTCGTCATCTGTGAATATATCGGGGTTGAATGGAAAAATTCCAGTAACTGAGAAACTTTTTTGAATATTTCTAGGAGTCATTGCATTGGGGTAAGCACTGCCTAGACATCCAGCCAAATTATATATGGTTAACGGCCGCCCTGGATGACTAACCATCCAATTATCGCATGCAGTATTGTAGTATGACTTCAACGCTCCAAATACTATTCGATCCAAAGGTTGTAATTTTTGAGAGGTATGTGGTGGTATAGTTAAAAGATGGATACCATTATCTTTGCAGTAGTTTATAGAGTCAATAGTAATGTGTGACTCATGGTTATCAAATATAATAAGACAAGGACTGTCCTTGGTGCATCTTACATGCTTATGGAAAAATTTCAGGAAAAGTAGGAAATTTGGCCCAGTCATCCATCCACTCGGATGTGGAGCTCCTTCAGTACCCGGTGGGCCACCATCTATCATTCGTTGCTGCCAATTTTTACGTGGGAATATAATAAATGGTGGCAGGTGGTTACCTATAGCATTTATAGCTCCACATACAGTAACAAGCTGCCCACGTTCTCCAGATGTGACTTTAGACACTTGTTTGAGACCTCTACACGCTACAACTTTTTTTGGCTTATGAACTGTAGTAATTCCAGTTTCGTCTACGTTCCAGATTTGGTCCGGCCCAAAATTAAATCTCTGCAATAAGCTTTTAAAATTCTGAAAGAAATTTCCGACATTGTGTCTGTTAAAAGCTGTAGCGCGAGATAAACTTGTGGCTTCGGGTACACGCAATGACAACTCTTTGTGACGATTCATAAAACCGTAAAACCAATCATAAGTAACTGTTTCCTGTTCAACCCATTTTGGTGGTATTTTTTTACTATTTTCAGAAGCATATTGAAATGCAAGGTCTCGTACATTCTTAGGAGTTAATCCATGGTATAATTTAGTGGCCATTATTAAATAATTAACAAGTTCTGTCTCTTCAGTTGACGTAAAAATTTGTGACTGGCGATAATTTGGCGTGTAGTCAATATTTTCAGTTGTAGCATTTTTCTTTTTTCTGACATATCTTTTCAATGTCATAACTGCTATCCCGTAACCTTTTGCAGTACCACGAATACTCTTACCCTCTATAACATCATTGACAGCCAACTTCAAGATTTCCTTATTGATTGGTATTCTTTTTCTTGCACCTTCTTTTGTTTTATATATTCTAGGCATATTGAATCCTGAAATTATTAAAAAAAATTACATTAGGGGACACTTGATCCGCCGGGATCAAATCTCCCATAAGAAAGTGTACCATGTGTACCCTAGGTATATTGAGGTTATAAAAGAATATTGTAAAAATATCTACTACTATTAACACTTTTCTATAAAACAGACGTTTAAACACATAGATAAGGAATAGTTTAAAATTGATTCTAGTACAAAATATGTTTCCTATCCAATTGCGAAATCAAAATAAAAACTTACGAAAAATATTTTCTGGCCACACGAAACACACAATCATCCGCCATCTGCTCAACTGACAAATTTGACAGGAGTACCAACTTTAGAAAGTTTGAACGTACCATAGACTATCAATGTTGCCACTTATAAATTATATAGTGTACACAAAAGCTTTGTAAATCCAGTGTATCTAGTCTCCCGTAAGGATCAAGTGTCCCCAGTCTCCCCTACTTACCAAGTTATCTCCAAATTAAAGGCGATAAGTACCTCCATTACTATGTACCTACTTCACTACTCAATATTGTATAGTAGGTAGGTTTAAAATACTTACATACTAGCTGAGCCCGCGACTTCGTCCGCGTGGAATTTAACTTAACAAAAAAGCCCGCTCCCGCGTTCTGAGCCCGCGCGACAGGACCTATTTTTTAAAATTTTGTTTTTCTAAAATAAAAGTAGCCTAAGTTACTGCTTATAACATCAGCTATCTACCAGTGAAAGTCCCGTCAAAATCTGTCCAGCCGTTTCGGAGATTACCCGGAACAAACACACAGACAGACAGACGAATTTTTTTTAAATCGCGTTTTTGTTATAGTTGTCGTATGTACTTTCATATGCATTTAGTGAAAAGGTGTTATTTTGATATTACAAACAGACACTCCAATTTTATTTATTTGTATAGATACAAGGTAAGCAAGTAGGTATAATTTTAAGGTAATGTTTATTTCAAAAGTTAAACAGTTAAACAAATACTTAATAAGTACCTACTATATATTTGTTTGTATTGTGGTTTCTTAAGCAGGTAGGTACTAATGTTAGGGATTAAATCAAACAAGTGTATGTCCCTACATTACATTTAAATATAATTCATTCGGAAATTCTAGCTAGTAAATTATGGTGCAGTCTACACAAGTAGAAGCACTGCTTGATTTCTTGGAGCAGCATCCTGCGGCATCAACAAATTCTCGGGTTTTTTTGTGTGGTTCGATGTTTTCAAGAACACAACATGCATTTATAATTACTCCTTGCCATGTGCTGCCAAAATGCAGCTAGTGAACACCTAAAACAAATGTTTTACAAATTATAATTAAATGCATTTTAGCCCATTGGTAGTGGGCTACATACAGGAAAATAATTAACCCACTTACCTGAAGCAAGCATTCCAATGCAGCGTTCTACTGTATTGCCGGCAGTCAAACGGTTTTTTAAAGGGGATGACAATTATCACATATGAAATAAGAACATTAATCAGGTATGTTTCTGTAAATTCATTACCAACTATAAGTAGCTAGTCATTATACTAACAAACTTATACAACAAAAACACTTTTTCGCCACTCTTTGATAGGTCATTCAAATGGTGATGCAAGGGAAGACTCGGCCACACACTGGAGTCATAGCAGAGCCAAGGCTGCTGGCATCCACATTCAAAATGGCAAATCTGTAGATTGTTATGTGTTATTACAAAAAAATATCATATTATGTGTTAAGGATAATTGTTAGAACTTACTGTCATTCTTTTTGGTTATAATAATGCTTCTCAAACACATGTGACCTCAGAGATGCCACATGTATACTGTCAATGCAGCCTATAACTCCACGGAACACAAATTTTTGGTTGAATCTAAAACAACATAGTTTGTAGTTAGTTATACATACAATAGGATATCTGCTTATTTACTGTAATATAATATTTTAAGTATAATTTATACCACTATGTACATATTTATAGATGAACTATTACAACGAACTCACTTAAACTTTATTTTATCTATACTTATATTCCTTTCTTGTATAGCAATGGCCAATTTAGGTGGTTTTTATGAATTCCGTTGAGTGCTTCTGTCACTTGTCTCACAAACTTTGACACATTTCTTTGAATGATTGTGGAACACACTCTGCCCCACCAGGGTTTGATAGGAGCCTGAGGCATAAAATGCTAATGCGGTCAACACCTGCAAACAAATTAATGTAAACTGTATAGGCAGTAGCTGTGTATTTCTTATTTTTTTCAATTACACGTCATGTTCATAAATTATAGTGCAAAGTAAGTTAAGCTAACCCAGGGCTTGTTTTTCTGAAGTAAAATATTTTTTTTTATTAATTATAAGTACAAGCAACTAATGTTGAGTGATTTAGAGAAAAAGCTAGGTTATTGTCTTACCCTTGCCTTCGTCTTCAAAATTAAGATGCTGCAACCTTTACCGCCACATATCACAGACACCATTTATACTACTTATAATCAATTTACACATACTCAGCTTATTTGAGAGAGAGAGATTATTTGTTTTTCAACACACCATATATTTTTTAATCAAATTCCTACACTTTATATACGTTTTTCGTCACCCAAACAAAAACACCGACCACAGATAGCTACGTGACCATTGCTCTTATCTAATTTTTCCTTTTTGCGTTCCGTTTCAGTCTGCTTTTAATTAAATATATATTTGCTAATTTTTAGAAATGATTATGACAATTCGTTGTTTTGCATTATTATTGCTTTGATTTTATGTGATTAATATTTTAGAGGTAGAGCAAAATGTAATTTACGTTTCGTTCAGTAGCGACCTACCAATCACGAATTAATCGCAATTAATTGTTTAAAAATAACATTGATGGCAATTTTTTTGACGGCCTCAATGGTTTTTTTTCTCAGAATTATAATACATTTCACAAAAAATTTATATCCACTATTGTACATAGTATCAAATCCATGGAACTTCAAAAATAATTTTAAAACGAAATGACTCCACTGGCATTATGCGCAGGGCTGTAAATTAACTTAAAAAAAAACCGGGCCAGTCGCAAGCTCAAGGTCAAAATCTAGAAACGCCAACATAATACCAAATCAATGACAGTTGCGATGGTGAAGCTGTGGTTTGTATAATACGGAAAATCGTCAAAAGCTGAGCATTTGACAAGCATTTGATTTCCAATTGCAACTTAAGTTGCTAGCGTAATTGGGCCCCAGGAGTAATCCTAGGTACTTCAGTGTTCATCCCACATGGATGCGCTCGCCCCCTAGCACTATGTGTTAGTCAGCTGGCGGCGCATTTCGCGGCCCATGAAAGGCCACCGCCTCTGTCTTATTTAGGGCCACATTTAGGCCCAGTCTCCTTATTCTGCCGACGACTAGGGCTACACCCGCTGTAGCCCTTATGGTAGCCTGGCGGTATGTTTTCCCCCTCTCAGTGACCAAGTGTCATCCGCATAACACGATAGCGAGACACCGGGAAGCAACGAGCCACGGAGGACCCACCCAGTCGTACGCGATGTTCCACAAGAATGGCCCTAGGACCGACCCCTGTGGAATGCGGCATCTTACGTCCTTTTGACACCATTCCGCATGACTAGGGTAGGTGATGTGTCTGTATGAGAGATAGTTCCTCACTATTGTACGCAGGTAGGATGGGGCCCGGTGATAACGTGGTGTGCACGGGCCCTTATAGTGACCCGTGCCTCCGGGTTTATCTGAAATATACTACAGAACCTAATTCAAATATCTTGTCTGAAAGCAATATTTCCTGTGGAATGGTATTTAAAGGTAGCACAAAGTGTAATTTAAAAAAAAATATAAACTCCGATATTGAATAGCTCGTACAAACTTTGCCAGTACAATTTACGATTTGGCAATTAGTCTATCATGGCAGAAGCAGAGAAATTTTGGGATTTCACACCTTCCGATATTAATCCGGTATGTCAAATTCTTGCTCACAGTTCTAAAAACATTGCTTTTACTGCACGGAATTTTATTAACACTTACAAATAGGTGTTTGAACTAGTTGCACACAGCATTCTGTCCCTCTAGGCTCACTGACACACTTTTTCCGCGGCGTGACCGTACTTGAATTGTTTAACAAATCATTACTACCTGTACGCTGATCAGTCTGGTCAATTGATGTTGGAAGATCACCAACAGGAGTATCTGTATCAACTTGAACTTGAATGCATCAGAACTGGTCAACTGATCATTTGGTGAAGTTTGACTGTTAACTTGTAACGGCCGGTCAGTCGCAGATGATGGCGCGTAGTCAATAGCAGTAAATATATTAAATATATATTCCTATTAAATGGGTTTCTGCCGAATCCAGCAATATCATTTCTATCAGTTACAGAAAGAGGAAATGTTTATCTAACAATCCCAGGAATGTTTTGTATTGTCATCCACCTGGATCATTTCTCATCTAGTTGTCTGAAGCTGTGTTTATCATTTTCTTGTATGACCCAAATACTGCTCTATCTAGAGGCTCAAGTTTGTGTGTGCAATGGGGTGGAAACGACAGCAGTACTATTCCATTTTCTTTACAAAAATCAGGAGCTTGGATAGATATATACGATGCATGGTTGTCGAGAAGTAACAAGCATTTTTTATCAACTGTGGATGTGCGCGCTGGTCCTGATATATGAATAAAACGCACACAAATAGTTTTTAGTGGACTGTATTGTATAAATAAATTGAACACAAGTAAACAATAACAAAATACAAAATAAAGCAAAAGTAAATTAGATGAAAATAAAACTTCCTCACATCCAAAAATACAATACTAAACAACCTTCTTATTATCTAGGCATGGAGATCATGCTCTGATGAGCTGATGAGCTGGGTATAGTAATTCAATCAATAAATCAAAATAGTGTAAGTAATGTATGATAAGATGCGTCTACTGAGTAAGCTACACCACTATGTATAACAATATCTGTGTTTAAATGTACTATTTCATGCATCACATTTGTAACATATATTGGCATCTGCTTAAGTCCACTTAAGTCTGATCCTTCTAGGTTGTATCTTGGGCTGTTTGTATTAAGTTGAACATACTTCGTTGATTTTTTATAACTTTATAACATCCATCCATAACTGGTACCATTTGCCATCTATACCAAGTACAGGATGTTTGGCGCCAGCACCATGAATCACACCCTACTGACCCTGAATGGCAGCCATAGCCAGATGGTTTATAGTTGTTTTAACAAGTCTAGGGTGCTCATAACCCAATCGGCAATTTCCTCCATTCCAGAAATCAGACCCCGCTGCTCTACATTCATATGTGCTATATTGACTTGGATAGTATGTGGGCATGCATAGTAAGATGCTTCATAGCGTGTAACAGCAAATGTATCTTTGATCCTAAGTTTGATATTGTCACCTTCTACTGTGTTAAAACATATGGTTGATCCAGTTTGGACAGTTGTTTGATATATGTTTATATAATGTCTTATCACATGCATTAACACCATTTGTTATAAGACTAGTGGTCATTATCCCAGCAAGCATATATTGTGCTGCATTTGCCCCTCTTTTGTGATGTGGATTATTGATCACTTTCATTTCCAAGTCAGCACTAAATTTGCCAGCATCTTATTCATTTTGGCAGATTTCTTGATATATTGGCTCATCACCAGTCAATTCCTTCCTTAGTTTAAGTCTCTTCTCCATTATAATCTCATTGATATCATTATCAGCCACTAAATGTAACGTGCATATTTTAGTGAAATAATAAACCATTAATGTTAAATGAGTAGATTATATGATTTATTTTTGCAATAACTTATACTTGAAATCAATTTATCATTTACCTTACCATGGCATACCTTACCAGTTAACCATACCAAGTATACCAGGCGAAGAGAATATAACCACTAGAGAGCGTATAGGCCGATTTCTTCTAAGTACACGACTCGCTACCGCGGGCCGGGGGACGAGCAAGAATGCGCGGCTGCAATTGGTCAGTTCAAGGTCAAGTTGCGTAGGTATGCCTGATTAGGGATTGATCTACTTGATTAAGGGAAAATAGTCGATATCGATAAAATGGATTTTAACTTTATAAAAAATACTCAATATATATCACATCATAATATTTAATCAAAATCAGTCAATTACAAAAATAAAAACAAGTGTCCTGTTATTATTGATTTTTAAAATGAAATAATTTGGTATATGTTTTTCGAATTATAGTTTTAGGGTCCTGATTGTTCTTGGTAAAAAATGATAAACGAGCGTCTACATATTTCTGAATTATGCATCTTGCTAATTCAATCAAATGATTAGTTGATTCTATTTCATATTGATGAAAATTAATATCAGGGAATAAATTATACCCAATCAGAGATTTTAAAACCGATCTTATAAAATAATCGGAATTATATTTCGGAGACAGCACTTTCGAACCACTCTCGTTGATCGCCCTTTTAATATAAAATTCACAACGACAACAAATTTCTATTACTGTGGTGGATCCGTACAATAACTTGTTTTTAGTGTCTTTTTGAAATTGTAAGGCGTATTGATTTGTTACACCAATCAGCGCTCCAATGCAAGTTTGGCATTTTAATTGCTTTATCAGAGCATGGAAAATGTAGCCGGCCATATACTCTACTACTTTTGCACCGAATTCGGAATTAGGTAACAGGCTTTCAAGGACTGAAACATCCATGCTCTCTGTCTCTAGATCTATGTTTTGGTATTTGTATCTCGTAGTAATATTGATACGGTTAACTGCAGAAGTGCATTGCAATATTGAAATTTGACCAACAGCGCTACAATTGCCACTACCACTATTTTTTATTTGCGCATAGGTCAGGAGCCTCTTGTATATGCTTTCAAATACCCTAGCACTAGGATTGTTATTTGATCCACCGTGGCATCATATACTTCCAAACAGGTGTTCTAAGTGGTCCTGGCTTATTTTGTGTAGAGGAAGATATTTTAAGTCACACTCTGAGTTCAGGACCAAGTCTTGGATGAGAGCAATGGCACTTTCTATACACACACAAAATCCGACGAATCCGGTATACCGAGGTGATTTTACGACTTTGACTTCCTGTTTTACTTTTTTTACAATTATGTCTGTGGACATATTTAATATAGCATCTCTTGATGTCTTTAATTTAAATATAACTGTCGCAGCATTTTCTGCATTGACTGCTCGTTTTAAATCATAGCCATGTGTGTGCGAGTCCAGAATATCAAAAAGATCATTCATCATATTCAGAAACTGTGTTGTGGGTCCGACTTCTTGAAACTCACTTAATTTAAGCTTTTCCTTGCAAAATGTGAGTGCATCTGATACACTCTTACTAAAAATTTGGGTTGCTAAGCTTTCTTTCATAATTTTAGTTTTAAAAAATATATTAGCAGCCCTTAGTCTATTAGCTAGATGAAAATTTTCCGCTGTTTGTAGATTATGTAACTTAACGAGATGTTGCCACGATATAATATTGCCCCGTTCGTCTTTAAAATTTCTATAAAACGCAAATGCATTTCGCACTAGCTTGATCATGTGTGCCGGATCTAATGTGCCGGAGCCTAATTTTTTAGCCATAGTAATATTCGCTGGACAACCGTCAAATGTAATGGCTTTGACGTTTACACCAGCCTCTTCTACCAAATGGATTGCCTCTGTTAGAAGAGCGGCTTTTTGTTCTGCATTAATTCCATTTATCAAAAAATATCCTATTGGAATTTTCCAGGATGCATTTATTGGCACCAACAAGAAAACAAGTGCTTCTTTAGCTTCGTCTTGACAATCCGTTTGTAAACTGGCGCCAAAACTCACGTGGCCATAATACCTTCTGCCTTGGGGATGATATTCCACACCGCTTCTGATTGCCATTTCGTCGAATATTATAGTGGCGTAAATTTTGTTCTTGGATTCTCTAGCTTTAATTTTGATAGTATCTAATGCCTCCTTTGTAAATCCTGGTTTACCATCAATGGATTGATACCAACTTCTTAGAGTACTTGTAGCAGGTAAACATGTGCTGAAAGTTTGTCTAACGAAATTATACGCTTTCGGTGAATAAAAATGCAATGTTAAGGAAAATGCTCGTAACTCCGGTGAGTATTTGATTTTAGGTATATGTCCTTTTTTTGATTTCAATATTTGGCGTTTAACAATTTCTTGATTTTGTACACCTATGCGACTTAAAATGTCTTCATTTTCTTGGGTAATATAAGATTTTTTAGTCAAAGTATTCAAAATTTCTTTTAGACTCGCATTTTTGAAGCGAACCTTCTTTACGGACGTTCGGGGCGCTCGCTACCCGGGCACTCAAATGGTGAAAAGCGTAACGCGTGACGCGTGATGCATAACGCGTGATGCGTATTTATAACTAGATGTCGCTACCGTCGAGTTAAATCGCGATTATTTGTTCGCATGTCATTTACGTAAGTACTATGTTTTATAAGGGTCATTGTTGAATAAACCTGGATACGATAGCCTAGATGAAAATCTATAATAAGCTAGCGAGACATAATTCAAGGTATTTTTATGTTACACTCTGCCTACCCTGTTTCAAAACCCTATGCACGCCACTTATAATATATCTAATATCTACTGCAAAGCTTCGCTTCTTTCGGGCGTCCCTAGACGGCACAGATTTTTTTTTTTACCAATAATCTATTTTTATCTTGAAGCCTCTTAACCTCTTTCTTTTTTTACTAAGAGAATGTATAAGATGGTCTATGTGTCGTTTCATTTTGCGTTTACGTGGAGTTAGGTCCACAATTGCTGGGTCTGCTACTTCTTTCGCACTTATTGCTGAACTCTGAAAAATAAGTATTGTAAGTATTTTATAGAAGTAAAAATAAAAACAAGAAAAGATGGAAGTTATAAGAATCATTACATAACAATTAATTTTACAGAAATATATAGTTGACAAGAATGTAAAAAATAAGCTTACGGGAATTTCATAATCATGGGAAGGCCTAAAAATGTTACCATCCTTAAATGGAAAATACTGTAATGGAGTCTTGTCTTCAGTTAGTGTATCAACAGCTGTAGCTTCTGCAGGTACTTCAGTATTGGATAATGAACTCTGTAATTAGACATAGCGGGTATCAATAAACGCAGTCACATATATTTAAACCATGGACTCATCATCGAAAAAAATTAACTTACGAGGGCGATATTGTGATGCGAAGGCCCAGGTTCATTAGTATTAGAGTCCGTCATAATATTTGAAGCCTGAAAAGATTGAATATTTCTTATATTCACGATTTGACTTTTCCCAACATTATATCAATAAAAACAAAACTTACTAAAATAGGCAAAAACATCGTTGGTATCGCTGAACTAAATAAACGTCGGCGTTGTTTTAAATATTCAAAACAATCGGGGGTGAAGTGCCTTGAACAAACAGCGCTGTATTTTGTTGGAAACCAATTTTCCTTATTAACCTTATCTATCCACTTTTCTTTTAATTCGGGAATCTTCGGGAATCTAAAATGAAAACATGTATGTCAAACACACAGATGAAAAAACCGAGAACCTCCTCCTTTTTTTAAAGTCGGTTAAAAGTAGATAGGTATTTAATGATAGTATCTGAATTGAATAAAAATTGTATCGTATTGTATGTAATCGACTTCAGCCATTAAAGGTAACAGCACAGATTTTTACGATAAATATACAAAGGGAAAGAAAGGTCTAAAACAATTAGAATTTCGTAATGAAAGAAAGGGACTTTTCCAAAAGACATCAACGCGCGCGACTCATCCGTGTGCTCGGTCACCCAACCACCATTTTAAATAGACCCCTGCGGTGGCTCATAATGTGATTAAATCAAAAAGAATTTTCGTAGTCTTTACTTACCGATGAAAAGTTATGCCATCCTTTTTGTAACTAGATGTCTTGGAATGTTTCCCACACCACTTCACCGCGCATGAAGGCATTTTTATGCGTTGTAAATTGCATAAAAATTTGTAATTATTTAGCGTGCACACAGGTCTAACACTTGCTCACAACTAAAATGTTTACTAGTACCGTAGCCGTACATAGGCGACAAAATACTAATACTTTTCGAGCGTCGGGGAACTGTATGCGCAGTCAAGTGGTTTTATAGTCTTTGGGGAATACTCATGCTACTACTAGTAGCAAGTGATTGCTTGTTTAATGTAGGTACCTACCACACAAAATCGCTCACGAGATATACTATCCACACACTATATAATATATAGAGGTACCCTCTGTTGCATTACGATTTAAATAAAAAACATACTGATCGTGTCTTGTCCCAAATTTCCTTTAAGTCAGCTAGTTGTATATTTTTTCGATTGGCCCCAACTAGATAGAAACACATTAACAAGAATTAATAAAATTTTGTAAAAATATACTTACCGTATTTATTTTTCTCCGTATCAGGTAGTTCTGCAAAGTTCTCATTCATTATATGGCTGATCTCAAACCAAGCTTTTAAAGTTTTACGCTTGTCTTTATATATTTCCAAAGTTTTGTCCCATAACACTTCTCTGTCCTCCACTAAACTTATAAACGTCTCGTAATCAAAACTTTCCATGGTAATTTCTTAAAAAGTTACGCACCTGCACCTTCGTACGCGGCCGGTAATGGAATGAATCAAACAGACAGGGAGGGGCACGCGCGCGGCGGCGGCGCGGCGGCGGCGCGGTGGCGGCATCGTGTGCAGGAACGCTAAAGGTCATAGCCCACTTATACGACTCTGCTCCAACACTGCTCCCACCCAACACCGCCCTAAAAGAAGGCGACTGTTCGCAGTCCGCGCGGCGACAGCTAGCTGGTGCCCAGCAGTCCACTCGTTGACAGCTAGCAGACGCCCAGCTGTCCACGCGCCGACCGGTCGCGCTTTTCGCCACAGACACAGTTCGCGATCGGTTTCCATTGAAGCAACTAGTATTTTTTACTATGTCCCGATTCACAACGCGCGAATTAGCAATTATTGCTATTGCAATTGAGGATGAAGAGAGAAGTTCAAGAAATAACAGCCGAAGATTTTGGGTGCATAAAATGCTTAAAGCAAGACATGCGGAAGGAGAATTCTGGCAGATCCAAAGACACCTATCAGATGATGAAGAAAAATTCTTTATTTACTTTCGTATGGATCGGTACCTATTTAATTACATATTGTCATTTATTGGAAAAGACATAACAAAGAAGAATACGAAATTTCGACAAGCAATAACACCAATAGAAAAAATTGCCGTCACATTGAGGTAAGTGAAACAGAAACTTTTTTGTAAATTTGTACATATTTATTAAAAAAAAAATAACAATCAGTCTCTAATTCCCATCACTTATCACTTATAACTCAAAATCAATATAAAAAATTTGGATTCGCTTACAATGTTAACTCAAAATCAAAAAATTAATAACAATCAGTCTCTAATTTCCAATATCGCTTACAATGCAATGTTAGCACAAAATCAATAAAAAAAAAAGTTAGGAATCTTTTGTTTGTGAAGCATTAGGCAATTCATTGTTCAATTTCGGTGTTTTTAAAACTGGAGAATTATTGCCTGTAAGCTCTACATTACGGGTATTATAGCCGGAAGGGCCTGCATTGTGGATGTTATAATCCGAAGATCCTGTATTGTGGGTGTTATAACCCGAAAGTTCTGTATTGTGGGTGGTATAACCGGAAGGTCCTAGATTGTGGATGTTATAACCCGAAGGACTCTCAATATCAGTATTGTGTCGTGAAGAACCAGCATATAAATTAGTTTGTTCCTGGATTTCTTGTAATTCAACTTCAGACACCATATTGAATATTCTAGACTTGAGGACAGATTGGTTGTAACAATTTAATTTTTTTACCGTTGTTGCAATGCTCGAAAAAAACTTGTCAATCTCGTCATCTTTATTTGTCTCTTTTTCTTTAAGTAAATATTTTAAAAGTTCAGCTGATGCTGAGGTACTTTCGTGGGTCCCTTTAAATCGCTTCCTTTTAGGTATGTTCGGAAACAAAGGAGAGTTTGCTGACGTATTTGTTGAACAAGAACTTTCTGGTCGGTTGGTGATATCAAGTGCTGGGTTATTCGATGAGATGGGAGAATCATCGTGATTTGACAGCAATTCGTTAACACGTTGAACGCCGTATGAAAAAGATAGGTTTTTCGTACAGGCCGCAGGGCTCACCGGTGAGCCTTTCCATACTGTACTGTTCAAGCCACGGGGGTCACCTGTGAGCCGAATGATGGGTCCAACGAACACGCTTGCTACAAGCCATGCATTGACGTTATCTAACTAAACGTACATAGAAATGAGCCGCATGGCCCTGTAGCGTAACCGGACGCCGTGGTTATTAAATACTATAAAAACTAGTAAGAATTAAAATGGGTCGTCTCAAGTTTCAGTAGAAATTATTGTTTTGATTATATAATTTAAATCAAACTAATAAATAATTATAAAAATGTTTAATTAAAATACAAAAGAACATAACATTTTCTTCTTCGTCAAACGAAAATCTTTAATTGTTTCATGTTTATAAAGTTTTATAACAATTATTAAGTCTTATCAATCACAATTATGGCACTTCTCTAATTATCACATTAGCAATACTTTAACTAATCAAAATACATAAATACAAATAAAAACGTAAAAATTTATTCTCATCATATTTCCTTAACACGCCAAAAGAAGTATTACTCCAAAAATTAATGATGAATCTTGTTAAAACAAGGTAAACAAAGGTAAGGTTTAGCTGGACAGTTTTGACAATAAGTTGAAACCTTTTTTGTCTTGGTTTTAGCCTGTTTGCTGCCCATGACTGGTACGTTTTCTGCATAACATTGGCGACATGTTCTTCTAACTTTTCTAGCTAAACCTTCTTTTTTTTCCAGGACGTGTTTGATTCTCTTTGGTCTTTCTACAGGCGCAGTATTTTGCTGCACGACACAAAGATCCATCAGTATAAATCTTCTAAAATCTATGATTTGTATGTTTTTTTTAGTTACTGATTTGTAAAGTGTCAGAGCATTTACCATCGCTGTATTGAGTAATAAGTCAAATGCTAGCTTTTTGTACCACTTTACGGATTTCCGCAATGGTGACGAGTACGCAGACATTTGATCTGATAAATCAACTGCCCCTTTGGCTTTGTTGTAGTCGACAATGATCTGCGGTTTCAAAACTTCATTACCCTGACGCCTTCTTACTTTTGCAAATCGGTCTGAGTGTTTGGTTGACAGAACCAAAACTTCTCTTTTGTCCCTCCATTTTAATATAGTAATACCATCATGACTTTCTCTAGCAATGTATTCTCCCTTTTTGAGTTTAGAACTTACGACAGCTTTTGGCAGGTGCCTCCTGTTTTTTCTGATTGTTCCCACCAAATGCGTTTCGTTATCAAGTAAAGTCCTTGCTAATCCGACACTCGTATACCAATTATCAGTGAAAAGGGTGTGACCTTTATTTAAAAGACCGCTTAGCAAATCCATGACTACATTATGAGGAGTTGTATTAGTTGTTTCGTCATTTTTGCCAGCATAAACACTTAGTCTATATGTATATCCAGGAACACAGCATAATTTGAATTCCTTGATGCCGTATTTGTGGCGTTTTTGTTTATTGTATTGGCGAAATACAATCCTGCCACGAAACGGGACAACACTTTCATCAATACACAGGTCCTCGCCTGGTGTATAAAACATTTGAAATTGTTCATTTAAGACTTGCAAAAGGTAGCGAATGCGATGGAGGCGGTCTTTTTTATTTGTCTCGTCGTTTTGTGAAAAATGCAGCATCTGCAATAGCAATTCAAACCTATTTCTTGGCATTATAGTGCGTGGAAACGGATGACCTGTTATGTCATTTGTTGACCAATAGTCGGCCAACCTAGGAAGCTTTGTTATGCCCATAAACAGGATCAGTCCAAAAAATTTTTTAACTTCAATAAGATCTGTTGGTGTCCATTTGCGAAGCCGTGCAAAGCGTGAAACTGGTCCGGACACAATTTTGTCAATAGCAAATTGGTTAGTTAGGTGAGCAATTTCTTGGAAAAGACTGTCAGGAGCCATTAGTCGGAAGAAATCAGCTGGAGACTCGTTTCGCATACTTGAGCAAAGGTTAGTTGGCATTCCAGGATGCTCAGTAAAGGGTATTATTTTACGTTGATTACCTTTAGGTTTAGACCAGGTATCCGATGGCGCTGTGTTACCTTTAAAATAAAGATAGATTATAAATTAATCATTACATTACCGTAATTTTATTTACTATTACACACTATTTACTGACAGTGCTACCTGTTACAAGTTTTATCTGTTTTACATACATACATACATACATACATACTCTCGATAAATAACTCTCCTTCTCTTCAAGCGCTATTATAGCTAATTGTATACTGAAAATAGTAATAGTTTTTGTTGAGAAAGTCACGCGCGGTAAATACCTACTATATCACTGCGCGTGGGCTAGACGGTTTAAACTAATATGAAACAGGCAAATCGTGTGCAATGCATAGTCAAAAAAAATACGATTAGGTACTCACCAATAGTATCGGCAATAACTCTCGAGATTTCATCGTCACTATTCTCACTCTCTGACAAAACAATTCGGCGGCGTCTCCTTTTCACTGGTTGAACTACATCTTCATCGGAATCTACTTGAAAACTATGATTCAGTAGATTTATTTCAATATTCTCTAACTGTAATATCTCCTCTTGAGTTAACTCAAAATTTTCAAACTCATCCATATTTGCATTCAAAGTGTAACGTTTGTATACGATGACGCAACGCGCGACACTAACCGTCTGAGACTGAGCGATGCAAGCGCGGGCGGGTGGGTGATGGCGTGACCCCGCGGCCCCCGCCAACGGAAAATCAGTATTCCCTTATTAGAGGCCAAGAGACCCACCGGTGAGCCTTTTGTTATATCACTAAAACTGGACGGTAAAAATCGATAATTTTCATTTTCTATACATATTGCCGCATTTTATAAATTTTGGGATGAAAATCTGAAGTTGATAAAAAAATGCGATTTTATGATTTTGGCATAGCCCAAACGGAACAGTACGCTAGGCTCACTGGTGGGCCGTAAAGCGTTCAACGTGTTAATAAAAAAAGTTTTGTTTCAGATACATGATTACGGGAAATTCAGCAAGGGCGTTGAGTTCAAGCTTTAGATTAGGCGAATCAACAATCCGATCAATTATACAAGAAGTATGTAACGCAATCATAAACAAACTAATGAGAGTTTTCATTCCAACGCCAATTGAAGAGCGTTGGATAAATATAGCTCGAGGATTTCAAGACAGATGGAATTTTCCAAATTGCATCGGCGCTATAGATGGAAAGCATGTCAACATCATAGCACCTGCTAATAGTGGTTCGCTATATTTTAATTATAAAAAACACTTTTCTGTTGTCCTAATGGCTGTGGTTGATGATAAATATAGATTTATAATAGTTGATATAGGCGCTTTTGGTAGAAATAGTGACGGTGGAATATTTGCATCTTCGAAATTAGCGAGACGTCTTGAAAGTAATTCATTACATATTCCAAACGATAAACCGCTACCTGGAAGTAACAGAGATATACCTCATGTTTTCATAGGAGATGAGGCGTTTCCTCTAATGAGAAATTTATTGAGGCCATACCCTCGTTGTCGTGGTTTATCTGAAGCACAAACTATATTCAATGAACGTTTATCACGAGCACGCAAAGTTGTGGAAGATGCATTTGGAATATTGTACCAAAAATTTGGCATTTATAACAAAAGTATTAATGTGAACCCGAAACACGTTGACAAATTGATACTAGCGACATGTATTTTACATAATATTATGCGAAGTTATGAAATAGAGCATCTAAATCAACATGAGATACAGCAACCAATACATCACAACGAGAATGATTTCCTGCAACCATTACCAGAAAACGGAACGGACAGTGCAGAAAATGCTTTTAATATTCGAGACTTCTTTTCATCTTACTTTCAATCTCCAGAAGGTCAAGTTTCATGGCAGTATCAACATATTTAATAACGCGGTAAAAAAAGGTAGTGCAATATTTTTCCTTCATTATAAGATCGACATTAAACCACACTGAAAAATATTGCACGTACTTTTTTTACAACCCATATTTTATTGTTATATCAAAAATAAATATCTTATAGACAACAAAGATAGTTATTATTTTAACATGCACTTTTGTTTTAGCCATTCTTCTCGAGCAATAAGCGGATATCCCTCTGGGATACAGAGAAACACACAGTTATACATATATTTCGGAATCATAATTTTGAAAATGACTAACAAAATAATAAAATACAATTTTACCTCCACCGCGTATTTAATATAGTAGGTATAGGATAGTACGTAGATAGGTACATACCTGTTGCAGACATCGTCCTGGCAATACATTTCCATGCTTGATCCCTTTTAACACAATCGGCGTATTTTGCGTCACTGGCATCATACAGATAGGGATATATTCGCACTTGTTCAATAAGTTTTTCTTTATTCATAATGGATACGTTCAATACCTGCGAAAGCACTCGGAAAAATATCGAGCGTGCGGATTGCTTGGTAGATAATTCGAAAATGACCGCATGTCGGGCGCGCGGCGGGAGAGGCTCGCTCGAGGGGCGGCGCGGGCGCGCGGTATGTGATAGCAGTCGCCCGTCGCCGCGGCGACTACTAGCAGTTACCGCGCGGACACCGCGCCGACCGCTCGTCTACACCGCGTGATCAGCGAGGCGTCACTACCGAGCAGTCTGATAGCGGAAAGCTTGCTGACACCGAGCTGTCTGCTAATTTATGTTGTCAATATAAACTATACCGCAAGGCCACGACTTAAAACCCATATTTGAATGAAATTTTATTAGTCGGGTGGTAGCAGAGTCGTGTAAGTGGGCTATGACCTTAAGGCCTTAAAACCGAAGTAAGGAAAAATATAATGATCGAAATATCATATTGCCACAAGAAACACAGTAGAACGCTGCTTTGGAGTGTGGAAGCAACGCTTTCAATGCCTTTTATTTGGGATGACATGCAAATTAGAAAATGTGTAAACCACAATTGTCGCTCTAAATGTACTTCACAATATTGCAGTTGACCATAGAGACATGCAGATAGAGGGAAGCATTGATGATACCAGGGATGAAGTATCCACAGACATTACAAGGGGAAGTGCAAATGCTAACGATGTTTTACAAACTTTTATTAGAAGACTTTTAGCGAGCAGATGTAAAAAAAAAAGTTATATTAAAACAGTTTTGATTTATTTTTATAATATTCTAGTTTATTTTTTTAAACTTCCTCTTTTAATAAAAAAATCTTTAGTTTTTGTTTTTCATTAGCCATCTGCGCCTCATGCAGTTCTCTTCTGCAGGCAATCTCCGTTTCTGATATTCGCAGTACAGCACTGTTCTTATTACTAATCTGAAATAAGAAATGTAAAAATTATATCTATTATTTTTGTGATAACACATAATTGTGTCTAATGCTAGCAAGAAAAAATAATTTAGTTCAATAAATATCTTGAGACATGTAACACATTGCCTTCTGATCTTTTAATCCACAACCTCTTGGACTTGGTCTTCAGCGCCTTGACCAACAGACCAGGGAAAAAACAAGTTAAGTTGAACAGTTTTCCAAATAAGTATGTAATACAACCAGTATATACATACTTGTATGGAAACTTTAATTTAGCTTGTAGATTGTACTCATTTATTGTTGTGACAATATATTTTGACAAATGATTATGTTTACTATTTTTGTCTACCTAATTATGTTACAAGTTACAATTGGTCAAAAAATAAATGATTAAAATTAACTTATTTCAAAAATAACATACTTTTTTCTTTTTCGATCCATAACTTGGAATCTTAGGTTTCCTGGTTGTTGCTGTGATGCATTGTTTGGCTTGTGTGGATGTACTTGGCTGCGACATTAATAATAATAAATATAACATTATGTCCTGAACATTGTAAAGGTACTTATTAATTCTTAATACATGTATTACAATGTTTAAATATTATTATTTGTCTTATTTATCAATAAAAAACAAATATATTATAAGAAATATGATAGAATTTGGGTAATACTGCTTGATTATAAATAACTTAAATACACATACCATGTCTGTTATCTCTGGTTCAGAATTATCACAGGGAAGTGGTGAGTTAAGTGGTGGTTGCGAGACTTTTGGATCACTTTCTATGTTTTTTTCTTCTACTCTATGTTCTGTTAAAATCTGCAAGACAATAAACAATAAAATTACATGTTACTTAACTCAAGATATAATAATGATTGAATAAGTGTATTTTTTATATGTACCTGGTTATCTGAATCAAACTCATTTGAGTCTATGGTGAACTCATTTGGAAGCCATACTGCAATATCATCACTGGTTGGTGGTCCTGTTGGAGGTGGTGGCCCACCACCCGTCTGGAATCTGTGTTTCCGTTCCAGGAACTTGGCTTTTTTGCAGACATTTTTATTATGCCCCATTGAGCTTTTATTTGCTGCAATGTTCTCGGGGTGTTGGCCATATTGTTAAAACTGAAATACCAATTGCGTGTTAAAATGTTTGCTTACAGAACATATGTCATTTTATTTATTTAACCCTTAAATGGACGATTTTTTTTTCACGTTTTAAAAAAATATATTTGTGTAATAGACATGTATTACTGTCTAGGAAAAATTAGTAAAAAAATCTAGACATGAATTACTATACTTTTTTTTGCAATAATGTGAGTGTTGTTTATAAACTACATTGCGCATTCATTGAGATTTTGCAAGTATGGGTAAAATAAGAGTGGATATTGTTTTTGAAATGTATTTATTTATTCTTCATTATGATATTTATAAAAACAATTGCTTTTTTTCGTATCACATAAAGATACACGACATTTTTGGCACATTTTGAATGTAAAGCCTGAACACTTTGGGAATTTGCACCTCTGCTGCTTATCCAGCCAAACTGCCCAATGACATGTCTGATCCAATCTGACGTCTTTCAAGGGAATTTCTTGAGCTGGTCCTCGGAACTTCTTCATTACAAGTTCTCTTTGTATTGTGCTCCCACTAGGTCGACCACGTTTAGCGCCATTTGCAGGTAGACCCAATTTGCAGAGGGTTTCAGCAAGTTCTAGTCTGAATGTACCAAAATTTAGAAGTTGATCATTTCCTTTTATATTATTTACCTTCTTGAACATAACCCATGAATTTATAACTGCGAGGTCCAGGAAATGATAAAATAAGCGCATGGTCCACTTGCGGCTCTTCATTGTGATGTGATAACGACCTATAAATGAATCTAATAAGTCCACGCCTCCCATGTGGGCATTGTACTCCTTGATGACTTTGGGATGACTTTGTGATCTACTCTGGGGTGCTGCTTCTTCGGCTTCCAAAATAGGAGGGTCTGGCATATTTTCATCGTTGTCGATTACGAGAGGAGGATCAGCATCCACTTCATCAGACTGGGCATTCTCACCTTCATCACTATTTTTAAGGTCTCGAAGAACATCTCGAGCTGTTTGATAATAGTGACCTTCATCCTCTACTTCAGAGTCTGACCCGTCTAAGCCATCTACTGAACCTTCAAGAGTTTCTAAATACTTTGTGATTTCGCTTTCTAGTAATCGCGGCATGCTGAAAAGCAAAATAAAAATCCTTCACCAAACATGCATTTATTTAGCAGGCAATGCGCATTGTAGTTTTCCTACAACATACCAGATTTCGCCTAATTCGACAGTAGCATCAAGTGATTTTCAATGTTTTACAACATGAACATGTAATTGAAGATATAATCAAGCAAATAAAAATATGTTATATACTTACATTATATTTTATCAAAGTCCGAACACAGCTACAAAACTTAGTTTCGCGCCACTAGAAAAGTTTTCTTCAAAGTGACATTTGACATTAACTTATTTTCAATGCATAAAAATATTGGATAGTGCCAACATTAAAAAAAGTACAAAAAACGTTCAGAAATAAGAACTAGTTGTCAAAATTAACAAAAAATTAAAAGAAGGTCAATTTTATCTGTGATGTTTAGTATGTTGTTTAAAAACAACATTGTCCATTTAATGGTTAAAATATATCAAATATGTACCCGGTACAAGCCGCCACCTTTTTGCGTTTGTGTTTGCATCAGTATGCCCGCTCCCTGACCAATTCTTTCAAAATCATCATCTGACGAATAAAAGCAAAAGCAACAGTAAGTACAAGAGGTGTTACGAATGTTTACAAAACAACTTACTTTGATCCAATTTTAGATGTAATAGTACAAACCTTATCTTCCTCCAACCAGTTTTCACTTCTCTGCCTTTTTGTAGTCTTTGAATGTGATTTTAGTCCGTAATATTGTCTATGCGCGGCCATATAAGTAAGTGGACGCATAATATCTGCGGGCGATTCGTAACGTTGGCAACATATTGCTTATAACAATATATAGTTATAGTAGGTTTATAGAACGTTTATGAATAGACAATTTTATCGAATGCTTTATGCTATAGAGCATTTTAACTAATGAACGTTTTAAACGTTCTATAAGCTTTTTTTATGAATAAGACTGTAAGCGTTTATTATAATGTTCTCATTATCGCTGTCACTGTCATATTGATTGCTATTACATAAGTCTAACACAGAACCTTTGATTAATTGAATACCTCTTTTTTGTAATTTGCTCATAACGAATGATTTAGTCGGCGGGACCATCTTCTTATGTGAAGGCATGTCCTTCTTTTGTCGTATTTTCTTTTCCTTGGGAACTTTACTATAATGCTCCGGAAACATCTCAGAAAATCCTTCGATTAGATCCTGTGCGTACTGGGTGAATATAATATCTGAATCTGAAACCTGAAACAAATACAACAATTATTATCTACGACTGTATTATCTGTAGTGGTGGTAGTTGTTTGGTGGTATTACCTACCATGAAGAATAAAAAACTTGCCGACATATATTCACAGTTTTACAATAAAAGTTGAATAAAAATGTTGAATCGTGTAATAGTACATTGTTACACGAGTGGTGAAAGTGACTTATTTAGTCCCGAGACGGGGTTTGGCGCCCGAGCGTAGCGAGGGCGCTAATAGTTCGAGGGACAAAATAAGTCTTTCACCCGAGGTAAACACTGTGCTTTTCATTACGAATACAAGGAAAGTACTCGTAAAAATAAAAACAGGAATTGGCTAAAGAAATAATACAAGGAAGTATGAACAATGCTCTACAACTCGAAAAAAAAAAAAAAGATCGGATTGCCGCCTATTTTGTTTTTTTTTCGTTGGCCGGTCAACTTCATTATTTAGCCATTATTTTTCATTTTCATCCTTAAATATTTTTCCCAAAACTATGTTATTTTAAAGAAATTGTTGAAACTAAATTATAATTAAGTCATTTAAAAATATATATTCTTTAGTTAATACTTAACTTTATGTTATTTCAATTTTACATCGTGCTGTAATTGAGTGACTGAAGAAAAAGTTTGAACATGGTTCCATAGAAATGTGAAAATGGAACTAGTTTTTTTTTTATAATTTGACAGCTGTCAGTTGAAAGCAATTCTCCCGGGCCGGAAAAGTATTACTTTCAACCCGCTCCTCAGGCAACTTCAGACCTACTTTCAGAGTATGAGTAATGAAAAAATATAAACGAGTCCGAGGTACCTAATTTGACGAGGTACACTCTATGTTATTTACTTACATATTAATTAAATAACATAATTTTAAACATAAATGGAAAATAAAATATTGGTAATTAATCTCGCAGTTTTTATTTTCTTCATAGTAACAAATTGCTTTGACATTAGTAAGCATTATCAAGTTTTATTTAGTTTAAGTTTAATTGTATTGTTGTTAACGAATAGGTATTTACTTATCTCGTATAAAAAACCTAAATATGAATATGAGTGATCAAAATTTACATGAAGAACACTAACAGTATTATCACAATACGAGATTCTCATTATGACACTAATTCGGTCACTGAAAACATTGTTACGTTGTAGACGTAACAAAAAAATAAAATTTAAGGTAAAGAAATAAAATACATAATAACCTTAAGCTTTTAATGATAAGTAACCATCCACGTTTACAAAGTTGTTACGGAAGGCTAGAATTCAAATGACGAACGGTTATTTTCAAAGGTTGTAACTGTAATGTTCTATCCACCAAGCTATTGGGTCGTTATTATGGATGAGAAACCAGTTTGGAAAATAACCATTCGCTTTTACAACTAATTTACAATACGTTAGAATTCGAATGGATGAACGGTTATTTTGTAAAGAAAAAAATGTACACGGAAATCTCTAGAGTATGAAGTTAACAGGGTCGTAGGTAAGTTCTTATCTAATGTATTTGTTGCACCGTTAGCGAGGGAAAAGAATAGTACGTATCTTAGCGTCGTAGATAGCCGTTGATGTCCAACAACCGTTACGGACGGCGCCGGAGGCGGGGTCAAGCGGCAACGGTAGTGGCGAAGGCGTCGGGGCTGTTAACCAGCCCAAGCAGCAAGCAGCCAAGCAGCAGTTAAGCACGGCCACAGCAGCGTAGCGTGAAGTGTAATGGATTTCTTAAGTCCGGTCTTAGGACCCTGGAATCCCACAAGGGTGGGCAATCAGGCTTTTGTCCCGTGGGCTGCGTCGGCTTCAGGATGGGACCGCTATACGTACCGCTATTCGCCTCTTTATCCGTTAGTGATCCCATTCGATGCCTCACAGCCCATCAGGTTAAAATTAGGCGGCGGCTCACTATTAGATCGAAATGCAGGGACGATGTACAGGCGGATTACACCGCGTATTCGACTGTAAACGCAAGCGTAAGCGAACGGCTCAAGCGTCGATACTGTTATATCAGGCGAAGAAAATTAACGGTCACTGCATTTCGATCAGATACACTTTGTCATTTATATAAGACCTACAGCAGCTAGATATAAATGCACCACTTACCCAATTATGGGGTCGAAGTAAGCCTGGGTTTAGAACACGGTTGAAAACTAGGATATCACCGTGAACTGTCTCAATGACTAAGAAGATAAAATACTAAGCGCGTGGAACAATGGCGTCCCGCTGCGAGTGCTTCGTTGGAGTAGGTCGGCGTCGTAATGACTGGCCGCGGGCCGGCGCGAGCGCCGGCCGCGGCCGCCTTTCGCTGTGTGTGGCGACGCGCCGGATCGACCCGAGTCGGGACGGGGGGACCCGAAGTCACCGCGGCACCAATCACCGCTCCGGTAGGCTCGTAAAGCGCTGCGTCATGTATACCGGCCGATCTTGATGGTTAACGCGGATATCCGATGTCGATAAAGTGATCGGATATATTTACGGTAATGCAACGTAACAACAGAACAATCAACAAGTGCTATGGTCCTGCTGCACCAACATCGCCAGCTGCGGTTTGTGGTCTCGATTCTTTCTCCACCGGATTTGCTTCTGGGTTATATCGTGGGATCAGCGACTGGCCGATACCGAAGGAATGACATGCCTGCTGCATCGCCTCACTAATGCCCTAGGCACACCAAGGATAACAACAATGGCGACAGCGGCGACGACGACGTCGGCGTAATCGCTCGACGCTCGATACCCGACCAAACGCGTCGATACTTTCGATGTGCGGCGCAATAAGCCGCTCGCTTATAAGATGCTCTGGTCGAGGCAGGCGTGAAGTAATTGAAAACGCACGCGCCCACGTCAAAAAGTCCGAGTGGCGATAGCGTTGGCGACTGTGGTAGCCGTAGGAGCAGGTAAAACAACAACAGCGGTTGCTTACGACATGCGATGATCCTGACTCCGAAGAATAGAAGGTTGCGTGTGTAGTCGGTGATAACCACTTTAGTGTCGGTGTAAGTGGGGTGGTACAATAATTGAACTTTACGAGGAAGGAAACTTTACGAGGAAATCCGATGTCACTAATGTGTTCGGATATTTTTACGATAAACGCAGTGCAACGTAACTGTTTGGTTGTTGGTGGTCTTTTGGTTGGTTCTCTTGTTTTCATCTAAATTAAACGGCCTTTGTTCTTTTCACACTTTTTAATTGGTAATTTCTTCTACAATCACAAACTTATAATAGATAGCTTTTTCTTCTCTTACAGCGAAAATTAACGATTAAGGTGAAGGCGCCTGTCTAGCCCGCGAAGTTCAAATTTTTTGAGTTCTTTTAGAAATTTTACAAAATCTGACAATAATAAAAGACAAATTTTGTAATTCGCGAAAAAGACCGTGTGCAGTGCATTTATTAATACATGTTTTTTACTCTAAATATTATCACGGTGGATATGATACTAGAAATCACTAAATATACAAAAATTGCCAGATTATCTGGATAGCTGTCGTTCTTGAAATGTTTTAGTTGAAGTTGGATATATTAATAAATGCACTGCACACGGTCTTTTTCGCAAACTACAAAATTTCTCTTTTATTATTGTCAGATTTTGAAAAATTTCTAAAAGAACTCAAAAAATTTGAACTTCGCGGGCTAGATGGGCGCTTCAGCCTTAAGTTCTTATGGCATCTGTCAAAACTGACATATCGATTACATTTCTTCTTTTTTTTTTTTTTACTTTAACATACCGCCTCCCAAGAACGTAGTTCTTAACATATAGGGTAAAAGTCACAATAAAAGGTCGAATCATCTTAGTTCCTATGAAACCGGTAGAACACATAGTTTTGTTATAGGCCTTTTAATAAAGGTTTTTTTACATTTGATTGTAACAACCCTGGTAATGTTATCCGATCCTGGGTGCTTCTCCGTTACCCTGCCATACAACCATTTTGTCGGCGGCAAATTATCGTCCTTAACCAACACAACATCACCAAGATTAGGTTCCGGGGTTACTTTGGCCCACTTATATCTCTGACAAAGCTGAGTCAAATATTCCTGGGACCAACGCCTCCAGAAATGTTGAACCATGCGCTGAGTCATTTGCCAACGGCGGAAAATAGGAAGATAAGAATTTTAAAAGTTACGGTCGGGAGGTATCACCAAAGGTTCGCCTACTAAAAAATGACCCGGGGTTAAGGGCATCGGGTCATGAGGATTGTCACTAATAGAAGCTTGGGCAATAGGTCGGGAATTGAGGCAGGCTTCTATTTGCGACAGAACTGTAGACATCTCTTCATAGGTTAAAGTGCTATCTCCTAGAACACGCTTTAGATGGTACTTTGTAGACCTTACCCCCGCCTCCCATAAGCCTCCGAAATGAGGGGCATGTGGTGGGATAAAGTGCCAAGTGGTTCCGTTATTAGCTAACCATTCAGCTAATTCTGGAGCTATGGTAGCCTTTTCGTTTGCGAACAGAATCTGCAACTCTTTTGCTGCTCCCACAAAATTAGTCCCATTATCACTCCACATGTGGTTACAGTGACCTCGTCTTGCTACAAATCTTTTGAAAGCCGAGATGAACCCTTGAGTAGTAAGATCGCTGACGGCTTCCAGATGTATGGCTCGCGTCACCATGCAAACAAATATACATATATATCCTTTATAGGATCGGTTACCACGACCTTTAGATACACGAATATTGATCGGGCCAGCGTAATCGACTCCAGAGCTTGAAAATGGTCGTCCGATATTTAGTCGAGATGAAGGTAACTGTCCCATAAATTGTGAATTGCCTGCTGCCTTAAATCTTGTACATTTGACACATTTACGGTAATGACTTTTCGTGAGATTCTTCGCACCAATTATCCAATATTTTACTCGCAAATAAGTCAGCATAAGCTGAGGTCCACCGTGCAAAGTCTTGTTATGGGATACATCAACTAATAATTTAGAAATATGGCTTTTACTTGAAAGTATGATGGGGTGTTTTGTTGAATCAGGTACTTCTGCGTGATCTATTCTCCCTCTTACTCTTAAAATTCCAGTTTTGTCTAAATAAGGTGTCAAAGAATATAGTTTGCTGCCTTTCTTAACATATCCATTCTTCATAAGATCTTTTATATCCGATTTCAATTCTTCACGCTGGGACTGTCTAATACAGGTGATAAAGGCTTCTTCTATTTCGTCTGTGGTAAGGTACGATAGATTAGGACGTTTTGGTTTTTTTTTTCTTAATCTAAGATGACAATAATGATAAGTATTGTATGAACTAAAAGGTAATAATTGATAAATGAAGACAAGTAGATTGGTTATAACTGTTGTCTGGTTTTCTTAATCCACTAAAGGATTGTCTCAGTGCTCCTTGCTATCCCATCAACTTTAAAAGTCAACTAAACCTCTCTTATCACGTCTTGTTGGCTTCAGTGCAGTGAGAGGAGGATTTGAGACACTCTCAGTAATGTGAAGATCCGTCGGTGTGACAGTTTTCTCTCGTTGAGACTTTTGCATTCTAAGTAATAGCGATATCATGTCTGATATCTTCTCTTTTGTGATGACCGATCCTATGGATAATAATTCCCCTGCTAGTGGATGTTTCTTTTCTAAGCCAGGAAACACCTGACCCAAGTGTGCACTGAAATAAGCGGCTGTTCTATTATTAAGGAGCCCCATTCCTCCTATAGCCTCTTGTTCAGATAGCCCAGACTGAGTCAGTATATTCATAAGCTTGGATTTGTCCACTTTTAGAGGAGTTTTGTCTTCCTCATGCTCATCTGACCGTAAGACTGTCTTTTCTTGGGATTGATAGGTGGCTGATGTTGGGAGTTTCCCCATAGGCACCCCTTTTGACACCAGATGGGTCAATCCAGAATTGATTTTCATTGTAGCTGCAGAGCACACGGATATCTCTTGTTTCATCGAGAATAGTTCCGATTGAATTTTTCCATTAATAGAGGAGCTCACTAACACATTGTCAGAAAGTTCTTGCATGTGAGTGATAATACTTTTTTGAGTATCTTTTATAGCAATCATCTCATGTTTTAATACACTCAATTCCTCCCTGAGGTGATGAGACTCCAAGAGAACTTTATCAAAATTTTGATTAATATGATCGCACATAATCCTAAACATCTCTTTTACTTCTGAGTTATTTTGGTATGCTTCGACGGCTTCTCCTCGCTCATTATAAGCTTCATCAGAGTCTCCTTGAATGCTGATATCCTCTTGAGCATCACCCTCCATGATTAGATCATTCAGCAGCTTATCACAAGTTTCTTGCTGATTGTCATCACGCATTATATCCTCCCATGTAGGACAATCAGGATTCACAACTGGACCATCATCTGCCTCGATCTCGTTCTCTTTCATATCTGAATCCGCAACGATGAGCGCCTCCTTTTCGTTCTCCAGCATATCTTTCACATTCTCACTATTTGTGCCCCCTGTTATCAACCCCTCCTTCTCCAGATCCTTCCTCACTTCTGGAATGGATTTCCCTGACAGTCCTTCTATAATCCCAATGCTTGTGAGGGCTTTCGCAATTTCATCTGTTGATAGAGTTGCCTTCGCTTTATCACTCATGATAGATGTATACTCTTTACTGTCCTTATCTTGAGGCAAGAATGGATGATAAGATGATTCCAAACTTCTGCAAACCCCGGATATTGAGAAATATTAAGATGTGATTTACTTGTAATACTTTCGTGAGAGCTTATAAACTTACTTTTTTCTTCATAACATTTTCACTATTGCTAGACCACTTCTGCAATTGAAAACCTCCTCGTTTCATTATATCATTCATCTGATTATAGACTTCTAATGCTTCAGTTTAATTTTCACAGGTAGTCATTAAATCATCCATATAATAATCATTAATCATTCTGCTTGCTGCCAAGAGAAATTCAGGACCTTCTTCTACGGCGAGCTGTTGTAAAGATTTAACTGCTAGGTAAGGTGAAGACGACACCCCAAAAGTAAGACGTAGTAACATATAATCTTTTATTTCTTTTTCAGGATCATCACGCCATACCAGTCTTTGGAAATTGCAGTCCTCATCATCGACCTTAACCATACGGTACATTTTTATGACGTCAGCTACTAGACACACAGGACCTCTACGAAACCGCATGACTAAGTGACGCAGATCTGGTTGCAGCCGTGGACCGACCATTAAGTCATTATTCAGTGATACGCCGTTGGTACCTTTACACGATGCATCAAATACCGTTCTTACCTTGGTTGTGGATTTGTCTTCACGTATGACAGCGTGGTGAGGTAAGTATACAGCATTATTATTTTTTAATTCTTTCTCTTCTGTTATCAGTTTCATATGTCCCAGATGTAGGTACTCCTTTAAAACATCATCATATTTCTGTTTCAGATCAGGGTTTTTCATCAACCGGGTTTCTTGAGATTTACATCTGCGGACAGCTATTCCACGCGATTCTCCATATTTTGAAGCAGGGTCTTCATCTCTAAACGGTAACTTCACTATATAGCGACCTTCAACATCTCTACGAGTGGTAGATGAGAATAGCTTTTCACATCTCTCTTCTTCTTCAGTGAGAAATTTGTTTTTGGTTGGTATTGGTTCTGATTCCAGTTCTCAAAATTTTCTTAGAAGTTCGTTGTCATCTACATGACAAAACATTGACACAACAACGTGATGACAGGAGACTGTATTCAATTCCACTAATCCAGATAAAATCCATCCTAAATGCGATTTTTGCGCGATAAGATCTCCGGTCGGTGACTTGATGAGACCTTCTAAGATAATTTTACCAAAAACGTCATTACCTAATAAAATATCAATTTTATTCGGAATGTGATAGGTCGGATCCGCCAACATAAGATTTTCTATTTCAGGCCAATCTTTTATTTCTAGATTCCTAATCGGTAAAATGGATGTCAACCTACGCAGTACAAGTGCTTGAACCTGAATTGTAAATTCTGGGTGGTTTACTGAAGATAAATTGAATTCAACTACATGTCTAGCTGATAAATGTTTCGAGTCTCCCAAACCTGAAACATGTACAATATTATTCAAATCGGTCTTTTTAAGTCCATGCAATTGAACCGCAGATTCTGTAACGAGCGAGGATTGGGACCCCTGGTCTATCATAGCTCTCAGTAACTGGTATGTCCCATCTTTTGCCATTACCTGTACCAAGGCCGTGGCTAACAAAATCTGACTAGGCGCCTTCCTTCGGGAAAAACAACTAGTGACGACATTTGGCACATTTACCTCACTGGGCATTGATATGTTATCATTCGCTGATAAACTGTGAGGCGACTCAACTGCATGGCTAACACTTACTGAAGGTGTGGTCGAAGTTGGTGGTTTTGGTGAATGAAGTAACGAATGGTGCTTACGACTGCATATACGACATGAAGTTTTTGAAAAACACGATTTTACGGAATGGTTTGATCCTAAACAATTAAAGCACAAGCGATTATTTTTTACGAAATTAAAACGAGTATCATAATCTGCTGTATTAAATTTCTTACACTGAAACATTTTATGATTTTCCGAACAAAATTGGCATATGTCAGAGGTCACAGTAGAAGCATGAAGTACCTTGGGATTAGTATTGGTTTTAACATTATTATTCTGTACTTTCTTATTAGGTTCTAAAAACTCTAAAGCTCTAAATCTACTCACCAGAAATTCTTCAAACTGCGAAAATGTGGGAAGATCTTCATTGGATTCACTCACCTTAATTTCCCACTGTTTTCGTGTTTCAGTATCTAATTTCATGCTAACGACATAGATAATAATTACATCCCAAGATGCGACATTTATACCCAGGTTTGTTAATGCACTCATACAATCTTTAGTTGCATCTAACAATTCTTTAATCCCGCTGTCCGTTTGCAAGGATAAATTCTTTTGACTAAATAAACGCTGTAATAAACATGTAGATAAAAACTTTTTGTTATTGTATCTTTCTTCCAATAAATTCCAGCATTTATCATAATTAACATCAGTGGTAGTTATATGACGAAGTAACTGCTCTGCTTCACCTGATATATATACCTTTAGGTAGTGCAACTTTTGTACCTTATCTAAGGAATTATTTTTATGCACTAAAGATAAGAATAAATCTCTAAATGTAGGCCATTCAGTATACTTGCCACTAAATGTTGGTAGTTTGATGTCGGGTAACTTTGGTGGCTTAACAGTAGTGTTGGCCTCACTCTTTCCAGTACTTTCATTACATGAACCTTTAAATGTAGACAATATTTCTTTTAAACAACACTCATACTGTGTATATTCTTCCTCCAATGACTCAAAAACATTGTTTACAAAATATTTTTCACTTTTTGTTACTTCCAAAGTAGCTAATTTAACAATATTCTTATGAGTTAACTTTACTTCTGACCACAGTTCATTTAATGATTCTAACTTTGTTTCAACAAAGGTTTTGGTTAGACGCTGCTTAGGTGTTTTCTTAAGATTTACTTGAGCTCTGGTTAATTGAGAACAAAAGTCTTCTTGGATTTTGATTGCCTCTTCCATGTTGATGACTTTGCTTTATAGATAACACTGCATACTTTAGATACACTGCACAATTCACTCTATAAATTGCCTTGTTTTTAGACAATTGGTAAGTTTATAGGTAGCTAAGCTATCAAGAGCTTTATAGGTACTTGGTAGGCTATCACAAACGAAATCACGAATCATTAACTTCTTTTTCGATGATAGATAACAATCACGAATTGCTATTTCGATACACCTGTTTGTCGTAGACGCGTCTGATAGGAAGGTAAACTCCTCCTCCTCCACAAGTTTGCGACAACGTCTGCCGGTAATCACCCGGCACCGTCACAAACACAGGCAGCAACACTCCCAGCTGCTACTAGCACCCGGCTCTTCCACTATACCGTATTATATGTAATCGTAGACTTATTTATGAATATTAAGATCCTTTTTCTTGTTCAACAAAGCGCAATTTTGATTTTTCTTTATATACGGATCGAAGGACCAATGTTTGGTTGTTGGTGGTCTTTTGGTTGGTTCTCTTGTTTTCATCTAAATTAAACGGCCTTTGTTCTTTTCACACTTTTTAATTGGTAATTTCTTCTACAATCACAAACTTATAATAGATAGCTTTTTCTTCTCTTACAGCGAAAATTAACGATTAAGTTCTTATGGCATCTGTCAAAACTGACATATCGATTACATTTCTTTTTTTTTTTTTTACTTTAACATAACAATTCTTTATACTGTCTTATCAAAAAATCATGTTAAGGCTAAAGCGCCCATCTAGCCGGCGAAGTTTAAATTTTTTGAGGTTTTTTAGAAATTTTTCAAAATCCGACAATAATAATAGGCAAATTTTGTAATTCGCGAAAAAGACCGTCTGCAGTGCATTTATTAATATATCCAACTTACTCTAAAACATTTCAAAAACGACAGCTATCCAGATAATCTGGCATTTTTTGTATATTTATCCACCGTGATAATATTTAGAGTAAAATAAATGTATTAATAAACGCACTGCATACTGTGTTTTTCGCAAATCACAAAATGTTGTCTTAAATGTTTTCAGATTTTGGATAAACTATAAAAATCCTCGAAAATTTTGAATTTCGCGGGTGAGACAGGCGCCTTCACCTTAACAGAATCATCTCCCGATCGTCAATGTCCGCGCACCGCAATTCTTATTCTCAAAAAAATTTTTTTTCTTAAATTTGATTTGCTCTTGTATAAGCAGCCAGGAACACGGTTGTGGCCAGTGCACCGACATGGAAAGGTCCACGTGCAATACACCACAATACTGTAATATTTTTGACTCATTTTTGTGATGTTTCAGGAAATGACGCGTGAAATTAGTAACAAGATTTTCGCAAAAAATACAAAGTGTTATGTTCTAAACCAACCCCAATGGGCCGGTGAACATGAACTGTGGTTACACAGCCCGTGATGTTAACAAGTGGGGTCACAATTACCTGCTGGTCCCAGCCTCCTGTCTGGTACGGGAGCGAGGATGGAGAATGTGTGTGTGAGGGTACGGTGTGTAGGTGTGCAGTGTACTGGGCAGTGTGGGTCGCTCCAACCTGGCGTTCCTGCACGGTATCCAGCGCAGCACAACACTACGGGAACTCGTCCCACCAATTGTCCAACAAGACACCACGCGACGCGGATGTCGAACCAAACCAAATCGTCATCGGGGGCCCGCGCCCGGGTGGATTAGTCAACAAAATATGCAAAGCACTTGGCAATTAGACAGGTACTTATTGAGATTATCCGAGATTATTCAACTTAACCTCCAAAAAACAATCACCGACGAAGTCATTTTTTCCGGAAGCTCACGTTAAAAAGCAACTGTCAAAAACGCGCGCGGCCAATCTAAAGACAATAAAAAGGGGGATGCGTTCAGAAACGCAACAGTTAAACTAAACAACAAGCATTCTTTCGAATCCACTTCCGTTTCTTCTTTAGGTCCTTCGCCTCTGGTTGTTCAGGTAACTTGTTTTGCAAATCTGAACTCTACTCTTCCGAATCAGCCTCAGCCTAAGAAGAATCTAACAGGAGCAAAACCTACGTTTAAGATAACACACAAATATGGTACTTTATCTATCATATGTGTAAGGAACGTGTGTAATTGTAAAATGGCCACCTTGTTGTTTACTTCATGTAATTAACCATTTAAATATTATGGGATGTGTACATAAACTGTAAAATAAATAAATGTTAGATACGTCTTTAAGCTTATAATTTAAACCTTATTTATATGATGCGCGTAGTAGGTACAATTTTTATTGGTCCACTTTTGTAAGTAACTAAAAAGTAATACTTAATAATAAGGCTCTAGAAAAATGGACTGAATTTAAACTGCACTGCGACTGCAAACCCACACTGTATGCCGATTTCTGTTGTTCTCTCTCTGAGGAAACCGAGGACGCAGGCGATATCAAATACTTTAGAGCCATGCCGGAAAAGACTGGGGTTTAATACTTCATTCGTCTCAAGATCGGGATTTCTTGTGCATTACCGACTCTTATTGCGTTCGCGTTGGTCTCGCGAACTATAAGATCTAACAACTCGTCATCGATCAATAATCGGAATGCTTCGTAAGGATCAGTTGGAGGCGTCACTAAGAGTTCCTGTTCCTTAGTAAACTCTATGTTTTTCATGGAGCTTGGATCACTGCTCCAGGTGGTAGTGGCTCCTTGACCAGAGGGTGAGTTATTGGGTGATAGATAATAATTATCTGGTAAGTCCGAAGTACTACTTCCAGATCTCCGAACAGCCAGAATTGATGGAGAGGCGGCATTACGTTCTGGCGAAAGGTTGGGGGTGATCGCATCGGATCTCAGAAGAGATACGCTAGGTGTTGAACAGGTAGGGTTTAATAGACAGCTATCTGGTATATCCGGGAAAAATCTCCATAGTCCTGTACGATATTCGGCGATGTAGGACAGCAGTCAATTTCATAATTGAATTCAAAGCTACCGTCTCCATCAAATTCCAGTTGTCGAGGCGCTGGCTTCGATGCTGAGGAACTATTTGGGTCTGGTAACTTCCACGATTGAGCAGAATTATTACGCGAGGGGCCATCCCTAAGTGTAGGTCTTAATGGCTTACATTGTATGATAGGCCTTCCATCTGACTCACATAAACCACGTTTTGATGCAGATGAACTTGAAGGTTGAGCTGGTGGTACACGGCTGGCCGTCTTTGAGGCAGTTAAAAAAGACATAAGATCGCTAACATCTGAACTAACGTTCTTCTGGGGTGCTTCAGCATTTGAAACAAAGGCCCTACTATTACTTGTAGGGGGAGATTGATAGTCTGCTACGATCTTGAAATGAAATGAAATGAAATTAAGTACAATTTACTGTTTTTACTGAGTTAAATTTAATGTCATGCGTTCTTATCAGATACATAGTCATTAGTTAGTCATACCTTGAAGGTTGAGCTGGTGGTACACGGCTGGTCGTCTTCTGCTTCAGTCTAGTATCAAAGATACTATCATCACTGCCGCAACTAGACGAGACCTCTGAACTTGAAGATTCTTCATCAGCTCTTTGAGAATACACATCCTCATCACTATAGTCAGACTCATACTCATCACTATGCCGACGCTTTATTCTAGAATTACTCGTAGATTTACTTCCAGACGATCCAGCCTTACTTTCCATTTTAGTGCAAAAATAGCTTTGATACGATCGTGTACAAGTCATAATTACACTGTTAGAATGAAACCAATACGCGTTTTCGTACGTTGAATATGTTGTCAGAGTGGCCGCGCAAACTAACATAAACTCGCCTCAAACGCCGGCGGCTTACTGACGACTACAAAATACACGGGCCGCTCGCTCGTATCCGAGTGGGCGACACCGCTACTATGCCCCCTCCCCACTCGGATCCGAGTGTTGAGCACTAAATGTGTTAATGTAAAATGTCTTCTGACATATTATCCTTGTAATTGTGCCGCAGGTTAGATGGGTTTCATGGAAAGTATGTCAAAATGATGATAGCAAATAATGTGTGTATCTGACTTAGTTCACGCGTTAACATCATCCGAGCCAAGGGTATCTCCGGAACGCTGTGCGGGGAGAGGACGGCACGGCGTAGCGGTGGATTTTGTACGTTTTTATTTAAAATTTAAATATTGTAAAATACGAAGACTATCAGTCTTATTCATAAAAAAAGCTTATAGAACGTTTAAAACGTTCATTAGTTAAAATGCTCTATAGGCATTTAAAGCATTCGATAAAATTGTCTATTCATAAACGTTCTATAAACCTACTATAACTAAATAATGTTATAAGCAAATATGTTGCCAACGTTACGAATCGCCCGCAGATATTATGCGTCCACCTACTTAATATGGCTGCGCATAGACAATATTACGGACTAAAATCATATTTTATTGTCTATAGTCCATAACCGTATGTGTCAATACTCTCAATAGCAAGCGTACATTGTAGGAAACATAATTTTAATGAAAAAGGATGACTCCTCCATTTGTATATCTTTATTCGATGCGTATGGTTTACAAGGCGTTCAATCGTTTCCATGGCATCTAAATTTTGTAAAGCTTGCATTAAAATGATAAAATTAGTAAACACTAGTGTACTTAATATATTCTTATTAGAATTCAATTACTGCAAATTCTAATAATTGTTTACGAAACTTACTAGGTACCCAGTGATACAACTATTCGCATCAAATGTCAGTTTCTTGATAATCAGCTGTCGAGAGTCGGCCATCTTGTACCTTATAGCGCTGTTATAGTAGGGTCCTGCCTTCTATAACTTTATAACAGGTTTATAGAACTGATTAGTGCTAAAATGCTTTTATGAATACGACTTTTTGACAATCTTCCTATAACGAGTATATCAAACACTTTATCTGTTTCATAACTTTTTATGAATAAAGGTCATAGCCCACTTATACGACTCTGCTCCAACACTGCTCCCACCCAACACCGCCCTAAAAGAAGGCGACTGTTCGCAGTCCGCGCGGCGACAGCTAGCTGGTGCCCAGCAGTCCACTCGTTGACAGCTAGCAGACGCCCAGCTGTCCACGCGCCGACCGGTCGCGCTTTTCGCCACAGACACAGTTCGCGATCGGTTTCCATTGAAGCAACTAGTATTTTTTACTATGTCCCGATTCACAACGCGCGAATTAGCAATTATTGCTATTGCAATTGAGGATGAAGAGAGAAGTTCAAGAAATAACAGCCGAAGATTTTGGGTGCATAAAATGCTTAAAGCAAGACATGCGGAAGGAGAATTCTGGCAGATCCAAAGACACCTATCAGATGATGAAGAAAAATTCTTTATTTACTTTCGTATGGATCGGTACCTATTTAATTACATATTGTCATTTATTGGAAAAGACATAACAAAGAAGAATACGAAATTTCGACAAGCAATAACACCAATAGAAAAAATTGCCGTCACATTGAGGTAAGTGAAACAGAAACTTTTTTGTAAATTTGTACATATTTATTAAAAAAAAAATAACAATCAGTCTCTAATTCCCATCACTTATCACTTATAACTCAAAATCAATATAAAAAATTTGGATTCGCTTACAATGTTAACTCAAAATCAAAAAATTAATAACAATCAGTCTCTAATTTCCAATATCGCTTACAATGCAATGTTAGCACAAAATCAATAAAAAAAAAAGTTAGGAATCTTTTGTTTGTGAAGCATTAGGCAATTCATTGTTCAATTTCGGTGTTTTTAAAACTGGAGAATTATTGCCTGTAAGCTCTACATTACGGGTATTATAGCCGGAAGGGCCTGCATTGTGGATGTTATAATCCGAAGATCCTGTATTGTGGGTGTTATAACCCGAAAGTTCTGTATTGTGGGTGGTATAACCGGAAGGTCCTAGATTGTGGATGTTATAACCCGAAGGACTCTCAATATCAGTATTGTGTCGTGAAGAACCAGCATATAAATTAGTTTGTTCCTGGATTTCTTGTAATTCAACTTCAGACACCATATTGAATATTCTAGACTTGAGGACAGATTGGTTGTAACAATTTAATTTTTTTACCGTTGTTGCAATGCTCGAAAAAAACTTGTCAATCTCGTCATCTTTATTTGTCTCTTTTTCTTTAAGTAAATATTTTAAAAGTTCAGCTGATGCTGAGGTACTTTCGTGGGTCCCTTTAAATCGCTTCCTTTTAGGTATGTTCGGAAACAAAGGAGAGTTTGCTGACGTATTTGTTGAACAAGAACTTTCTGGTCGGTTGGTGATATCAAGTGCTGGGTTATTCGATGAGATGGGAGAATCATCGTGATTTGACAGCAATTCGTTAATTTCACTCACATCAAAATTTTCTATATCTTCACTATCATCATCCGTTAATGATGAAATTGTTTTTCTTTGTTTCATATGCGGTAACAAAAACGACATTTCCTCTTCAAATTGCCATTTTTTTGATGAGGTAGCAGCCTGACCACTTTTTGTGCGTTTCTTAACAACTGCCCTTCTGTAGCTTTCTCTTAAGTTTGCCCATGTTTTCTTGCACTCTGATTCTGAAATAGAAAGAAATCGAAGTGAAGACGTGAAATATTAATAAAAAAAGTTTTGTTTCAGATACATGATTACGGGAAATTCAGCAAGGGCGTTGAGTTCAAGCTTTAGATTAGGCGAATCAACAATCCGATCAATTATACAAGAAGTATGTAACGCAATCATAAACAAACTAATGAGAGTTTTCATTCCAACGCCAATTGAAGAGCGTTGGATAAATATAGCTCGAGGATTTCAAGACAGATGGAATTTTCCAAATTGCATCGGCGCTATAGATGGAAAGCATGTCAACATCATAGCACCTGCTAATAGTGGTTCGCTATATTTTAATTATAAAAAACACTTTTCTGTTGTCCTAATGGCTGTGGTTGATGATAAATATAGATTTATAATAGTTGATATAGGCGCTTTTGGTAGAAATAGTGACGGTGGAATATTTGCATCTTCGAAATTAGCGAGACGTCTTGAAAGTAATTCATTACATATTCCAAACGATAAACCGCTACCTGGAAGTAACAGAGATATACCTCATGTTTTCATAGGAGATGAGGCGTTTCCTCTAATGAGAAATTTATTGAGGCCATACCCTCGTTGTCGTGGTTTATCTGAAGCACAAACTATATTCAATGAACGTTTATCACGAGCACGCAAAGTTGTGGAAGATGCATTTGGAATATTGTACCAAAAATTTGGCATTTATAACAAAAGTATTAATGTGAACCCGAAACACGTTGACAAATTGATACTAGCGACATGTATTTTACATAATATTATGCGAAGTTATGAAATAGAGCATCTAAATCAACATGAGATACAGCAACCAATACATCACAACGAGAATGATTTCCTGCAACCATTACCAGAAAACGGAACGGACAGTGCAGAAAATGCTTTTAATATTCGAGACTTCTTTTCATCTTACTTTCAATCTCCAGAAGGTCAAGTTTCATGGCAGTATCAACATATTTAATAACGCGGTAAAAAAAGGTAGTGCAATATTTTTCCTTCATTATAAGATCGACATTAAACCACACTGAAAAATATTGCACGTACTTTTTTTACAACCCATATTTTATTGTTATATCAAAAATAAATATCTTATAGACAACAAAGATAGTTATTATTTTAACATGCACTTTTGTTTTAGCCATTCTTCTCGAGCAATAAGCGGATATCCCTCTGGGATACAGAGAAACACACAGTTATACATATATTTCGGAATCATAATTTTGAAAATGACTAACAAAATAATAAAATACAATTTTACCTCCACCGCGTATTTAATATAGTAGGTATAGGATAGTACGTAGATAGGTACATACCTGTTGCAGACATCGTCCTGGCAATACATTTCCATGCTTGATCCCTTTTAACACAATCGGCGTATTTTGCGTCACTGGCATCATACAGATAGGGATATATTCGCACTTGTTCAATAAGTTTTTCTTTATTCATAATGGATACGTTCAATACCTGCGAAAGCACTCGGAAAAATATCGAGCGTGCGGATTGCTTGGTAGATAATTCGAAAATGACCGCATGTCGGGCGCGCGGCGGGAGAGGCTCGCTCGAGGGGCGGCGCGGGCGCGCGGTATGTGATAGCAGTCGCCCGTCGCCGCGGCGACTACTAGCAGTTACCGCGCGGACACCGCGCCGACCGCTCGTCTACACCGCGTGATCAGCGAGGCGTCACTACCGAGCAGTCTGATAGCGGAAAGCTTGCTGACACCGAGCTGTCTGCTAATTTATGTTGTCAATATAAACTATACCGCAAGGCCACGACTTAAAACCCATATTTGAATGAAATTTTATTAGTCGGGTGGTAGCAGAGTCGTGTAAGTGGGCTATGACCTTAAGACTGTATGGCTTTATTTTGCTCGCCCACAGACTTGGAGATGCATAGATAATTGCTTCAACGATTTTCGTATCCCAATGGGTATCGTTTTCTAGTAAATTGAGTTCTTCACATGCAGCACGATATGTTGGGAATATTGTACCCTTAACAGTCCGTAGTGACTCAAATGACGTTGGTCCACGCACATTTACCAGCAACAACCGCAAATAGAAGCGTTCAACATTCTTTGGATGAACTGTATACATGCGACCAAGAGCATCAGTAGAACGCACATCCGGATATAGTAATCAACTCAGTTATAAAAGTCAACTCAATAAGTTATCAAAGTTCGTTACAATTCCTTTTTGCGCGATTTTTTGTTGGCAAAATCTCCCCAAATTTGCCGCCCTAGGCTCGAGCCTACTCAGCCTGCTGGTAAATCCGCCACTGTCTGTCCCTACACCATTCCCCCGCTACACATAATATAAGTTTACATCACTTCACACAAAGATTTCGGTACAACAAACACAACTGGTAACTCACTGTGCGTAAGCACTTGGTAGCCTTTTGCCAGCAAAAGCACAACCATTCTGGATTACGCCGACCACCACTCCTTCCCCTGGGACGCGACCTACGCTAGTAATTTCGAGCGCGGTCCGGCTTGCTATTAGCAAAATAAAACATGTGTGAGACATATTTACAAAGGAATAAGGGATTATGACTTGTCTGCTTAATTTGAGCATTGTTACTTTGCGCTTGAGTCTGCACTCTTGACGCCCTTTGGGAACTTTGATAAGGCCTGCGCTGCGGTCTCTGCCGCCGTCGGCGAGGCGTAGACGACACCGATGGCGGCAGGGATGGCAGAGGAGGCGGCGAGGAGGGCTGAGGAGGCAACCCGGGTAACATAGGCTGCGTCGGCTGGGGTGGCGACAGGCAAGGCAGCGATATCGACGGCACAGGCAAAAGCTGTTGCAGGTCATTTTTGTCTTCATTTGTGCTAAAAATGTATAACCATTTCAATTCACACTGCCTTCCACTTATTCAAATCTTACATCAGCTTCACAACAAAAACATAGTAACAATTGGGTGATATAATAGCGAAAAAAGAGGGTACACCACAAAACCGAAAAATGTATTGCTTCAAGAAAGCATAGTTACTAGCAAACTTACGCATGCTGGGAAATGTTCATGTACACCATCTCATGCGGCTGTTCTTCAGATGATGCCTGTTAGAAAGCAAAGCCAGCTATAAGCAACACAAACTCTACAAGAAATGAGAAAGTGAAAGTAGGTAGTTAGTGTTAATGAAATAGTAGATAAATCTAAAATTATAATGAGTGCTAACCTGAAAAAAAGGGTCTTGTGCAACATTGGGAATGGGCCCAATATCTCGGCCAATAATATCTGCCACCCTCTCTTCTATTGCAGAGAGGGTGATATTCATAGGAGGCCCACCTCCTGTGCCACGCTGTGAGAGGGCAAGGCAAGTTTATTTTGCCCTTACCCTACTCTTCATATCATGCCAAACCTGAAAAATAATAATATTCTTAACACTTATTAAAACTGTTGCATTGTACATCATTTCTGACATACCTATATGGTTGGTTGTTCAAAGATGACTTGCAAAGCATTAACATCATTCACTAAAGTTTAGGTACTAACTTTGGCCCACTCTTTGGGCAGTCTTGCTGGGCCCTCGCTGTTCAAGCCACCTGCGCATTCACGCCACAGGCGTGTTGATAGGGCTCGTCCCTCTTTGGACCTGAGTCTGCCAAGAGCCAAATCTCTGTGGCCCTCGGCAAACTCAGTGGTGGTGCGGCGTCCTCGGTCCATGTTGTCTATAAAACCACAATAAAATACATGATCTATATCAACTTCAACTCTTGCTTAATAGCTTCAGTGAAAGGATATGATCACGATTGTCTCCAATGTCAATTAGATCATAAAACAGTGGACTTTAGCTCGGAGATTAGAATTTTGGACTATGGATTTTGCTCGCAAACACAAAATAAAAAATATAATTTAAGCACTTACCTTACAAATTACCTTAACTTACAAAAGGGGCCCGGGGCGCGCAAATTTTGAGAGGTTTTACCAACCCAAGGTAACTCAACTCACTGTGCGTAAGCACTTGGTAGCCTTTTGCCCGTATAATGATAAAAGCACAACCATTCTGTCTACAAAGTCTACAACTTCCACACTAAGCTTTCTATTACTGCTACCAGATCTGATGAAAAGCTGCTTTCCTTGCTCGGGCCGCATTTGACGATACCGCCGCTATTTCTGACGTTCGGGTCGCCTCGGTAACCTTGTCAGCTATCACCGCTAATTTCAAAGTCTTTAACCTCTGCCACTGCCATCAACACTGCCTGTACTACGCCGGCAGGTGGCAGTTCCACATAATCTTCTGTGTGGCATCCGGTATTTACCCGCACGCCAAATCTCGCATGCGTTTTAGGAGCTGCGATGGTTGTTGACTGCCCATCTCCATCTCTCCTAACAATTTTTGGAATTGTCGTTTCTCGGACTCTTCAAAAACTTGCTGCAATCGTTCCTTGGGAGACTGGTATTTTCCTGTGTCTGGTGGTGATAAAAGCAAGTCGCTCACTTGTTGCATAGCCGTCTTGTTAAGCTTCGTCACCACTAAATTTTGCTTGGCGATGACCGCTAGCTTCTAATTATCCACCGCCGCCTCAGATTGCACGAACGCCTTGGTTGATCCGCCCTAAACTCGGGTATTCTCCACGATACCGTAATAGAAAGTGCTGACGAATCCTGCTCCTCCACTTTTGGCCTTGTCGCTCCCATTGGCACACATTGACATTTTGCGTAGCCTACAGAGCCTATCAGTTTAATGTTTATTTCATAACTTTACTTTCCATTAATGTTCACTTTACAGTCACTGGCCACAGTTTTATTTACTAAATTAATAATACTAATAGATAGTATTCGTAATATATTTATATACTGGTTTATACTGGCTTCCTTAAAAACTCGACAATGCTTTCCGGAACCTTCGACTCTTCCCTAACAGCATCCAGTTCAGCCACCAATATCAATCTGTTCATGTTATATTTGGGGCACTTAAACATGATATGGTGTGAGTCCACCACTTCTTCATTACACTCTGAACATTTTGCGCTGACTTATATATTGAGCGTGTGTAAATGGGCCGGCACACGACAGTGCCCGAACCTCCAATCTGTTTATGATGGACATGAATTTTCTATGGTCAATGTCCTTACACTTATGGGAAGATGAATAATTGTATGGAGTGTTGCCGTACATGACTTATCGTATTATTTTTTCAATAATCATTCCTTCCGTTCGTTCTTTATTTTACAATAGTGGCAACTCCAACTATTTCATTTAAACATTTTTTTTCGTTTTAAGTCATTTGAGCATGCCCGCGTGTGTGCGCGCGTTAGTAATGGTATTATAGGTCTGTACGATATCTGGCCTAACAAGAACAGCTTTATGGGCCAAATCGTCGAAACACTCCCAATCAAAGTTACGACGACGACAGAGAGTCTTATAGTGACCCGTGCCTCCGGGTTTACCTGAAATATATTCTACTACAGCACCTAATTCAAATATTTTGTCTGAAAGCAATAGTTCTTGTGGAATGCTATATAACTGTAGTACATAGTCTAATTAAAAAAAAATATGTAGGTACTCCGAAATTGAATAACTCGTACAAACTTTGCCAGTACAATTTACGATTTTTAATTTGGAAATTAGTTACAACATCGTCTGTCATGACAGAAGCAGAGGAATTTAGGAATTTTACACCTTGATCCGATATTGATCCGGTATGACACATTCTTGCTCACAGTTCTAAAAACATTGCTTTTACTGCACGGAATTTTATTTACACTTACAAATAGGTGTTTGAACTGGTTGAACGTAGCCTTCTGTCCCTCTAGGCTCACTGGCACACTGTTTCCGCGGCGTGACGGTACTTGAATTGATTACCAAATCACTACTTCCAGTACGCTACAGTCTGGTCAATTGATGTTGGAAGTGTGAGTTAAACGAACGGATATTTTTCACTAACTGACATTTATTATTAGTTAATAGATCAAGTAAAAGACGGTACTACATTGACATATGTTTATGCGTTTTGTTATCTTATTTTAACATCTCCACTTAACAAAATCAACAATCAAATATGTATCTAATAACTATGAAACAAAAGAAATACCAAGCTTTTTAAAAAAATAATAATGTTTAACAGACCCAAAACTTTTGGTTAATAATATCAGTTCCTAAATATGATATTTTAACAAAATTATTAGACACTGCTTCTCTTACAAAATGATACCTGATATCAATATGTTTTGATATCCGGTGGAAAATTGGACTTAATGCTAGTGTTTGAGCACTTTGGCTATCATTGTATCAATTAGATCCGATTTTCCAAGGATTTCACACAATATAATTTTTAAATAAATTGCCTCTGTACTTGCTTCTGAAATAGAAATATACAGCTGCAGTGCTGGATAAGGCTACATTTCTTTGTTTTCTACATTCATAATAAATTACTGTATTTGACAATTTAAAACAAAAACCAGAGAATGATTTCCTATCTTTTATATCTGAACCCTATGTAGCATAACAGTTGCAATCATTTAGGTAAAATAATGTAATTAAATAACTAGAAAAAAAATTCTGAAAGAAAAGGACAATTAAAAACGGCTTATCACAACATCACATGATCACTTGTTGAACCGTCCGATGTAGATTCACCGAACAATTCAGTTTTCTTGACACTGAAAGCTTTTTTTCCGTATGGTCATCGTTACGTCTCCGTCATCATTGGATGGTTCAGAATTCAATATGTAAGTTGGATACATCACCACAATATTTTTTATCACTTTTATTTCGCAGTCATTTCTGGAATATTGTACTGTCGCGAAACTTTACAAATACTACCGCCATTATTAATTGCTGTAATAGCATTTTGGAGGTCCTCTTCCGTGTACTTTGTGATTAACTTTGTCGGTGCTAGGTATGTGAACCTCTAATAGCAAATGTACTTATGTGCTGGAGGTGCATATACTTCGCTAATTAACAACCACAATCAGAAATTTACAGAATTACTTATATCAATCACACAAATCAACAAAAACAGGAAAAATAGGTTTTGGCACGACCACAGTCTCCACCGGATCTTCTCGAAGGCGCCCAATTTGGCGTCGTGGCGCATTCTATTGTATTATTCAAATTTGAAAATGATTGATCGCGGTACCGGACAGGTAACATGCCAGTGCGTTTACCCGGGCTGCGTGTCTCTCTCTCGCTGTTTGTTTAGTGCGTCATCAAGTCTCTTATTTTATTTTATTCTACATGGAAAACAAACAGCTGCTTAATAATAAACTAGTTAAATGAGAATATACATTAGAGAGCCTTAAACAGTTTTCACTTTTAGTACATACAAATATATTGTGTCCTGTAAGAAAGTAATACAGTTTTAAGTAATAAACAGAGTCAAATAGCGTAATTGTAACTAGCGAAATAGTTCAAATACAATTATTACATTTGGGTAATACTAGTTAGAAAATAATTCTTTATTAATTAACTTTTTTAACGTTTTATGCCTCATCATAAACAGGTCTACATCTACAGAATAATTTGAATTGAAAATATTAACAGTTCGCGGGAAAAAAGATATTTTTGACGGTAGTTACGCTCGTATTGTTCCAAAATCCAGCTAAAATCTTTGACATTGCCTGGCCCATACAGGACAGGGCTATACCTAGTTGTTGCTTGGCCCGCAACATTTGATCCCGGGTGCGGGCTGAATCAGTCAAAGCGACCTTGACCTCTGGATTAACTTCAGGCGCTTAAAGAAGGAGACAATCCTTTGGTATTTTATTTGCCTTTAAAATATCCTTCACTTCTTCACTGTCATTCAATAGTATGTTTTCCTACCTTGAGCTTATAAGAACATTTAGTTCTGATCCATAATCTTCTTCTGTGGGTTTTTCATCACCCAAGGCAACCAATAACTCGTCTGGTATTTGAGTTGTCTCAGGGTTTTCACCAATAATTATAGCAGGATCAGCAATGGATACGGGTTATCTTCTAGCACCTCATAACCAGCGAACATAAGATAATGTATGTGTAAGGGCCACATTCACCATGCTGATTAAACTTTGCCATCTCTTCTTCTGTTTTTACATAAAAATTCTTACTTGACATACACAATACACATTTATCTTTTTTTGGGATGTGGAATCCAATGTTAAAAGTATTCTTGAACCAGCAAGAAAATGTTTTGTGTGACATACACTTTTCTTCACCGCAGTGATCTTGGTAAGTGCGGTAAAAATTTGATACATTTTGAAATTCTTCAGGAAGATACAATTTTGTGGAGTCTCTTCGACAGTAATGAGATGGCAACAGAGGAAGTTTATTTATGAACTCTTTGGCTTTTTGATGACATCCTCCTATGTTTTATTGTGGCCTCCACCAATTCCTCGTCCATCTTCTTTTGTGAAACCATCGACCATCATATCTAACTACAGTGAACGTACGTGAACCTTTGCGTTACGACTAACGTAGCGATTAAAAATTGTTGGCATACTTACGTCTACCTTCGTTTATGCACTATTCATAAGTTTTAGACCTAAGCGACGGAGAATTTTTGCTGCTTTTAACAGTCCGTTTTATAGCACATTGTGCTATCCAATCTTTCCTTCTTTCATAGCTGTTCAAATCCCAAAAAAGCTTATGTATACTTTTACGCCCGAGATTAATAATCAATCTTGATCAAATTTTTGCCATCTAAGATCGATATTCCAATCCATTTTTCGGGAAATGCTTGCCAATAACCTATATGTAGATTGATATGCAATCTGTCTATGGGAGGGCGGATCACAGACAAAAGATTGGCCTCTGTTAGGAAATGACAGTTTTTACTTGCCAATAACCACTGTCCATTTTGACATTTGGTTCGATCGTTGTAATGACCTCACTTGACATTGGCAGAATTGTCCAAAAGGACAGAGCCATATTCTATACGACTCCCAGTCACAGTTGCTTAGCTTATACTTTGGTAAAGGATCAAGGGGAGGAATACGCCTTCTAGAATTAATGAGAGAGGAAATCAGAATAGGGAAGTCGTCGCTACCATACGATAAAGACAGCCGTTTCCAATCAAGAACAGGAGATAACTGGGAAGAACAGACAGAAATATCTACAAAACTAGGGCATTGTCCTGGAATTATGTGACGCGTAGGCGACCCATCATTCAGAACACGCAAATTAAAATCATCAATAAGATCAACCAACCTAGAGCCTAAACAATCATCATTTGGAGCCCCCCATAAACTATGATGGGCATTAAAATCACCTAACAATACAAGGGGAGGAGGAACCGATTCAATTATATTATTTAGAATAGGAATAACTGAGGGGTCTTTGCGTGATATGTAGACAGATACATATGACACATTCCCCCATACGAGCAGCAACTATATTTAAATTTTCATTTTGATACTGAGGTAAATTTATAGAAGTAAATAAACAATTATTTCTAATAAGGAGAGCAGAGCCCCCCAACCGGTCTGCTCTGTCACTCCTAAGCACATTAAAGCCTGATAATCTGAAGTTAGAACCTGGCTTTTACCAAGTCTCAGAAATAGCAATTATTGATAAATTAAACTTATTACTAAGGTATATCAGATCTGATGTGTTTGAGAGTATACTTCTAGCATTCCACTGAAGAACACAATCCATTTTTGTAGTATTTAAAAAGAGTAATAGAAATGTCATTAATGATTTTGATAGCAACGGGGTCCGGTAAATTAGCATTAAAAATTGTATTAGTTAAAAATTTTGCAAGGGAACAGAAAGGGCTTCAGAATACAGTTTTTTTGTAGGAGAAAAAAGTTTAGCAGCTTCTTGATACGAGGAACTATGAGAAGACATATGCCGTTTGATATTAGTTTGTCTTGTGAACTCTGGACAGATTCTGCTAGATGCTAAATGGGAACCTGAACAATTGACACAGAAGTGTTCCTCAATGGAACACAAGGAGACATCATGTTCAGCACCACACTTGAAACACCGTGGTTTGCTTCTACATTGTGTGCGAGTATGACTAAAGCGACAACAGTGGAAACATTGGATGGTCGGGAAGATGTAAAGTTCAACAGGAATAGAAGAATAAAAGGAATAAACATGCGAAGGTAAGGCCTGACCATCGAATGTTGCCACTATCGTCTGTGTCGGGATCCACACTGGACCCTCAGAATCTACAGATTTTCGGCTTAAACGACGGGCTTTTATAATTGCACCAAAACCCACCGGCACTTTGATATTCTGGATAAACTCTTCCTGAGACCATTCGGTTGGTATACCTTTCAAAATACCCATTCTAGTTATATTATATGTAGGTATGAATGTTCTATAGTTGTTTTCATATAATATTGGGTTTTGTAGAAATAGATTAGCATCTGAGGCAGACTTGAATGAGATAGCAAGCCTGTTACGACCAATGCGTTTTACACCATCTTGTAATACATTTTTAAGTTTGTTCTTGTAAAGGAAGTGTCCAAATTTAATAGGATGTAGCGAAGTCCCACTCTGAGGGGAAGCAGAGATAAGCTCCACATGAACAAGATATGGACCACTGTCCATGTCTGTGTACAAACTCCTAAATGGGTTGACACCTGGGGAAACAGTAACACTACGAGGGATGCCTTTTAAGTTTTGTCGTTTGAAGGAAAAAACACAACTAGAACCTTATAGTACTTTTTATTGTTTTTCAAAGTATTCACCACGTAGCTTAATACACTTTTCCATTCGCTCAAACCAGTTATTATAACATTTATTCCACTCTAAAGTGGGGGTGTTCAAAATGGCTGACTTGAAAGCGTCGACTGCTTCTTCACTGGACTGGAACCTTTGACCACGAAGACTTTTCTTAATTTTAGGAAATGTAAAAAAATCGTTAGGTCTTAGGTCAGGACTGTATGGAGGATGGTCAAGAATTTCTACTTTTTCCTGCTTCAAATACTCAATCGTTTGACGAGCGCTGTGTGAACTTGCATTGTCGTGGTGCAGGATGATGCGTCGCTTTGAGTTAGATTTTCGAAGTTCGGCGATGACTTGTGGTAAACAAACTGTGGTATACCACTCTGCGTTAACCGTTCTACGATCATCAAGTGCAATAGTCGCAACATGGCCGGTTTTTCTAACGAACGTGGCCACCATCTTCTTTGAAGTGCTTCGAGAACGAACAACTTTAGTCGGCTTTGGCTCGTCTTGAAAGACCCAGATTGTAGATTGTTGTTTGGAATCAGGATCGTAGGCATAGATCCAAGATTCGTCACCACTGATGATGTCGTAGACGTGATTTGACTCTCCTCGGTTGAACCTTTGCAGAGTTTTCTTACACCATCTGACGCGGGCCGCCTTGTGATCGTCGGAAAGCAGATGCGGTATCCAACGGCAAACTAGCTTTCTTACACCAAGCGCTTCATGCAAGATCTTCTGAATGGTTGTCCCTGAGATGCCTAATAGAGCCTCTATCTCTCGATACGTCACATGACGATCTTCGAGAATTAGTTGTCTCACTCCAATGATGTTATCTTCAGTGAATGCAGATTTTGGGCGACCTCCGCGAGATTTGTCACTAACACTAGTATGTCCACGCTGGAATTCTAAATACCAGCGTTCGACAGTCCGCAGACATGGGGCTTCATCCCTGAACACAGATATTAGCTCTTCAAAACACTGAAGCCGTGTCAGGCCTCTTCTAAAGTTGTAGAAAATTATTGCACGAACATTTTCCTTAGAAAGATTCATTTTCGTACGTAACCTGACAGATTCTAATCGACGCTGTGACTAAACAATAACATTAATCCTAATACATTCAACTGTTTTGAGATTCGAAATTTAAACACATTCGAATATAGAACAGTTCCAAATTCAAAATTGCCGGGAATTATGGAAACGACAGAACTTAAAAGGCATGCCTCGTATCCATAGCAACCTCGGTCGGAGCAGCTGGCAGAGCAGCAGAGTCTGGAGATGATAAAATTGTAGTCTTCTTTTTTGTGTATGAACAATTTTATTAAAGTTAACTTTTTTTTTTAAAGAAGGCGAACTAATAAGCTTTTTTAATTATTTTCTCCTGGGGAGTCTTTCAGGATCCTTAATACTAACATAGTCATTTTGAGACAAAAAAGCGTCGGCTTCTAATAATGAAATAAGAGGATCAGCAGCAGATCAACACTAATTAAAACTAAACTAAACTACTAAAACTATACTACATACACAAATAACACAATAAATAATATTATTTTAAAAACTTTCACTAAAAAGCTACCGCCCTCTTCGAAATCCCGCCTAAAAAACCATATTGTAAAAAAAAACAATCGCAGATTGCAATCCAAGAAATTTCGGGGATTTTAAGAAAGTAATCGTTCATAGTAATTACGATTTGGCACAAGTTATGGCATTTTCAAGTGATAGTGATGATAGTGATATGGAGGTCCTTGCTCTGTTATCCGACTGGGACACCGACAGCGACGCTGATGATAGACAACGTGCTGATTCACGAAGACTGAAAAGGGTAAACTACATGCTAAGTCTTGATGATGCGGAATTCACCTTTAGATTTAGGTTATCTAAAGCTGCAGTGAATTCTCTATTACCCCAGTTGATGCCGTTTATCCTTGTAACTTCTACAAGGTATGCAAACTAGTTAGAAACAATGTGTACATGTGCATTTTATCTTTTGCAACTAATTGTTAGAATTGTGTATATAATCTCATAAGTTGTCATTCAAACTAGAAGTCTCATGTGTTAACTCTCTTGTTGTTGGTTTGACAATCTAAGAATCCAACAAGTGTTTATTCTGTAATAATTTTATTTTACAGGAATCATGGTGTTTCGCCACTCCATCAACTCTTGTTATCGTTACGGTTTTATGCACTAGGTAGTCAAGGACAGACACCGGTATTAAAGTAAAAAAATACTTTATTTAATTAGGACGTCTGCTCTACAAGAGCTGTGAGATGTGAATGAATCGCTGACAATGGTGACTTTCTTATATACTTTTACTGAAGGTTAAATGAAGTTCATGTACAATGGTGTTTAGTCTAGAGGTTAATGAAATAAACAGTTATTACTAATAATGTGACCTTCAAGCTTATAGTTAACAGGAAATAACTGTATGTGGACGAGTATGAGGTAACATAACTCCTCCCTCCGTAAGTTCAAACTCTCTATTCGCAGAATGGTGAGTTTGATTCTTCCTGAAGAATGACATGATTTTAGTTTTGTTTTTAAACAGAATTAAACTTATAAAAATTACAAATATTACATAAATTACTAAGGTTCCTATGCTTATACTATGCATATTCACTATATAATTTTGATTGTCTTTAATGGGATCTTCACTTAACATATGCGACAAAAATTGCAAGTTGTCCAGGTCAGTTTCGTCCAAGTTGATGGGCTTCCGCTGGATGTTGCTCGGTGTTATGATATTGGGCAGGTTGAAGACCGGTGTGCCGTGGAACATGATGTGTTCTGCTTGTACTTGACGTTTTCTTAATACAATTCTTCCAACTCTGACTTCACAAGAGTCATTAAGGGTCATGATGTATGTGCCCAAAATATTATGTTGATTTATGTCCTTTTCACAGTACTCTGTTAAAAGTATATGGGATCCAGAGTATAGTAGCCATATGTTTGATTGAATTGGCTTAATCTTGACATCCGAAGTCTCGACAGGAATTGGAGAACATGATGTGATCTTGTTGGCGAATTTCATCAGATCTGTGATACACGTGTCATCATCCACTGGTGATATGTCAGTTTCATAGCAGAGGAGTTCTCCGTCTTCTACTTCTTTGCAAGGCTTGGAGAGTAGAAATGTTTTCAAACCTTTCGCAAGGAACTGGGTATATTTTGGAATTATTAGAAGGGTGGTATTTGATTTGGAATCATACATTGGAAAAGGATGAAGGGTATAGTAATTGTAAGTGTCTAATTGGACAGTTGGCACTGTTATGACAAAAGTCACCTGCTTTCCTTTTACATAGGTTTTAATATTAACAGTGTTCTATCTTAATCAGATTCTCAATCTTAACTGGATACATTAATTTTTCCTCTTGTTCAGCATCTTTTAAAATGTTATAAAATTCATCTATATCTAATATTGATTGATGTAAAATGTGAACTCTACTAAAAGCTATGGCGGTCTCTACTTCATCTAAACGGATTAACAGTACTTGAAAGTTATGAATTAACAAATCGTAAGTATTTAAAACGATATTCTTAGTTTGCTGGAATTGAGTTTCATTTAAGATTGCTTCTATTTCATCTATGGTTTTACTTAACACGATGAAATTATTTCTGGTATTGTTAGTAAAGTTTACAAATGCACCTACTGTTTCTGAGATTATAGTCATCTTTTTAAGAATTGCATTTTGTTTAGTTTGAACTTCATTGATAAGATTGTCGTATCTTATTGCATCTTCGTTATCTAGATTTCCTGTGATAACCTTTAGTATAGAACCCAATGGATTAACTAAACCACGTTTAACTCTAGAAGTGGGAACCAATTGATTATATCTTTCTAGGGTAATGTTTAAAATATATTCCGTCTGTAATTGGGCGTCCACTATACTACCATCTAAAATATGTATCTCTAGCTTTTCCTTTAAATACTCATTTATTTGATTATACTTATTGATGTTATATTCAATACTATCACTAACAAGTCCTAAATCTAAAATCTTAAAAATATGCCAGTTATAGAGGCTGATGTGCGCTTGACCTTGTTTAATGGGTAAGACACCCGGGTTTCCTTCAATCGGCTGAAGTTGAAGCGCCAGGTTTTGGGCTGCCTGAGTTGCCACCAGGAGCATGAACCTGTGAAGGACGTTTCACGTCTTTTAACGGAACTTTTGTATTTCTTTGTTGAGTTTGCACTGTAACAGTGTTTCGTTTAATGTCTCCTGTAATTTGGGCTTTAGTAAAGCGAGGTTTATCTTTACTACGCCTAACGTTAACTCCTTTTATAAAGACTGTATCTCCTTTCTTTATATTAAACTCTTTTTCTCCTCCTTGTTTCTTCTGTATTTTAACTTTGTTTTGGACTATTTTGTCCGTTAAGAATTCGTATAAGTATTTGGTTCGTTTTAAATGTTCTAATACTAATTTCTGAGTATAGTTTTTGTTAAAGTCTACATCAAATGTACTAGAGGAATCTGTATGTCCAAAGACAACTTCGAATGGCGTAAGACCAGTTGTTGAATGTATTGACTGGTTGTATGACATAATTGCATACGTCATTACTGATGCAGCATCTGTAATTTTCCTATCGTATTTAGCTATCCTGTAAATTTCTATGATTGTAGAATGGAATCTTTCTACAATGCCCATTGAATTTGGATTATGAGGAGTTCCAATGTGTAGGTCAATCTTATAAAACGTTAACATTTCCTTTAGTAAGTTGTTATTAAATTCTGATCCTGGATCTGCACTGATCTTTCCTGGTATTCCATAGATTGAAAAGTATTTTATTAAAGCTCTAATTGTTTCTGGTGTTGATCTATTTGGTACTTCAAAGGCTTGTCCTAATTTGCTAAAGGCATCTACTATTGTTAGGAAATATTGTCCTTCTATTGAAAATAGATCTATGAAAATTTCTTGGAATGGTTTCGATTGTGTCTGAGTTAACTGTAATTCTGGTTTCAATGGTTTCCTATCGTACTTCATTTTCTTACATGTCTCACAAGCATTGATGATGCTAGCGACTGTTTGATCGAGGTTATTCCAATACTAAGTACGTTTAAGATGGGCTATGGTTTCTTTAATTCCACGATGACAAGTTTTTCCTTCATGGTACTTCAGTACTATTTCCCGTTGTTCGTCTTCATTTTCTATGTATACTACTCGCTCGGTACATTCAAATAATTTAATAGAATCTTTTTTAAACAAGTGTGTAACTACGTCTGAAAATTGTTTGCGATGTCTTTCATCTTCGAAATATAAAAATTGTTTAACTTTTGGTCGGATATATTCTTTTAAGAATGTTTTAATTAGTTCAATGTTATTTACTGGTAAGTGAACTTCGAATACTTTTTGTTTGTCTCTTGATAAGTTCTTTACGCTACATTCATTTTTATTCCACGTATATATTAGTAATTGATTTGGTTTCGTATCAATGGCTTCCTTCAATATCGGTATATCAGAGGAATCCGTGTTTTCATCGGAATGTATTGTTTCTATTGGCGAACTCGGTCTCTCTGATGCGGTGAGCGTTCTACTATCTATCGATGGAATTGGAAACGGTGATTTTATTCTATTGGAATTTTCTGATGAGATGGTTAACACTTCGTCCTCTGATGAGGAGGTAACTACTGTACTATTTGATCCTCGTCTATCTGTATTTACTTTCATTGATAATCTGTCTGAATCTAAAGCGTTAATTTTAATTCGCGAAAGAGCGTCTGCGTTACTGTTTTGTTTGCCCGGTTTATATTCGACTTTATAATCATATTCTGCTAAACGTAATCTCCAGTTTGTTAATCTATTACCTGGTTCTTTAATCGAATTTAACCATACTAATGGTCTGTGATCACTAAGTATTAAAAATTTCTGTCCATACAGGTACGGTCTGAAGTGTTTGCATGCCCAAACGACTGCTAGTAACTCCTTTTCGATTGCACTATAGCGCGTCTCTGCACCGTTAAGAGTTCTACTGGCAAAAGCTATCGGCTTATCACTTCCTACTGTTCCTTGTGACAGTACAGCGCCTATTGCAAAGTTCGATGCGTCCGTTGTTAAGAGAAACGGTTTCGTGAAATCAGGGAATTGAAGTAAAGGGGCATTAGTTAATAATTCTTTACATTTTTCAAATGCGTCTACATACTCTTTCGTGATATTAACCTTATTCTTTTTCTTTAAACAGTTCGTTAATGGTTGAGTTATTTTAGAAAAGTCTTTGATAAATTTTCGGTAGTATCCTATCAATCCTAAAAAGCTTTTAATTTCTGTTGGTGTTTTAGGTAAGGGAAATCTTAAAACTGCACGAATTTTATCATCATTTGGCTGAAGGCCATTTTTAGTAATCGTGTGTCCCAAATATAGGACTTCCTTTTTTAGGAACTCACATTTGTCTAGAGTGACTTTTAAATTCGTTTCTCTGAGTCGATTGAAGATCGTCCTCAGTTTCTGTATATGTTCTTCCAAACTTGTGGAGAATATAATAATATCGTCCAGATAAACTAAGCAGTGAATACCTTGCAAACCTCTTAGCACATTGTCCATTGCTCTTTGAAAGGTTGCAGGAGCTGTCTTTAGACCAAAGGGCATTCTTTTAAATTCATAATGTCCTGATTGTGTTGTAAAAGCAGTTTTTGATTGATCTTCCTTAGTTACTTCAATTTGGTGGTAGCCACTGGCTAAATCAAGTGTTGAAAAATATGATGCTTTACCTAATCTATCAAAAAGATCGGATATATTTGGAAGGGGATATTTATCGTCTATAGTCTGTTCGTTTAGTCGCCTATAATCAATCACCATACGAAATTTACGTTCACCTGAAGCATCTAGTTTCTTTGGCACCAGATGTACCGGAGCACTCCAAGGCGAATGCGATTCTTTAATAATGTCATCTTTTAATAATTTATCTACTTGTTTACGAATCTCTTCGTTTTCGCTGGGTGAGTGTCTATAAGGTCTTATGTATATCGGGTCCTCGTGATTTGTCCTGATCTTATGTTTTACCTGATTTGTAAAAGTTAAGGGAATCTGTTCGTTATAAAATATATCTTTAAATTCTTCACAAAGTTCCTCTATGCGTGATCTTTCTTCAGAATTTAAGTGATCTAATCTTAATTTTTGTAGATTCTGTTCTAAAATATTATTGACGTTCGTTTTGTTTATGTTGTTTCTTTTTTTACAAAACTCTCCGCCATATTTTGGTGTATCTATTGGTTTATCAAAAATTATGGTTGCGTCTTGATCTGTACTATTTGTGATGATTGTTTGCGCAAATGAATCTATACAGGTAACAATAGCGTCAGGCATTTGAATACCTGGCTTAAACTCAATAGAGTTTACCATTGCACTACCATTACACAAAACTGTGGGAATTTTTGCACAAACTTTTGATTTAGCTGGAATCATGATTTCATAAGGTTTGTTATAAATTATTGGAATCTCTGTGTTTCGTGTTCTAAGGATTTGGTTCTTCATATCAATGTTTGCTTCTAATTCCTTTAATAAATCGGAACCTATCAGTCCGTCATATCTGTCATCTACGTCATATATATAAAATTTATGAAATAATTCGGTTTGAAAAGTCTCAGTTAGGGGAATGTAAGCCACCTCATTGTGTCGACTTCTACCATGAGTGCTTATAACTTCGAAGGGTTCAATGCATATATAATAAGTAAAGAATTGACTTGCTAACCTGGGACTAATGAATGATCTAGTACTACCAGTGTCGAGCATAAAAATTGCGTTTAGTTCTGGTATTTGAATATGCGGAAGTTTGAGAGTAACATTGATATTAATTTCGATCAGTTCTGTTGGTCCGTTGGCGAGGCTGGTATGGGAAAATTTTCTGGAGGTTCTATTACGTCTGTCTGAGTCATCTCGTCTGTTATCTCATCAATTGATGTTGGCTCTTGGTAATATACTTCATATGGGTCGTAATAGTAATGTCCTTCCTCTACGTTTTCGTCATCTAATAAATTGTTCCTTACGGTCCTCATTGTCACGTCCGTGTCATTCGTTGGTTTGTTTTGTACACCGAATTTAAATTGTTGATTTGGGTTTGGTCTGAAAAATCCTGATTGCTTATAGTTGTTTAATTTGTTAGGGAACTGTGCTGGTCCAGGGCCTAATCTTTGAGGGAAATTAGGTCTATTCATTTGATTATGTTGGAAATTAGGTTTAAATCCGTGATTCTGCGGAATTCCGAACTTAAACTGTGGTCTAAACTGATTTGGAACAAAGTTTTGTTTGAACGGCTGCAATTGATTCGGTTGATTTCCGAATTTGACTTGCATTGGCGATGGTTGTTGCACCATTTGTCTAATTGGATTTGGATTTGCGTTTTGTGCAGGTTTAACTTTATTTTTAGCGTTGTATCGTGTTTGGAAATTAACTTCCTCAACTACTACACTAAGCGCCACCTCTAATGTCTCGCATTTATTGAGTCGCACGAATCTAATCAAATCCTCTGGAAGGTTATATAAGAATACGTTAAGCGACATGTTGTTATATATTATCATTTTCGCTGCTTTAATACCCTCGTCAGTTAATAAATTTACTTTGCTAAATAGCGAACTCCTAACATTTTGAATTCTGTGACAAAATTCTATATATGTTTCGTTAGGTTTGATTTTAATGCTCTCTAATTCTATTGCTATACATGCTTCCGTTCTTGGATCTCCGAAATGTTGTATTAGCAATTCTTTTAGGCTATCCCATGAGCTGATATTTTGTCTTTCGCTCACTAGTACAGCTGCTTTACCGGCTAATCTGCTCGTAATACTATGATATATATATGTCTGTTGCACTACGTTAGTATCACCTCTGAAGTTTCTAATAACGTATTCACATTTTTCTATAAATAAATTTAATAATTTCTCATCTCCATCGTATCTAGGAATAATATTTAATATTTCCTTAGGAATAAGAGCGATTGGATTGCTCATTTTAATTACTTACGTTACAATTTGTAAAATAAAGTTTAATCTAAAGTTATCAAATCTGACGATGCTTGTTCAGTATAAGATAAACTAACCTAAGTCTGGCGATTTTTGTCCAGTGAACTTAACCTAAGTCTGGCGATTTTTGTCCTGACGTGCCTTCTACTAACGTAACCCCCGCGATTTTAACCGGAGTTACGGTTTCCGACACGATTTTTGTCGAATCTTCGCGATTTTTAACAAATAAACGACACTAAACGAATTTAATCGCGTAATTTCCGTGATTTTTGACCGAAATTACGGATTACCCCAATCTATTGGCGATTCTTGTCCAATTAAACCAGGAAATAGGCAGGGAATGAGATGGATTGCGAAATAGTTTTACTTACACGCTACTCGGTCCCATGCCGATTCACACCCCAAACGTCTTCGGTAGTTGTCTGACAAATTTATTTGTTCGGTAGGTTCTATGAATGCTGGTCTTCTGCGTTCGGTACTCGGTGAGGATCGATGCTTGTATCACAACACTAAGCGACTTTACGCGACACTGATTCTACCACCAGGCTGCGCCAGTCAAGGACAGACACCGGTATTAAAGTAAAAAAATACTTTATTTAATTAGGACGTCTGCTCTACAAGAGCTGTGAGATGTGAATGATTCGCTGACAATGGTGACTTTCTTATATACTTTTACTGAAGGTTAAATGAAGTTCATGTACAATGGTGTTTAGTCTAGAGGTTAATGAAATAAACAGTTATTACTAATAATGTGACCTTCAAGCTTAATAGTTAACAGGAAATAACTGTATGTGGACGAGTATGAGGTAACATAACTAGGTACTATGTTGATATCTATAGCTGACTTTGTTGTAGTGTCTACATCAACAGCGGGAAGAATAGTTCGTGATATATCTTCTGCAATCTCGACCTTGCATGATCAGTACATTTATGTTCACCAACAAAGTTCAGAAAAATTCTACCGAATTGGACACTTCCCTCGAGTTCTTGCTGCAATTGATTGCACTCATATACGTATTCAGTCACCATGCGAGTACTTAATTAATAACACATGTAGGAATAACTTAAAATAAGTTAATATAGTAATTCTTCTTTGGTTTATTTTAGGTCATAATATAGGTGAAGAATATAGAAATCGTTAGGGTTACTTTTCTCTTAATGTCCAAGCAATCTGTGATGCTGATTTAAAATTTATGAATGTGGTAGCGCGGTGGCCAGGTTCAGCACATGATGCCACAATTCTCTGACACTATTCTTAGAGGTATGTATATATTACTACATACACTGTTATGTGATGCAGGTAACTTTGGTAACCGCTGGATGCTAGGTGATAGTGCTTATCCAAACAGACCCTAAATCCTGTTAGCGAAGCAGAACAGAATTATAATCAAGCACATATTAGAACAAGGAATACCATAGAAAGGTACCTATTAAAATAGTATGGTTTCATAGAAGCTAGCCAAGGCTACCCAAAATCATCTAGTAGCAAGCTTTTAACAACATATTTTTTATTGCTTTAAGAACCTTTGGCATCTGGAAGCGAACATTTCGTGTTGTGGCACTTACAATGGCGGTTATCATTGCCGAAGACCCATGCAGTAATAATATCCACTGCAGTGCTGCACAACATTTGCAGGAGTTATAACCTGGAGGAAATTCTTGCAGAAGTGGACCTGCCACCAGCAGAGCCCATAGAATATTTAAATAATGAAGATCTAGACATCCGGGAAACAGCTAATCTTATAAATAATTACTTCCGGTAGCTGACGAGTAGGTATTCAGAAAATAAATCAACATAGCTATAATTCACGTGTTTTATTTACAACAAATAAGAAACATTTTGAAATATTTCAATACCTAGTATAAAAGTATAAAATTTTGAGTATAAAGATAGTCTTTATTTGCCTTAATGTTAAGCTATACAGAATATTATATTAATTGCATGCAAAATAATAATAATAGTACATTGTTACACGAGTGGTGAAAATAAGTCTTTCACCCGAGGTAAACACTGTGCTTTTCATTACGAATACATGGAAAGTAAAAATAAAAACAGGAATTGGCTAAAGAAATAATACAAGGAAGTATAAACAATACTCTACAACTCAACAAAAAAAAAAGATCGGATTGCCGCCTATTTTTTTTTTTTCGTTGGCCGGCCAACTTCATTATTTAGCCATTATTTTTCATTTTCATCTTTAAATATTTTGCCCAAATCTATGTTATTTTAAAGAAATTTTTGAAACTAAATTATAATTAAGTCATTTAAAAATATATATTCTTTAATTATTACTTAACTTTATGTTATTTCAATTTTACATCGTGCTGTAATTGAGTGACTGTAGAAAAAGTTTGAACATGTTTCCATAGAAATGTGAAAATGGAACTAGTTTTTATTTTTATAATTTGACATTAGCGATTCTCCCGGGCCGGAAAAGTATTACTTTCAACCCGCTCCTCAGGGACTTAAGACCTACTTTCAGAGTATGAGTAATGAAAAAAACTAAAAGTTATACATTTTCTAAATTAAAATTAAATAATCAGTGATTCCTTAACTTATTTAATTCTAAAGTTAATTTTTCTTTTTCTAATATTGTTTTTTTGTTTTTCAACTTAAGCCTTAAGTTTCTTAATTTTGAATGTTCATTTTCTAAATTAATATTTAATAATTTAGCATCCACACACTGTTTTTGGCACTAAAATACTCTGCTATTGCACTATTCCTAGCTGCCTTGCAATCATCTGTCTTCAATTTCTTTTTCACTGGAAAAAAAAAACAAAAACTAAACTAACTAAAACTAGCTTTACCATGGCTTGTACCCATGTATTTTTAGTGATAAAATTTAGTTCCATTGCTTAAATCTCATCATTTTTTATACATATATAAGGAAATTATTATACATAAGGATTTCAATGACAATTACCTGCCCTAGGTGTACTAAATGTGACCCTCGTGGGTTTGACTGGTGTTATGATGTTGTGATCAATGTTGGTTATCACCTGACTATCATCAGTCATGACAGCACCACCATCATCACAGATCACAAGGCTCAATACCCTGGTCAACAGGTGTTAAAACTGCATCCTCGACTATCACCCTTGCATCACAAAATCCATCACCACTACCACCATCATCACCGCCACCAATATTCAAACCCTCTGTCTCCCTGTCACCCCCAAATGGTACCGTTTCATAATTATCTAAATAGAAATGAGTAGTATTGTTAAATGTACCTTCAAATGGTTCATCCTGATTTTAGTGCTGCGTTTGCGTGAGTTCTTGTTCAAGTTTTCCCATTTCAAACACAGCTGCTGTGGTGTCCTAGGGCCATTCGTAGCATTGGCATTGAAACAATCTGCCAAACGAATCCACTCCTGATTTTTTAATTTGTTGTTGGTGGCGTTCGTCGTATTTGAGGTGATAATTTTACTGCTTTCAATAAGGTCTAGCAAAAATTTTGATTCCTCTTTGGTTAGAGGCTAGCCTTTTACCTAGTGTTTACTTTAGAATTTTGTATGTAGGTAGATAGTTAAAATGTACCCGTCTACCGTCATCTGCCTACCCCCCGATTAATGAGATATTTGTGCTGTCGTCCCTTTCCCCCCTTCATGACACTGTACTGACCGACTTGCGTGTAATATAGACGTCATCGCGCGTGCTCCTGTGCCTAAAATTTTTAATCGTGTGATATCCCCCGAATCTGCTGTGTATTTTGTGTGGTGTGAACTCCAAAATCATTGTGAGCGCTCCAGTGCTGTGCCTGTGCAGAAGAACCCAGGGATCCAGACGCACCACCCGAGGAATGCACCCGCCTCCATCGTGCCGGTAACGTACACGTAGACATTGACCTGACCCTTACGTTTCTGCCTCCCCCTTATATTTGTATTATTGAATTTGGCCTAGCATAGCCTAATCAGGACCCAGCACTTTTCCCGCGACACCTAGTAACAGAAAAAAAAACGTTGATAAACATCGGGAACAGCGTCACGTCCGCACCGGGAAGACGCGAAATAAAATGCATCACTTACGATCATACAATTACAATACTTACGATTTCGCAGTCCATTATAGTTATCTGGTACTTAGGTAATACACACAAAGATCAAATAAAGTTCAATTTATAGCAAATTATTACGAATGATCAATAGTACTTCGGTAGCGTTCGGTAGATTACGCCAAACAAACAGTAACAAAATGCATCATCAGCGCAGCGTCACTGTCAAGATGTCAAATTCACGTTCCGTTCCTTATAAAATAGATGAAGTATTTTAAATGTAATTTTACGATTGTTAATTTTACAGGGTTTCAGACACGTAATTATGATTTTTTGATAAAAAAAAGAATATTTTGGTGTAGTTTAGTGACTACTTTATTTATTGTTTTCTTATATTTACGCGTATACTACACATTAAAATAAAACTATTTTTACGGATTATATCGCGTTTATTTACTTTTTATGTTCCCGACGTTTCCCGACGTTTCCCACGGTTGCTGTAAAGCAACCGAAACGTCGGGAACATAAAAAGTAAATAAACGCGATATAATCCGTAAAAATAGTTTTATTTCAATGACTACTTTATTTTCATACTAGCGGCCCGCCCCGGCTTCGCACGGGTACATTGCAGTTACATTATTCGAGTTTTAGTAAGGATCCCTAATTTTTTTGAAAATATTTTATAGCCTATGTCACCCGGGGATAGTGTAGCTTCCCAACAGTGAAATAATTTTTCAAATCGGTTCAGTAGTTTTGGAGCCTATTCATTACAATCAAACAAACAAAGTTTTCCTCTTTATAATATTAGTAAGATAAAACACAGAACATAATATATTGCATTATCAAAATGATATGTGAAACGGAACGGTCGGGAGGGAAAGGATCGCTCGCAATCTGGATCGAAAAAAAGAAAACGATTGCATAGTTTTGATATTGGCATGTGGATTGGAGATCGATCGCGCAGTAAAATGCAATCTTAGATTGACTCTATCCTAGGATCAGAGATACATTATTAATCTCGGCCGTTATACGACTCTCTACTGAAATATCGCCGCAATTGTTATTACAAGCAATTCCAGCTCACGGATTTGGTTTCACCTTTTTACCATCAATTAATTTTACTTTTGTATTAAGTATTAAGTTTCTCCTTGACTTTTCTTTTTAGAGTTTAGTTTCGTTATTTCTGACTTAGGGAGCCTTTACTCTTTGGGAAGTTTTGGTTATTTTATTTATTTTGTTTGCCTTTCTTCTTCATCTTCTGCTTAATTTTCTTCAATTTCTTACCTAGAAAATATTAAATGCCTGCATTATTATATATGATAGCGCGACTACTTTTGTATACAATTAAATGTTAAAATAAAATTGATTTGTTAACATTTTAGAAATTAGAATAACCATTTACAATTATTTAATTATATCATGATTGTTTATAATATTGACATTGAAATTTAATTCAATTCGTATTTGTGAATAGAGTTTGTTCAATTGATTGTCTTTTATTATAAGGTAAAACCATTTTGTATTTCTAAAATACTGTTTTTGTATTAGTAATTTATTTTATGATTTTTCATGTTTAAGTAACGTTTTTGTAAATTATTTAATATTTAAACGCTGCAGTCGTTGCGGATTATTGTATTGACTTTCAACTACCGCTTCATAAGTTGTTGTATTGACTATTTGTATTTAAACGGCTGTTAGTCCGTAATAAGGACATTCTGTTGTAAGCCGCGATACGGTAAAGGTCTCTCGGAATAAAATAGGTTAAAGTATATTAAGGTTTTTCCATTATGGATGCTGAACCTTTTATATATATATTTATTATATACTTAACATTAACTTATATTTGGCTTTCAATTAAAATAGCTTGTTAGTAAAATATTATAAATTAAGTTAATCGTTACCTTTTTTGGATTTGAAACATTTGTAGTCGCTTCTAGAAGTAGTAGGTAGATTCACTGTAATATTCTATTGAGGACTCTTCTGAAGGAAAAGCTTCGTCCAGTAAAATATAATCAGGGTGTTCATATATAAAATCGAGGTAGGAGTGATTTAAGACTCCGGTGCCATTTGGGTCTATTGTTTAACTGCGACAAATATTGTTGGTGCCAAGCGTTCCAAAAGTGTTGCTGTACTTGAGTACATCTACGCCAGAACGTGACGACGTGATGACTGCTGCAACAGATCCTTTTCTTCCTCTATTAGAAGGTTTCCTTTTCTTGTTTGGTACAGGACTGATGTCATACGGAGACACTAATCCTAAATCACTGCGGGATAGTCCGGAAGTTGAGGGTACAGGTTAAATATTTGTATCTTGTCTGGGTGTGACAGCTTCAGTTAAAGGCATACAATTATCAGGTGTTCTTAAACTGGCCATCGATGGTACTTCAGGTTGGTGACCTGATGCCATTGATGTAACGTTGACTGTGCAAACATCTTTAACTGCATCTTGTTGCGCAGCAAGATAGTCGACCGCAGTGAAAATATTTTTATTCAATGGCCATAAGCCAGTTACACGAAAGCCATTTGCTGAAATCTCACCAGTTTGCACTTTCAAATAAGCTCTGCCAAACAGCTCGACAACATCATAAGGCCTTAGTGGTCGATTATTGTCTCTCTCTCTCTCTCTCTCTCTGGATGCGCAATGCCAACAGCACCTGGGGGACTACCTCTCATTAGCTGATCACTCATATTCTTGCGCGGGAATATAATAAAGGGAGGTACAAAATGACCAGTAGCGTTAATGGTAACAATAATCGTCATTAATGAACCCCTGTCCGCTGAGGTAAGAGAAGCTCTCTGCCGTTTTCCTTTATTTCCAATCACTTGGGGTATCTTGCTCTGTACTACGGTACGCCCTGATTCATCCACATTGTATATGCGACTTAGACCATAGTTTCCTTGAGCATAGACGTCTTCGAGGAGATCAAAGAATGAGTCTACTTTTTCTTTGCTAAATCCAAAGGCTCTAGCAAAAGACGTGCCAGTTGGTCTTCTCACTGATAGCTTGTCCTTATGGCGTTTCAGTAATAATTTAAGCCATTTTTTTCCAGCCATGCCAGTCGCAGCAAATGGATTTTGCAACTGATTACGACTTGCTAACATGTACGCCATTCTTCGAACATCATTTCTCGTCAAGCCATGAAATTTGCTCTCCGTCGTCAAAATGTAGTCTACCAAAAGATTTTCAAGAGTTGTCCCTAAGACAGTTTTCCTTCCGAGTGTAGTAGCTGCGGCTTCTTCTGGAGAAAATTCGTTTTTCTGACAAACGAAACAAGGTAGATCTTGGCACATTGAAGTGTTTTGCAGCTTTCAAATAACCCATTTTTTTTCTCGTACTAATTTTATAGCTTCTGCCATATGCTCTGAATTCCATTATTTTCGCTTCGTTTTCCAATTGACGCCCGCCATTCTGATAAAACCCGAAAAAAATATAATACCCAATTATGGAATAGTCCATAATTGGACACTGTGATCCGTCCATATTTGGATTTTCCAACTATTTCAAACTGATATTCAAATATTTATATTTCAGAAAGTAATACTATCTAACACCGCTAAAACATACAAAAGAACATCTAAAGGGTCTTAAAAGTTATAAAAACAATACTGTGTGCACTTTCTGTACGAAAAATAATATTTTTTACGTACCTTAGAAAGTTATGCGGCAGCGATGAAACAAAAACACTACGTCACTGCGACGAAAGGGCTGGCTCGACTGACATGCTACAACTTGTACGCGTAAATGGGAATAGAAAGAGACAGAAACTCACTGTTTATTGCGTGTGTGAGTTTGCATTTGAGAAAAATGGGGGTATTCCATATTATGGATACTATTCCATATTTGGTCACTTTCCTCTAACATTATCTGTATTTTAGAATAATAAATCCACAAATACTGATCCTGCTATGGAGAATTTAAACAACTTGGATATGGAGACTATTGAAGAATAATGTTACACTTTGGGGCTTATTATTGGAAGGGCGTTGACTATGATGACACAAGAAAGTCGTGAAGATAGCATCCACCACTTAACACATTGCTTTGATTTAAACAATATTTATCACAATAATCTAACGGCACTCATCTTATTGTCTATGAACCAACCACCCTTGGGACACCGCACTAAGAATAACTTGCATCGCAATAATTATTAAACCTATGCTGTTGTCCTGAGTGCGAAGTGGAACTTGTTGGAAGGCGTATCGCAAATAGGGTTGCCACCTTTTTTTTGAAGAAATATAGTATTTTTTTTTAATCAAAAAATATAGTATTTTGGGAAATTCAGGAAAAAAAATAGTACACATCTATTTTCAATCATTATTTATTTTTCCATGAGTGTTTATTATTACTTTTTTCTTTGGGCATCATGGTTCTATTAGTTTTAAAATAATTATAGGCATCTGAGCTATTTAGGTCTATATTAAAGTAAATTAACAATTCATTTTTGATTAAATGAATAGATGCTCTATTCCTATCTTCTCTCCATTTCACATTCATGACGGAATAAAATCTTTCTGTAAAAGCGACAGTTGCAGGAATGGAGAGAAGAAAGGAAATTAATTTCCATCATCACTTTCCATGTTTTTGTTGCAATTTTAATCCGTTAAGGCTAAAGCGCCCATCTAGCCCGCGAAGTTCAAATTTTTTGAGTTCTTTTAGAAATTTTTCAAAATCTGACTATAATAAAAGACCAATTTTGTAATTCGCGAAAAAGACCGTGTCGTGTGCAGTGCATTTATTAATATATTCAACTTACTCTAAAACATTTCAAGAACGACAGCTATCCAGATAATCTGGCAATTTTTGTATATTTAATGATTTACTAGTATCATATCCACCGTGATAATATTTAGAGTAAAATAAATGTATTAATAAATGCACTGCACACGGTCTTTTTCGCGAATTACAAAATTTGTCTTTTAGTATTGTCAGATTTTGAAAAATTTCTAAAAGAACTCAAAAAATTTGAACTTCGCGGGCTAGACAGGCGCCTTCACCTTAATAAATAGTCAAAAATAACGTCAATGTTCGTTCGGGTAGCATTAATTGACAAAGTGACGTTGACCCTGACATTTGACAATGACAAAGGAGTTGGTAAGTGGTACCAACTAACTAAGCGCCGTACGAACATGAATGAGTTTCGTTCAAAAATTCCCTACACAGCGCTGCAGGTGCGTTGCATTCACAGCTAATTCAAAAAGAGCGCGACAATTGAATTAGCGATAAAAATATAGTGGTTTTCGTCCTATATTGATTTTCTATAATATATAGTACAATGACGACCGCTTGGCGCAGTGGTTCAAGCGTAGGCCGCTCGGCTCACTGCACATGGCGGTTGCGGGTTCGATTCCCGCCGGGGCAAATTTCGGAAATGGCCTTTTCGTAATTTGCCCAGGTCTGGGTGTCACTGGGATCGCCCCCAGTCCATTGTACGGTACCCATAGTACAAGCGTTGCTTAGTTTGGGACCATACAGTTGGTGTGTTTGTCTGGCGATATTTATTTATTGATTAAAATATAGTACGATAGGTACTATATAATATAGTACGCGTGGCAACCCTAATCGCAAATATCTTGGTTATTCAAATTATCATTTAATTCCGTATTGCGCACGCGTTGCATCTGTTTAAAAGTAGCCATCAGAAGAGATCTAGCTTTACCGCACTGTTGTCGCGATAATTATGCAGCAATCCAAGAATAATGCTTCCAAAACAACCTCATTTTGAAATGGACTCTGCTCTCTTGTTTCGATTGCGTCAAACAAGTTTATAGGAAAAATGTGATCGAGTTTCTTTATTTCATTCTTACATTTAAGATATATTATGTAAAAATAACCAATTGTCAATTGCTCCTTTTGCAATAATATTGTAACCTCGTTAGCAGGCTCAAGACAAGCTATTATTAATTTAATGCCTCCCAAAATGTGTCAATTTTATTTTAGAAGTTTCTTGAAGTTCTTCACAAATACATCTAAAGGTAGATAGTCTAACAAGCATATCATAAGTGGATTTCCACCGTGTAGGCCAATCAATTATTGGTTTATTAAGGTTTGCCAGTCTCAGGCGTATTTTATACGTAGGCCTTCGTAAAATCTTCATTAATTTCCTTGTCAAATAAATGAAACCAATGTTCAGGGCATTGACATGTAAAGCGTCTTTAATGGCTAACTGTAAGGTATGCGCGGCACAAAGCACGCCTCTTATAGTAAAATTGTCGTTTCTAAATTCTATAAAATTCTGCACGTTCATCACACTTGCATAACAATAAAATTTCTGTCTGCACATGTAACTGTACACAGTTTTAGGTTGGAAATCTAGATCACAAAAAACTAGTTTATAGGTACTTTTTTATCTCGGGAATTAGGAATACCTTCTATTTGAACATGGACAGTGTTCATCTCCTCATAGGTCAGATGAGCCAATTCAATCACAGAACTCTTTTAAGATGATGTTTTACGGATTTAACTAAACTGTCGGCTAAACCGTTAAAATGGGGGCTATAGGCAGGAACATTTGAATGTTATTGCTTGCTCTGATGCATACAAGCTACTGTCATTAAATGAGTCGTTAAATTTCAGATATGGCCAACACCATGATAACTTTAAATGCAGGAACACACAAATTCAACGATCAAAATATTTTGAAATATAATAGCACATTTTCTGGTATTTGTAAAAATAATGTAATATATTATTATTATTAAAACAACACAAACAGTTCTAAATGCGCTTGTCTTTACTAAAAAACAATATTTAGTTTGGATATGGCATTGTTTGATTTGATCCTACAAGATTTGGCTACGTTTGATTTGACATAAGGTAAGAGTTGGAAGAATTTGATTTCCCATTGCGATCCTATCGTCATTAGGGTTGACACAAATAAAAGATCTAGGTATAATGTCTATAATAAAATTGTATTAATATTTGTTTTCTCATATTTACGCGAATACTATACATTGAAATAAACCGATTATACGGATTTTGAAAAAAAAAAAATTAAAAAAAGTAAATAAACGCGATAAAATCCGTATAATAGTTTTATTTCAATTGTATTAATATTTATTTTAAAAAAATGTCTCACGAAAATCTATCACTTAAAATTAAAACAACAAAAATTTATATTTAATATTAGCATTTACAGTAAAAAGATAAAAAATTAAACAAAATCTAAAACTTCTTCAGTATTAATTCTTCATTGTCTTCATATCTTAGGTTTTCAGTTACATTCAACACAGATTTATAGAAATTTAAATGCTCATACTTATTCGCCCAATCATCTCCATAATGTTTATCTAATAGTCTTTGAACGTCGTTTAAATTTGCTTGTTTTATTGCATCGCCAAGCGTAATAGTTTGCGGGTTTATGTTTTGTACTCTTTTGCCTCTCTTCAGTATACTTTTATTTGTGGATAAATAATTTTTGTACGATATTTCGCCTCTTACTAATATAGTACTTTGTATTTTCGTAAGAATTACCCGTTTGCACTTACTAATTTGAAAATGCCAACTTTGTGTAGGCTTTAGGGTGCTTCTGCATGTTTCTTTCCAGTCCAGTACAGGTATTTCCGATATAAGCTGATGAACGGTGGCATGATTTGAAAATATAGCCCTATATTCTTCTGGCTGTACAATTATTTCAAGCCGCCTAATCTGCTTTTCTGTTAAAGCAAATACTCGATCGGGTGGTAGGAATGAATGTCCAGTTACAGGGTAAATTATTTCTAAAATAAAAAGTTATTAACAGGAATTCTGGTTTGATCTGGTACACATGTAAATGGTATGTGGTATCCTTGAACCCAATCCAGTATGACCACATCATTTGTTATAATCTGCCAACAACTTAAGTATCTAGATAGATTACCGGCATGTTGTACCTGGTCTGGAGTCAGCGTCGATGGCGAGCACGCTGGTAATCTCTCTCGGAGCGGTTCGCTGGTGGTGCACGTTTCATTGTCCTTTTGGGTGTCTGGTATGTTTTCTTCGTTTGAGGCTGCACTGGTAGACGCTTGGGCCCCGCACGCGCTGTGTTCTTCTGCTGTGTGGGGCCAGCCCAGTTTCCCGGACGAATGTTTGCAGGAGGTTTGGGTTTTCTTAATTGTAATCCAGATTTTTCTATTTCTTTATTGCATTTAATTTTTTCAGCTAGGCATTTTATTTTATTTTGTCACCAAATAGATACTGGTTTCTTGGTATTGATTCAGTCATTTTAATAAAAGATTTATCCAGAAGCGGTGCCAATAACTGTTTTCTGGTGTTACACTCTTTATGATGTAGAGATGTCAAAAGTTTTGCCCCATCACTGAGCAACTTTAAGGTCTCCGATACCTCTTGTCCAGCTAAAATATTTGACATTGCCTGGCCCAGACAGGACAAGGCTATACCCAACTGCTGCTGTTTGGCCTGCAACATCTGATCCCGGATGCGGGCTGAATCCGTCAAGGCGACCTTTACCTCTGGATTGAGGTCAGGCGCTTCAAGGAGGAGGCAGTTCTGTGGTATCTTATATACCTTTAAAATGTCCTTTACTTCCTCACTATCATTTAATATTATGTTTGCCCACCTTGAGCTTATGAGGGCATTTATGTCTGACCCATATTTTTCCTCTTTGGGTTTATCGTCACCCAGGGCCACCAATAACTCGTCTGGTATAGCTTTCTCTGGGATTTCGCCAACAATTGTAGCACCCTGAGAGATCTGCGGAGCTACTGGCTGCCACTTTTTTCCCCAAAGACGATAGAGGAGTGGATAATGATATCCACAAATCTATAAGATCTAAAGCCGAAAACGATGATACTGGCCAGCCAGCAGCCCCCGCAGACCCTCCATTCACAATGGCCGAACTAGAGCGAACACTAGCCAGCTTCCACCCCAAAAAGGCCCCAGGACCAGACGGTTTCACAGCGGACATCTGTCAGAGGGCCATAGGCACTGCCAGTCCTGTCTTCCTGGAAATCGCCAACAAATGTCTAACACTAGCGTGCTTTCCCATCGCCTGGAAGGAGGCAGCTGTTGTGGTGCTGAGGAAACCAGGGCGAGCGGACTACAGCGGACCAAAGTCGTACCGACCCATCGGACTACTGTCGATATTGGGCAAAATTCTCGAAAAAATTATGATCCGACGAGTTAGATGGCACATTTTACCCAAGACAAACCCTAGACAGTACGGCTTTGTTCCGCAACGCTCTACAGAAGACGCCCTATATGACCTCATGCAGCACATCAGGGGCAACCTCGAGGCCAAAAAGATCTCGATGATGGTCTCACTCGACATCGAAGGTGCATTCGACAACGCCTGGTGGCCGGCGATCAAGTGCCAACTACAAAACAAGAAGTGTCCCACCAACCTCAAGAAACTGATAGGAAATTACTTTGAGGACCGTAAAGTAGTTGTGCACTACGCCGGGAAAACACACACAAGAACACCAGAAAAAGGATGCGTACAGGGCTCGATCAGCGGTCCTACATTGTGGAACCTCTTGCTGGATCCTCTACTAGAGGATCTCGAGCGAAGGGGAGTACATTGCCAGGCATTCGCGGATGACGTCGTCCTGATCTTCTCCGGGCACTCTGGACCGACCATCGCGCAGCATGCGCACCAGATCCTCGCGCGTGTGCACGAGTGGGGTATCGAAAACAAACTCAAATTCGCAGCACACAAAACCAATGCAATGCTGGTGACAAAAAAGTTAAAGTACGATACTCCTCCCGTGCACATGGCGGGTGAAATGATTCGCATCGTTGACGAGGTGAAGCTGCTGGGCCTTACGATAGACAAGAAGTTGACATATAACACCCACGTGTCCAACGTCTGTCGCAAGGTCACCAACCTATACAAGCGGCTCGCCAAAACCGCGAAAATCGAGTGGGGTCTAAACCCCGAAGTGGTCAGGACGATCTACACCGCGGTAGTCGAACCGGTAGCACTGTACGCGTCCAGTGTGTGGGCCCACGCCTCCGACAAGATGGGAGTGCAGAAGCAGCTAAGTGCCGTTCAGCGAGGTTTTGCGCAGAAAATCTGCAAATCTTACCGAACGGTATCACTGCACGCTGCACTTCTACTTTCTGGTTTGCTCCCACTTGACCTGCGTATAAAAGAAGCTGCACAGCTATATGAACACAAGAGAGGAAAACCACTTGAAGGCAGAGACTGTACAGTGGAACAAAAAGTCTGCTTCCTCCACGCGCCTTACCCCGGACAGGACCCACCGATCAAGTTCGTATCCATCGGAACCATGCGGCCCGACACACACCAGATCCATCGCCTTTGCGATGACCTCATCTATACTGATGGGAGCAAGATAGAAGGTAAAGTCGGTGCCGCATAAACCTACTGGAAAGGAGGTGAGGAAAAAGCTACGCGCAAAATCAAACTCAGTAATTACTGTACGGTCTTCCAGGCGGAACTGTGTGCGATACAGCAGGCCATAAAATTTGCCATGAGGGGGTCCCTAAGGCAAATAGAGGTGTTGAGCGACTCAAGATCAGCTCTGGAGCTGATCAGCAACCCCGAGTCGCTCCACCCTATCGCTTTTGAAATCCGGAGGAGCATCACTATGCTCAGAGACAAGGGATGCTCCCTCCGGCTCTTCTGGGTAAAAGCGCACATAGGGAACCCCGGAAATGAAAGAGCCGACGAACTGGCCAAACAGGCAGCTCTAAATCTGAAGACAGTGGCGCACTACGACAAGTGCCCATTATCGGCGATAAAACGCGAGATGAGGCAGTACACACTGTATAAATGGGCAGGAAGATACGAGGGAGGACAGACCGCATCAACGACCAAACTCTTTCTCCCTGAAGCGGTGGAGGGGCATAAGATCGTAAGGAAAATTAACCTCACTCCAACACTGGTACAAGTACTTACTGGACATGGAGGATTTTCCGAGTACCTCCACCGATTCAAGGTTAAAGAGAACCCATGGTGCGATTGCGAGCCTGGAAAACCCGAAACCATTACACACCTACTCATCGACTGCCCCATACACGACGCCGCCAGAAGCGATCTCGAGATCGGCACGGGAACAAAACTGACAGTACAGTCCTTAAGATCGTTGTTCGCCGCGCAAGATACGAGGTCGCTCCTGGTAAAGTTCTGCTTAAAAGTGGCCAAAAACACTATCGTAAAAATCAAAACAAGATAAACGACAACAAACCAAACACCAACCACACAAGAACAAAATTTTACAACTTTACAATTTTACTCCTTTACGATTATACAATATTATATACAAAATATACAAATGTAAAAATGGACCAATAGTCATACTGCCTGTTATGTTCCAAATTGTAAATATACACCAAATGATGTATAAAAACCATGCTGCAATAAAATTGAAAATACAAATGAAAATGTGAATGTTATCTATTAAGTCTAGAAAAATATTATGAAAATGTAACCAACTATGTATTAAAAGTATGTCTCAAAAAATTATTGATACCCCGAGGGAAAAGAAAAATACCCTGACAAAAAATTAAAAACAAGACAAGGGCCTGGATCATGTCCGGGGAAAAGCGGCGGCTGTGCACACTCTGTGCACAACCAAAAAAAAAAAACAATTGTAGCAGGATCTGAAATATATATGAGTTATCTTCTAGCACCTCGAACCCAGCAAACATAAGATAATGTATGTGTAAGGGCCATGATGACTACCATAATGTGTCACGCACAATACGGCAGAATATACCAGAATTGATATCTCGTATCGAAATCTGTAGCCCGATTCACGTAAATACACACTATCCAAATATCGTTGGCGTTCAGAAGTCGTTCAGTTATCGTCCTATCCAAGTTTGCTATTCACGTCTTCCTTGATCGTCGATCAATAGGACGACAACTCAATAGGATCGGAGCTAAACGATTTCTCAACGACTTGAACGACTTCATTGCCATTAACATATTTATGTATTCTACCAAGTTATTAAAACACTTTTTTTACTGAAATTACAGTGATATGGGTCTTATAACTCAAATTAACTTGATTATAAACACACAAATAGCCATAATCCCACAAATATCAATAGAAATTATGGATTTTTTCATACACGGCACAAAGTATTGTGTCCAAGGCAAAAAAAATAAGAAAAAAAGATAACTATCTTTGAAAACTGTCAAATGAAGTGTCAGTGAATAGTTAAAAAATGGAAATTGTACTGTTATTTTTAATGTGATTGTTTGTAATTGCTATTTGTTGACACTGGCGAAATACCTATTAAACTGGATGGGCCATATTTTTAAAGCAAGAAGAAGAAACTGTTTTTTACGGCAACAAGAATCGCTGGTGGAGTTCATGGGCAGGCACAGGGACTTAGCCTCATAACAATAAGTCAGCTTGGGCCCTAGTTGACTTGTTTAAACCGAAAGAAGAGTTAACAAAGTAAGTAATCTGAAATTCACTACATAGTATAAAACAAAGTCGCCTCTCGCTGTCTGTCCGTATGTATGCTTAGATCTTTAAAACTACTACCCCCATCTCCATTCTACCATCGGACGACAAGACGCACGGATACAATGCATCCACACACCGTGGACATTCCTTCAGTTCGTACCAAGCGTTTCGCTTCCACTTTTATTGTGCGAACTGCCAAGGAATGGAACACCTTGCCGGCGTCTTTGTTCCCGGTTGACTATAACCTGGATGTTTTCAAGTCGAGAGTGAACAGGTACCTTCTAGGCAAGTATGCACCACCGTAGACCACATCGTCACTTACCATCAGGTGAGATTGTGGTCAAATACTTGCCTATTTCGAAAAAAAAAAAAAAACTACACAACGGATCTTGATGCTGTTTTTTTAATAGATAGAGTGATTCATGAGGAAGGTTTATATGTATAATACATGCATAATGTAGTAGAGAAACACTGATTATTTATTGCACCAGTGCGAAGCCGGGGCGGGGCGGGTCACTAGTATAATATTATAAAAAAATCTAATCAATGCAAGTTATAAGGTTATTAGTAGTTAAACTGAGAAGCAGTAAATCATCAATATTTTATCTTTATATTAAAATTTAGTTACTGTATTTATTACATTATTGTTACAGAAATGAAAGTGTGCACAAATTCCCAGCAGCAGTGATGAGGATTAGTTTGTGCGGCGAGCAAGGTGATTCAGCCACAGTGTCCGGAAAACTGAAACAAAACAAGAAGTTGTTAACACACTAAAGACTGATGCTATACTTCGCTGTGTGATCTCGATTATATAATTTAAAAGGCTACAATGCTAGAATTTTTTTGTCAGTTATTTACATTGTTCTTATGAGTCTAAGTTGTTTATGTTATATTATAAAGTATAATATTATTAAATACCTCAAAACGACAAAAATTCTATTTTTATTACTTTAGTTAATTATGTTTATAGCAGTCATAGCCGACACCAGTTCCTAGGTTCAAACCCTGGCTCGCACCTCTAGGTTCTTCGAAATCTATAATGTAAATCATAATTTCTATATGGTTATCACTTGCTTACGGTGAAGGAAAACATTGTGAGGAAACCCGCATGTCTTAGAAAATCTAACCAATACTCGAAAGATATGTGAAAGCCGCCAACCCACAATGGGCCAGCGTGGTGGATTACAGCCTGAATCCCCCTCGTAGTGAGGGGAGGCCCGTGCCGTTAAAAGGGCTAAATTATTATTATTATTATACTAATGTTAGTCCACTTGTCATGTTTAGTATTTTTAATAAAAAAAAATACTTTTCCCTATTTGATTATTAACCCTTTCAGGACCATAAGGTTATGAAACTTTTTCCTATAATTTTAGTTGTTTATACTGACTCATTAGGCTTTAAAAAAATTAAAATACATTAAAATTATATACTTTTTTGGAAATTTTCTGGGACAACTGTGTCCCTATGGTCTATAAGAGATACTTTTCAAAAATCGCAATTTCACTTTTATTAGGTTTGCTTTTAGGAAATGGGTGTAATATGTTAATAAATACGGTTTTAAACAATTCCTTTCATTGGTATAGCATACATGAACTTTACATAAAACACACATATTGTTTGTTCGATTTTCTTTATTATATTTAGCACAATGTACGCACCTCTTCCTAGTGGAGGATTTTTCATGGCGTGCGAGGGTAATTGCCGCTTCACAGATTTGTTCACTATACTTCTTTTGAAGTAGGGATCCCACGTTGCCTGGTACTGAAACCGTTTACCAAACTCCTGGCGACTACCTGTCTATACTGCAGGTTCGACACCAGTCCAAGTGCTTTTGACTGTGAAGCATAGTGTAGATGGTGTAAGCGTTATTTACAGATATATCATCAAAGACAAGTCAAAGGTAGTACTTTATTTTCGATCTTCGATCTATTTCATAGCACACCTTACGTGTTGATCCATAAGATCTACTCCACCCATATTTTTATTATTATATTTTATAAAGTGATACAATTCTAGGGCATCTTACGTTTTATCAGCTGAGCCAGCTTTGCGACGCTTTACGGTGTCAGTCTCTACCGGCGACAAAAAGTTGGTGAACAAATGTACTCTTCTTCATCAAGCAGTAAATCGTCTTCTACGTCACTGTTATCCATCAATGTAGCCATCAAAATCTGTTGTATTTCATTTTCTCTAAGTTCGAAAACGCCGGTACCACTACGAAACATATTTGGTAATGATAAAAAATTAAAAAAATGAGGGTATTTGACAAAAAACATCAGTTACTTTTGGTACTATTACATTTTTACAAGATAACTATTCCTGATAAAAAGTATCACTCTACGGCCATAGGGACACCGGTGTCCCTTTATGTATATAGTAACTTATCGTTATACTCAAAAGAAATAATAATTTGACATGTATATAAAATGAAAATTTACTTACCAGGCAATGATTTTTTTACACTGTAAATACTAAAAAAACAGTTTTATACTTTCGAAAACTTATGCAAAATATATGATTAGCGCGCCAACCGAAGTGTCAGTTTCCAATCGCCATAGAAAAAAAACGATATTATGTTTTTTGTGTATCTATCATAAAAAACAAAAAAGGTGTGTTCAGAAACTATTTTATTACAAAAAGATATTGTAGCTGCACGTAAACCGCTAGAAAATACATCGCATCGAGTGTAAAGAAACACGTCCACACGCCGCAGCGGGCAGCCGGCCGACTGTGGAGCACCGGGAGCCTTGCGCGACTCAACCGCGCGCGCATTCGTGCTGCCTCCCTCACTCACTAATGTTTTTTCTCGCTCGTTGCCTATAAATAGTTGTGCATCCCAATTGTAACCTACATATTAATAAAGCAACCTTCTATATCAACACTAGTATCATTACAGTGGTGACCCCAGTGGACACAAATATAAATATTATGGAAGATAAAACAGCTGAGAAGATGGCTAGCCAAGAGGGTTCAACTGCATCACAACCCACAACGCTGACTCAAGAACTCGCTGGCATCGCCGGTATAGCGCTGTCTATGCGAATACCCACATTTTGGCGAGATCGTCCCAGACTATGGTTTATTTGTTTCGAAGCCGCCACCCACGACATGCAGAAAGGGCAAAAGGAACTGGCCCAGATGGTCGTCAAGCATATGGAAAAGCAGGATGTTGATCAAATATGCGACCTCCTGTTCAATCCGCCCCCAACGAAGCAGTACGATACCCTCAAGACACGGTTGATATCCGTCTACGAAGAATCGGAAGGCCGACAGTTCCAGAAGCTACTATCCGAAATGGAACTCGGCGATCAGAAGCCTACGCAATTGTTGCGCCGTATGCGAGACCTAGCACGTGACAAAGTCCCTGACACGACACTCCGTCTGATGTGGATAAACCATCTGCCCTCCCACGTCAGATCCGTCCTCGTCGTGACGAAAGAAACATCACTAGATGAACTCGCACTCCTTGCCGACAAAATGACAGAGCAAGTCCGTGAAGTCGCAACGGTATCATCACCTACTACAACGACGCAAGAGCCAAGCACTCAAAGCGACACGCAGTATATAATAGAAGAAATAAGAAGACTATCGTTCGAAGTCGCTACCTTAAAGGCAAACTACCCCCAACCGCAAAGATGCATCTGCCAGGACCGCGGTCAACCGTCGCGCTCGCGCGCACGGTCACGCACCCGCACGCCATCCTATTCTCGCTCAACTACACCGTCGCCGTATTGTTACTACCACCGTCGCTTCGGCAAAAATGCAAGATATTGCCGTAAGCCATGTAATTACGACAAGGAAAACCCAAACGCGGGAAACTAATCAAAACGTTGGACGCGGCGGATTCTGGCGTTTGCAACAAATCATACCGCCTATTCATTCACGACAAGACATCAAGACTAACTTTTCTGGTTGACACGGGGGCAAATATATCTGTCCTACCACGTAAAAAAGGCCAGCAATTAAAAAAACTGCCATTTACTCTTTATGCCGCCAACAACTCACTCATACCAACCTACGGGGAGCAGACAATAGAACTGAATCTCGGCTTACGCAGACCCTACAAATGGAAGTTTGTCATCGCTGACGTCAGCAAGCCCATAATCGGGGCCGATTTCCTCAACCATCACAACCTAATTGTTGACCTGCGGAATCGAAAATTAATCGACAACCAGACGCAAGTCTCGGTCTCCGCACAGGCTCGGCTCACAAATATACCTACAGTGCGTAGTGTTGACCTGCAGAAAGCCTACCATAATATATTGGCAGATTTCCCCGGCATTACAAGAATCACATCGATGAAATTGAACCCTAAAAACAACGTCGAACATTACATCGAGACGACCGGCCCACCCCTTCATTGCCGGGCACGCCCCATCCCACCACACCGCTACAACAATGTTAAAAAGGAATTCGATTCGATGATCAGCCAAGGCCTGTGTAGACCAAGCAAGAGCCCGTGGTCAAGCCCACTCCACATAGTTCCAAAGAAGAATGGCGACCTGCGTGTTTGCGGCGACTACCGAAGACTCAATACAATAACAAAGCCGGACCGATACCCTATACCGCGTATCAGAGATTTCACATACCACCTCGCCGGCATGCAAGTGTTTTCGACGATTGATTTAAACCGCGCGTACCAACAGATTGTTGTGCGAAAACAAGATATCGAGAAAACAGCCATTATAACACCGTTCGGCTTGTACGAGTTCCCGCGAATGTGTCCAGGACTCAAAAATGCCGGACAAACATTCCAACGTTTTATCCATGACGTGCTACGGGGACTAGATTTCGTTTTTCCATTCGTCGACGATCTATTGGTCGTATCAACTACAGAAGAATATCACCGTGAACATATACGGACTGTTCTGCGGAAATTAGAAGACAGCGGAATAACTATAAACCCCTCAAAATGCGTTTTCGGCCAGAAATCAGTTAATTTTCTCGGATACACGGTATCAAGAGACGGCATCAAGCCGCCTGAAGACAAGGTCAAGGTTATTAGTGATTACCCCAAGCCAAAAACCATAGTAGGACTTCGTAGTTTCCTCGGAATGATCAACTACTACCGTGACAGCATACCCAACGCTGCCGCCGTACAAGCTCCACTGAACGCCTACTTACACAACTCACTGAAACGAGATAAAACTGAAATAACATGGACCGACGAGTCCTCGCAAGCATTCGAAAAATGTAAACAATGCCTACGAGACGCCGTGTTACTCGCACATCCGCACCACTCAGCCCCACTCGCAATAATGTGCGACGCGTGTGTGCAGGTGCTGTTCTACAACAGTATGTAAATAACTCGTGGAACCCCCTCGGGTATTTCTCTAAGAAGTTTTCTGACGCACAACAGAGGTATAGCACCTACGATCGGGAGCTCTTGTCCATATACATGGCAATGAAGCACTTCAGGAAAATTTTCGAAGGAAGAGAATTGACTGTATTCACCGACCACAAACCTCTTGTCTACGCGCTGCGAAAAATATCATCGGACAGCGAAACACCGCGTCGAACACGACAGTTACTGTTTATCAGTGAATTTACGTCAGACATACGTCACATCAGCGGCAAAGATAACATTGTCGCCGACGCACTGTCGCGCATCGAGACGATCAGCTGTCCGAGCGCGATAAACTACGTGAAGCTAGCGGAAGCGCAAAGTAAAGACAGCGCAATAGCCGCACTATTGAAGCAAGAAAATTCACAACTTAAAATAGTGACACTGCCAGACTCCAACCACCAAATTTACTGTCATACATCTACAGATAAAATGCGTCCATATCTACCCGATGAATTTCGCATAATTGCATTCAACGCATTACACGGAATTAGTCATCCCGGTACAAGAACTACGCGCAAACTCATTCAACAGAAATATTTTTGGCCAAACATGAACACCGATATTGCAAAGTGGACGAGAGCATGTATCGCTTGTCAACAATCAAAAGTGCAGCGACACACTAAGAGCGAATTATCGACATTCCCACCAACCGAACGATTTAAACATATCCATATTGATATCGTCGGACCACTACCCACGGCGGCGACAGGACATCGTTATCTACTAACAATAATCGATCGCAAGAGTCGATGGCCAGAAGCAATACCCATTATCGACATGACCGCCGAGACCATTGCCAAAACTACGTACGAGGCATGGATATCAAGATTCGGATGTCCAGAGACTATGACCACGGACCAGGGGCGTCAGTTTGAAAGTCAGCTGTTCACCGCTCTAACCAACCTGTTAGGCATACATCGCGTGCACACAACGCCGTACCACCCGCAAAGCAACGGAATCATCGAGCGTTGGCATCGCACACTAAAAGCCGCACTCACAGCCCGCCTAACCACGGGCGGCAAATGGATAGACGAGCTACCCACCGTGCTACTAGGACTCCGAGCGGCAAGTCGCACGGACACAGGAGTAAGTGCTGCGCAGCTCACCTATGGTTGCTCACTGCGGTTGCCCGGTGATTTCCTCGCACCATTCCCACGACAGGAGGACATGGACTACACATTTGTTAACAACCTACGGAGAACAATAGAAAGTGTTAAGCCGACACCTGCTAAATCGCACGGTAACAATCGCGCCACCTTTGTGCATCCCGACCTCAGCACATGCGATTACGTATTCATTCGCATAGATGCCGTACGGAAGCCGCTGCAGCCCACCTATGATGGCCCTTACCCAGTACTGAAACGAGAAGGAAAAGTATACACACTGCAGCTACCAGGACGCCAAGCGGCCATCTCGATAGATCGGCTTAAACCAGCTTACACCGTAGCCGACACGGCCGACACGGATAAATCTGCAACAGCTGATAAGGGTGACCCGAAGCCGCCGCCAAGCACAGACCAGCGAGACAATCAGCCGAAGACGTCACGTTTTGGTCGGCGCATCAAACCCCCAGTACGTTTCACTTGAAGGGGAGTACTGTAGCTGCACGTAAACCGCTAGAAAATACATCGCATCGAGTGTAAAGAAACACGTCCACACGCCGCAGCGGGCAGCCGGCCGACTGTGGAGCACCGGGAGCCTTGCGCGACTCAACCGCGCGCGCATTCGTGCTGCCTCCCTCACTCACTAATGTTTTTTCTCGCTCGTTGCCTATAAATAGTTGTGCATCCCAATTGTAACCTACATATTAATAAAGCAACCTTCTATATCAACACTAGTATCATTACAATATAAATTAGTTTCTTAATCACTGTCTTATTGTATTATACTTATTTGGGACACCGGTGTCCCCGTGGTCGTCAAAGGGTTAAATATGTAAGTTCCATTTTTGATGGGTTTGTCAGTGGTCCACAGCCTTTAAATGAGTGCTTGCTGGGCCAGTCTGTCTTGCTGCAACTCTATATTGCGTCCTTGAGTACCCCTAGCAGATACAACATTCATTGTTTCATCTCTGAAACTCTTCTTCATTGGTACCAGGCAGTATTGCCGATGGCAAAGATATCGTCAAGGAGACTCTGTGCAAGCACTTCAGAGAGTCAAATAGTAGTTATGAAGCATTTAGCATTTCAAAAGCGTCCCACCGTGCACACTTCAATATATTATCCTTATCCGCTCCCTTCGACGATCTTCTCTCTCGGCTGCATCATTATTACAAATTCTTTGGCTGCATCTAACAAATATGCAAGCCCGAGACTTATTTCGAACTTTCAATCACCACACAAACAGTCTAAACACTCCCGTCATAGAAAAAAGCACCGAAATGTTCTCAAAAGCGTCGCAATTTTGTAACGTTTGCTCAACGATACTTGAATTGTGAAATTTGACATTAAGTCGTTGGCGGCCTTTGATAAAAGAAGTAAAGGATACCGCATGTTAGTACACGTAATGTTCCACCAAAAAATACGCATGATTCAAAATTCGCGCAGTCGCCCGCTAGTCTACAATCGACCATTGACACAAGAGCTGTCAAAACCGCGGCGTAAAATATTGAAAAAATACCGTTTTGCATCATTCAAACATGTAAAAGTGAGAACTGGAAGCATAAGAAAGCGAATGGCATTTCATTTTATCAGTGAGTCCCCCTTAAAATACAATATTATACAAGAAAAAGTAAAATTTATATTTTCATACATTCTATGTAGTTGGATAATGTGGATACGACTTCTATAAAATTATATTGTTTCGTATTAAAATGTTTATTGCGCTCTCCACAAACTTAACTTATACGCACTAGTAGGTACAGTAATATTTATTACACACAAAACTTCCAAATCACATAGCAGTCGCATAGTCGTCCAATATAGTCGCTTACCTAAGGGTCGTCGTATATTCCTCTATCATTGCTTTCTTAACACATGTTCAATGTCGCTTCCGATGACAATATATTTTTAGGGTACTTTTCTCGACAGTTAAAACTCGAATTTTTTTTTTACTATCAGGGCAATTTAAGACATCTAATTTGAGATACGACAGTGAATTCAACATTTTCCCATAGATTTCCTCAATCTATAGAGAGGCGTGAAAAATGGACTAATGCCATACATTTTTACGAGAACACCCGATTACCAACAAAACGTACCTGTTTTTGTTCATTATATTTTGATGAATCGGATTTTTACACAAGTAACAAAGTCCACCGGATGTTAAAGAAAACTGGTTAAATATATTGGTTTATATTTGAGTAATCGGCGGTTATGCTCAATACCGCACCTGCCATAATATCGCCAGACTGACACACCAACTATGGTCCCAAACTAAGCAACGCGTGTACTATGTACCGATATCATACTTGGTACCGTACAATGGACTGGGGGCAATCCCGGTGACAACCAGACCAGGGCGAATTACAGAAAGGCTATTTCCGAAATTTCCTGGGACGCAAATCGAACTCTCAACCACCCGGTACAGTGAGCCCAGTGGTATACGTGTAAACCACTGTGCCAAACAGTCGTCACGATACCAAGCCAAGCGATACTGCGCCAAGCAATATAATGAACACTTCCATCACTTGTCTTTGCTTGTGTATAACTTCTTACATTTTTTACCAGGCTGCTTCTCTAATACTGTTTAACTTAACACTGTACACATCATAAGGACGTCGTGCCGCTTATAATTAAAAGTCTCATTTTATTTTTAAAGTCCCAGTTTTTTTTAAATCTCATGTATTTATTATTTAAGGTATTTTTTTGTGGACCGATAAAATAAAAAAAAGTATTTCCATATTTGCTTAATACTTTTTCTCTTACGAAAACAGTATTTTTAATATAACCCGCCACGTTATAATATTCTTATGTAATTGACTTGAAATCGTGAGGCGTATCCATAGTTTTGACGTCGTTTTGCACAGTTTTGACACTGGGCCCCGCGCGCCGGCGCGCTTAACACACACTGTCATTGCCGCGAGATCGCATTTGAATAATAATAAAGTATGAAGTACTGTATCCATTCCTTCCTTTATCAAAGTTGGCGGCCGACCTATCGAAAAATCGTTTTGTTATGTGAATATCGTTTAGCCGACGTTTTGGAACGATTCTCACCCAATGATCGTATGTGAATACGGTTCAACGATTTTTCAATAGGACGACTTCTAAATCGTTCCGATTGACAGATGTGAGTGAATACGAAAACGGTTTCAACGACTAAGTCGCAGCGACATCGCTACGGTTTTGATTACGTGAATTGGGCTACAGATCTTCGTGCGGAAGTATCTCGTACTAGCACGGATGGCGGTCAAGGTCATTTCAGACACATCAATCCACATGAACAAATACTTAATTTATTTTTCATTACTCATACTCTGAAAGTAGGTCTGAAGTCCCTGAGGAGCGGGTTGAAAGTAATACTTTTCCGGCCCGGGAGAATCGCTTTCAACTGACAGCTGTCAAATTATTTAAAAAAAACTAGTTCCATTTTCACATTTCTATGGAACCATGTTCAAACTTTTTCTACAGTCACTCAATTACAGCACGATGTAAAATTGAAATAACATAAAGTTAAGTATTAATTAAAGAATATATATTTTTAAATGACTTAATTATAATTTAGTTTCAAGAATTTCTTTAAAATAACATAGATTTGGGCAAAATATTAAAAGATGAAAATAAAAATAATGGCTAAATAATGAAGTTGGCCGGCCAACGAAAAAAAAAAAATTGGCGGCAAACCGAACTTTTTTTTTGAGTTGTTGAGTATTGTTTATACTTCCTTGTATTATTTATTTAGCAAATTCCTGTTTTTATTTTTACTTTCCTTGTATTCGTAATGAAAAGCACAGTGTTTACCTCGGGTGAAAGACTTATTTTGTCCCTCGAGATATTAGCGCCCTCGCTACGCTCGGGCGCCAAACCCCGTCTCGGGACTAAATAAGTCACTTTCACCACTCGTGTAACAATGTACTATTGGAATCTCGTTCCATGACTTTGTTTCCCGGGGCATACATTTTTCATAACCTAAAAACAAGAAATAAAGTGCTTACCAACATTTTCTTTGCCTTGTTGTTCCTGTACCTCTATAGTAGGGTGGAGTGATTTTTATTTTTTTCTTATTGCGTTTTGGGCCACTGCGGGATGGATGCTCTATGTTAATACGATATTAAGTCAATATGACAGAATCAATATATTATGAGTGGAAATACTGCCCCAAGGCACTTGAAGTTTGGAAAAAATGCCAAAAAATTACTTTAGTTCGTCAAGGTATAACAGTACTTTTATTAAATAAAAACGTCCTTGTTATTATTTTAAATACATATTCTAATACACAAACAAGTAATTAAAAAGAAAATAATATAAAATAATCGGCAACAAAGATCTTACATTCGATTGAACGATAACGAAATTTTGCCTAATTTTGTTATCTTTGATTCGAATATGGGCATAATTCGGCATGACTCCAATTTATTTATTATATATCCTTCACGTCGTTCTGGGCCACAGACAGCAGAATATGATTCCGTTATCAACGTTATGCATCTTTCTGTAGCTTGCGTGTGACAAGGTATGCGCTGGAAGTCCAAAAATATCGTAGCATTTAAACTATCGAGGTCCAAAATGGCTTCGGAAATTACGGCAGTTGGTATTTGCATGGTGAGTGGTGGTTCCGAAATCACTTTCCAGTCGATCAAGAACTTGTAGTCCTTTGCTTCGAAATTAAACAATGGCACTTGAAACACCCTTCAAGGTGTTAACGCCGACCTCTCCCGAATTTTCAGAATACGCCTCGGAGCGAGTTCTTTTATGTGCCGTCTTTCATCGTATAGCATAGCTATCATTATGTTTTCACAGTGGCCAAAATAGCAATCCCGTTGAATAACTGGATCCACTACCCTGTTTAGGTTTTCAGGCAGCTAATGAGACAGCTTAATGGTCTCAATTAAGTGTTGAGCTCCATTAATACAGTACGGTTGGGTCTTTATCTGAAACCACATCAGCGCGTACACCTTGATCACAAACTCAGCTAAAACCCACAAGATTTTCTGAGGGCGATGAAGTAGAAACATATACCCTTAGAATCCTGTTGGCTGTTGTCAACTAGCGTGAGTGACAGATTTTCCCAGGATTGCGTTTGGCTAAGTTTGTGTTGCAATGCCCGTCGTTGATCGCTCGACAAATCTCTAACAAATATAGCTGGTCGGTGCTAAAGTCTTCTCGAGATTCGTTATATTTGGTAACATGCATTCGATTGCATTAAAAGTCGTAACCGGGAGTAATTCGCAGTTGTTCGGACTCCGTCCCATCTTACCGTTAAAACTTTTTGATCCTGTTGTAGTTCTATCTAGATGCTCAAAGTGATGTCTCAAAGTGAGTTCGTTGTCATGGAATTGACATACGCGCCATTGAAGTGGATGTTGTAACTTACCTTCAAGTAACGGGATAATACCAGATTAGCCGGTATTCACAGCAGTTCCATCACAGCTGATTGTCATGATTTTCTTTAAAACAAGTTATTTTGCTATGAAATAGGCAAACATGTGCGATTGTTTTAGCATCACTTGACTGGGTTGGAATGTGGCCCAAGTTTTCAATCCAGGTTCTATGAGAACACAGATGTGTTCTTCTGTCATGATTTTCCGGCGCATGTCTTCATAAAAAAGGGTCTTGTCCTTGCGTCCATCAAATGAGATGCAAATAGTTTTTGACGAACAGTTTGTAAGTTCATTACTAGCAGCAAGCGTAGCGGTTCTTGCTTTAGTACGCGCTCGTCGAATTTTGCTGCGATCGACATCATTTGAAATGTTTTGTTGCGTCACTAGTCCAATATCTTGTAACGTAGCTGAGACGATGGCAGCTCCTGCTCTATCTGATATTCCAAAGCGATCTAAGGTTCTGGCTACAGTTGAGTACTCCTTTTGTGGGTTTGTAATGGTCCGGCCTTTTGGCCGGGGAAACCTACGAAAATGGGTTCGCTCAAGTATTATATTTTGGCGCGTTATTTAGTATATCTTATAATTTTAGGATATTATCATTTTGGATTTGTCCTTGACTCTTGTTTTAAATCAATTAAAGTTGATAATTGATATGTTGTATGATTAAAAAGTGACACGTAAAAATCCTCTTTTTTCGTAGTTTCTGAAATTTATAATGGCTTGGGGGCAGTATTTCTAAAACTATTACCCCACTTCATATTTTATATTATTAATCAGTAGGCCTTAGAGCATCCATTCTGCACTGGCCCGAAAGGAAATTTGAAAAAGATTTTTTTTTCATACAACCGCGCTCCACCCTACTCTATAGGTGGTGAAGGGGACATCAATTCGTTATGACGACGAGACTGCAAAGGGCTCGTTGAACGGCTCCTTATTCTAGATCGGGATCGAGACCTAGTAAAACGCCGGGAACGTTGGTGCGAACTATGGCGGTGGCGCTGACGCCGGCGGCGAGACAATTTCTTGAGTTTTTTCTTCATTCTCGCTATCTCCTCTAACACTAGGTCATCTGCATCGGAACTAGACATATTTTCGCTTATTATTTCACCACTAATTTACACTCTGGAATAATTTTATATGAATACACACAATTTCTACGCGAGTGCGCGAGCGCGCGAAGTCGAAAAGTGATTTGACAGCTAATGCCACCTCTGTCATCTAGCCTGTTAAATGCGTTCAAATTTTTAATTTTTGTTTATTAGACTCTGAATAAACTACGCGTACGAGTTCGTGGGATACGAATACTACATGTAAATTGTTTTCAGGATGAGCCTGAAATAAAATATTGGATTATTGGCGGAAACAATGCCACCAAAAGACGACTGCAGTTATGTGTCAAATGCAAGAGGCACAACCCCAGCACTCAGCATCAGATAATGGGTGACCTACCTGCAGCCAGAACCAACCCGTCGCGCCCATTCTACCATTGCGGCATAGATTATACGGGTCACGTAACCGTCAAAGCCAACAAGGGCCGTGCTATCAAGACCACGAAGGGATACGTGGCGGTGTTCGTGTGTATGGCGACCAAGGCTGTACATCTCGAACTCGTATCAGATCTGACAACATCAGCGTTCCTAGCAGCATTGCGTAGGATGGCAGCCAGAAGAGGGCTACCGGGACATATTTACAGCGATCAAGGAAAGAACTTTATAGGAGCCGACAAGGTGCTGAGACAAGAACTATCAGAATTAAAGCAAATATTCAACAAATAATTTATGGCTGAAATATCAAGTATGAATATAGATTGGCACTTTAACGCCCCCTCGTGGCCTTCAGCAGGCGGCCTGTGGGAAGCAGCGGTAAAAAGCCTCAAACAGCACCTAAAAAGAGTGATAGGCGAACAAAATCTTACGTTCGAGGAATTTACAACACTGCTCGCCAGTCTAGAGGGATGTTTAAATTCGCGGCCACTGTGTCCCCTTACAGAGGACCCAGACGATTTAAACTGTTTAACCCCGTCCCACTTTTTATCCAGCGGTCCGTTGTTAACTCTATACGATACAGAAACAGATCTCAGAACAAGGTGGCATCTTACACAAAAAAAATATTTAGCGACATATTAGGAGACGTTGGCGTGAAGAATATTTGACACAACTTACCGCAAGAAGCAAATGGCGAAAGCCCCAGACGAATATCAAGCTGAACGACGTTGTCATAATCAAGGATGACAACCTCCCGCCGGGGAGATGTGCCCTAGGTCGCGTAGTAGAGCTACACCCAGGATCCGACGGGTACGTTAGGGTCGTGACCTTAAAAACCAAGAATGGTCTAATGCAACGACCAGTTGTAAAATTGGCTATTCTACCGGTACATCAAGATCAGAAGCAAGGAGAAGGAAAAGACGGCGATTTAGAAAAGAAGCCACCATCAAAGAAGAGCCCAAGAACAAAGAAAATGTCTAGTTTTTCGACGAAGGCTGTAATGAAGAACATCAAGTATTTAGACCACTTATGCGAAAAAATCGAAATGCGATCACACTGTGACGGAGTCATGTGGCAGATACGTCACGAGGTGAACGAACTACAGTACAACAACGATATTCTAATGAGTCATAATATCTAGAATCACGTACGTCGCCGGCGCGGACTAATCAACGGTGTCGGGTATCTAGCTAATAGTTTATTCGGCGTCCTTGATGATCACTTTGCTGAGCAATATGAGCAAGATATAGGCCTTATCAGGGAAAATCAGAACCATTTAGCCGCGCTCTGGAAAAACCAAACTTCAGTCGTCGAAGCGGAGTTTAATCTACTAAAGCGCACAGAAACCCTCATTGACAAGCATCATAAATTAATTGCTCACAAATTGAACGTCCTCGAAAATACGGTTAATCAAATAAAGACCGAAATGCAGAAGCCTCTATTATTGGCGATTTTTTGACTACAGCAATGATTACAAACAATCTCATACTCAACCTGAAAACTATTCAACAGACCTTATTAGACGCAGTGACCAACATATACAATGGAAAATTTGACTTCCATCTTCGTTCTCCTGTACAATTAAGACATGAACTGGGAATCATATCAGGAGAGCTTCCCAAAGAGTTGTCTTTACCTATCAAGAAAACCGACAGTTTATCAGACATATACAATCTGCTACAAGTCCGGGCAAGAGTGACTGTCAGATTTATAATATTGGAGATTAAGGTACCACTCATTTGCGAAGATGTGTATGAAATTCTTAAACTGATCCCAATACCCCAGCCAACTGACAACCGCTACGAGGTAGCAGTAGTACCTGTAGCTAAATATGTTGCCGTCAACCTCAAACAGGAGACATTTATCAAATTAGGCGAAAATGATTTAACGTCTTGCTTCCAAAGAAGCTTGGACTTAAGTTTATGTCATGTCAAGTGGCCTATATATTTAATCAAGGATGATCAAAGTTTCTGTGAAACAGTACCCAATTCAAGAAGGTGCCGAACTTCCATGACCTTATAATAACAGATGGATGGAATTGTCTAAATTCAACACATATTTCTATTTCTGCTGCGAGCAATGTCAGGTGAAGCTCGTATGCAATGATCAAATTACACCAGTGCAAATGTCTAGTTCCGGATTTTTTCATGTCGAGCAAGGATGTGCAATTAAATCAGCTGATTCCTTCGTATACTCGCATAGACAGGAAGTCAGCAGGATAAACGTGAGCTCAAGTATCCCGTTGCCAAAAATGTCGCAGATCAATCATCTAATAAACATCTCGCTACCGGACATATCTCACCATAAAAATGAAAATTTGGATATGTTCAATCAAACAGTTCAGCTCCAAGAGATCGAAAGAAAATTACAGATGATGAAGCAGAATGAACCCCTCCTAGAAGGGAGAGTTTCCAACCACGACGTCTATCACTATGCGACGATATACATCTTGTTCGCGCTAGTAGGTGTCGGAGCAACAGTGTGGGCATGGAAACGCATCAGGAGACAGGCGGTCGGAGCCCCGACAGTGGGCGCCTCCGCAGTGCAATGAACTAAACGAATTACCTAACAAAAGTGCGCGTGTCTCAATTCGTAATAAAGTATCATTTTCGAAAGTATGACACAGTGCGCGAGTGTCAGTGAAAGAAACGGGGTCGTCCCCCATTGTGTTGAGATCAGGATTCAAATCTCCGGACGAATCGATACACACATCTTAATGTATAAACTTAGATTTAAAACAGAAATGCCTATCATCTTGTAATCATTATCAATACTAAACAATGGGTTTAGTAATTTAAGTCAAAATGTTGATCACCCTGTATATCAGTTACAGCATCTCATCACCACTTCTAACCCCATCTTTCTCGCCCGGGAATATGTACGAGCATGCACGTACATTTGCTGAAGCAGCAATCACACTTTGACCCAAATGTTCACATTTACGCAAATTATATTGCGATCAAAATCAGTTCGTCGGTCATCAAGCAAACCGCACGTTCTCACCCCTCATTAAATTCACTCTCATTACTTACGTTTAATATCAGTTTTATAATATAACCACTATTATCAGCTATATCAGTGTTTCTATCAGCCCAACCCCTATCAGACAATTTAGTACGGGCATCCCCGTACATACCTTATCAAAGACTTAGGGAGTTTAATGTACTTGGCTGTCCTGTCTAGGCCTGATATAGCATATTCTATAAGTTATCTAAGTCAATTAAGTAATTGTTATAATGAAACTCATTATAATCACGCTAAAAGAGTATTAAAGTATTTACAAAAAACTAAACATTATTGTTTAAATTATAATGCAGATAATATAGAGCTAAAGGGTTTTGTTGATGCTGATTGGGCCAGTGACACTTTGGACAGAAAGTATAAGATATGCTGGTGTCTGCACCATGTGTGGTTCTATGATATCATGGCAGAGCAGAAAACAGAAGACAGCTTCTTTATCAAGTAAAGAAGCTGAGTATGTAGCATTGTCAGAGGAAACTAGAAGCTATATATTTGAGAAATTTGATGTATGAGATTGCAGGTAAATTTTGTGTTGTCATGTGCATTGTGACAACCAAAGTGCATTGAAATCACCAATCATTAAATAGAACTAAACATATTGATATACGTCACCATTGTCAAGGATGCGATAAAACATAATTTGATTGAAGTTAAATATATCTCAACTCAAGACATGCCTGCTGATTTATTTACTAAGGGATTATTGTCTAGTAAACATTATAAATTTTTAGAGATGATAGGTCTTGTTTCTAATTAAATGTAAGTTTAAATGTAATGTTTGTCATGTTTTATTTTGTTAAGTGGGGGTGTTATATTTTAGTAACAATTTGTACGACTAGTAACGCCATCTATGTATTATCTCTTGTACTTAGCTTATGTCATTTAATAAAACCAGTCGTTAACCGAGAATGTGCGTTTTAAGAGATTTTTAATAAACATTGAAGTATCGTAACTGTAACTCTCATTTTATTCCCATCCAGTCGAGACACAAATCAAACTCTCTTTCCGTGCGTTGTGGGATGGAACAGATGGCATGAATATGATCTTCATTTGTTCAATATCTAAATGACATAAATGTTGGCGACTCTAGATTTAGCTTTATCAACAATTTAACTGTCATACGCAGGCCAGAACATAGGTAGCCCAAATTCAAGCAAACACACGCATTCCAGGCTGTTAGAAAGTAGAAGGTCAGCTTGACCAGCGCTGATCCCAAACTGACCCAGTTGGCGTGTGAGCACCTTTTGGTACCGGCTTCTTCGGCTCCAGCAGAGAGATTGTTCTCGAAAGCTGGCGCCATATTACTGAGGCCAGGAGCCGAATATTATCCAAACGTAAGCTCTTATTCCTAAACTCATTGCATAGGGATTTCTAGTTTTTTTATTAGATTAGTTTAGTTTGATGTTATGTTGATATGATGAGGTGATATCTTAAACATGAAAAGTTTTTTGGGCATCACAGCGCATTTCGGAATAGACATTGAACTATCTTCAGTCACTTTAGGTGTATACGAATTGGATGAAACACATACATCAGATTATCTTGCTGAAATTCTCTTAAAGGCCAAGACTGAAATAGATCAAGATAATGTGACAGCAGTTGAAATTAAAAGAATTTGCAAAGCAATGAAGAAACTGAATCCGATTCTGACAAGTCCGTTAAAAATGAAGAGACCTTCTCATTATGGAGTGATCACCATTATTTGGTGCATCATAACTGTAAAAGTTACAAATCTGAAGATGTTTTGTCTGACGAAATTTCAGTTTATCTCAGAACTCCTGTTGGAAGACTGAACGAAAATTCGTTAGAAATCTGGAGGCACTATAAAATACAATTCCTGAAGCTTTACAAATTAGGTTTTAAGTATTGAACAATGGTTCATCTGTCCCTTCACAGGCAGGGCTTTGACTGAGCAAAGAAACCGATTGAAGGGGAAAAGATTAAGTAAACTTTTGTTTTTACATAGCATTGAAAAAAATATTGGGATATGTAAAGAAAATAAAGCTGTGTTGGCTATTGCTAAAACTCGAGGGCCTTTTATTGAATACATCTTGTTCGTCGCGCGGGTGAGCGCACGGGCAAACGGATGCGTAAACGCATAGAATATAAATTTACTTATCTATAATATATCTATTAATAAAATATATATGTCGGCGCGTGCGATAGATTAGCGGCACGCTCGTCATCAGAAGCAGAGTTGCGTATCTCGGGCCTGGATGACTCCGTCGTCGCGGAGGACGTGGTGCAGGCGATCGCCAAGTCTGGTGAATGCCCGCCCACGTCCATCAAAGTGGGGGAAATCCTCTGGGACAAATCCAGCTCGGGCACGACAGTCGTCCGCTGCCCTGTCGGAGCCGCGGACAGGGTGACCTGTACCGCCTCCTTATTGGATGGTCGTCGGCCCGGGTCAAACTGCTTCCGCCACGGCCTTTGCGGTGCTTCCGGTGCCTCGAGGTGGGGCACGTCAGGGTGCAGTGCACCGCGGAGGTCGACTGCGGCAACACTTGCTTCCGATGTGGGCAGTCAGGGCATATGCGAGAGGTATGTACCGCCGCGCCGCACTGTATAGTGTGCGCGGCGATGAGCAAGCCCGCTGCCCACCTACTCGGGAGCAAGGCCTGCGCTCCTGCGCCGGCAAGACGGAGGAAGAGGAGGGCGGCTGCTGGGGCCGAAGCCCCGCCAAAGCCTGCCCGTCCCTCGGCCACTGGGGCCACGACATCAGGGGAAGCGATGGCCACATCATAGTGGCCACCGCGTACCCAGAGCCCTAAGGCGTCAGGCACGGGAGAGCCTGATGCCCGTTCAGGGGCTCGAGAGGGGGCGCTGTGTTACCTGTACCAACACAGCGCCACTCGGCCGGAATGGGTGGTCCTTTAGACCACCCAGAGAGGAGGCCTGTTAAGGCCAGAGCCGTGCCGGGGACGTGATTGGAAGCGGCTACGTGAACTCGGGTCCTCGGCACTCGCGGCTAAGAGGGTACAACAGCGTTGGTTTTTAGTGGGTATGCCATGCGCCTCCGTGGTGCGGGTGACTCCCACATATCCCTTCTGCCTCTCCCGGGGCGGAAGGGAACCCAGAAAAGTGCGCGGACCTACGCATCTCGGGCCTGGACGACTCCATTGACAAATCGGAGGTGGCCGAGGCCATGGCGCGAGCTGGCGAGTGCCTGGTCTCCTCAGTCAAGACGGGGGAAATCCGCCGCGACCAGTCGGGCATGGGGACAATCTTTGTTAGCTGCCCGGTCGCTGCCGCCAGCAGGGTCATAAAGGCCGGCCGGGTCCTCATCGGATGGTCCTCGGTGCCGCCGCGCCATATTGCCTGGTCTGCGCCGCGTCCGAGAAGCCCGCTGCCCACATGCTGGGAAGTAAGGCCTGCGCCGCTGCTAAGCCAGTGGCGAGAGGAAGAAGGAGGGTTGCAGCTGAAACAGCAACCCAGCCACAGCCATCCCGACTTGCAGCCAGTGCGGCCGGGGGGGAGCGGGTTCCGATGGCCACGTAATAGATGTACAATGTTAGAGTTCTGCAGGCTAATGTCAACCACTGCGCCGCAGCTCAGGACCTCTTGATCCAGAGCATGGCGCAGCGGGGAATACATGTGGCGGTGGTGTCGGAGCCGTACTCTGTTCCACCTGGCGATGGATGGAATGGAGACCGCTTGGGCACGGTGGCACTGGGCTACCGGACGGCCGCAGGCTCGCCTTCTCCCAGCGACGTGAGGAGTAGTCCCGGAATCGCGGCAGTTCGGTTGGGGGAGATAGCGGTCGTTGCAGGCTACTTCTCCCCCTACAGACGGCTGGCTGACTTTAAGTTCTTCCTAGATCAGCTAGGGTCCATAATCCGGCAGTTCAGCCCTCGTCCGGTGCTGGTCGCTGGGGATCTCAACGCCAAGTCTCCGGCGTGGGGATCCCCTGCGGCTGACGCCCATGGCATGGTGATCGAGGACTGGCTCATTGAGGTCGGGCTGGTGGTCCTCAACAGAGGGCCAGTGAGCACGTGCGTGCGGCCGCAGGGCGAGTCCATAGGGGACGTGACGTTCGCCAGCCCTGCCTTGGCGCGACTTGTTCGGGGCTGGAAGGTGGTGGAGGGCGAGGAAACTATCCGATCATCGGTATATCCGATACGATGTCTCCGCCCTCCCAGATACCTTAACCGGCTCGCGACGGGAGATGGCCCACGGTGGCGCCTGGGTAGCCTGGACATTGAGCTGGCCAAGGAGGCGGCTATCGTCCGGTCCTGGGTGTCCGCGCCTAGCAGTCCGGAGGTGGAGGTTGAGGCCGAATGGTTCCGGGAGGTGATGACGGAAATCTGCGACGCATCCATGTCTCGGGCCAGGAACCTCCCTCCCAAGCGCTGAGTCTACTGGTGGTCCGCCGAACTCGCGCAAATGCGCAGAGCGTGTGTCGCGGCGAGGCGCCGGTATACCCGATGCAGGAGAAGGCGGCGCAGGGACGAAGCCCTGGAGGCTGAACTCCACCTGGCCTACAGGCAGGTGAAGTTGTCCCTCGTGGTGGCGATCGCCAATTCCATCACCCTGGCCAGGGAGGAATATTTGGCCACGCTGGACCGCGACCCGTGGGGGCGGCCGTATAAGGCGGTAATGAATAGGCTACGCCCCTGGGCCCCCCCACTTACGCAGAGCCTTCAGCCCCAGTTTGTGGCGGACATCGTCGCGGCATTATTCCCGCAGCGGGTACAACATACGGCACCTGTGATGGCCACATCCGGTGCAGCTGACATAGCTGGCCAAAACGACGTCCCGGAAGTGTCAGAGGAGGAACTCGGAGCGGCCATTTCCAAGATGAGAGCCCGGAACACGGCCCCTGGCCCGGATGGCATTCCCGGGAAAGTGTGGGTTCTGGCCCTAGACGCCCTGGAGCCTAGGCTGAGGACGATGTTTACTGCCTGTCTGGCCCAAGCCACAATTCCACAGAGGCGGAAGACAGGCAGACTCGTCCTCATCCGGAAGGAAGGCGTCCCGCGGACTCTCCCTCCGCCTACCGTCCGATAGTGCTGCTCGACGATGTGGCCAAGCTCTTTGAGAGAGTGGTGGCCGGACGCATCGTCGAGCACCTCGAGGGTGTCGGACCAAACCTGGCGGACAACCAGTTTGGGTTCCGCAGGGGTCGCTCTACCCTTCACGCGGTCATGCGCATTAGGTCCATTGCGCAGGAAGCAGTCTCCCAGGGCGGGGTCGTCTTGGCGGTGTCTCTTTACATCGCCAATGCCTTCAACACCCTGCCCTGGTCTTGCATTAGGGATGTCGTATCATCGGGGCCTACCTGTCGCACCGAAGGATCACATACCCCTGCCACAATGGGCAAGGGTTCCTAAACATGACCTGCGGAGTTCCACAGGGGTCGGTCTTAGGGCCGCTCCTCTGGAACATAGGGTTTGATTGGGTCCTGCGAGGCGCAAACCTCGGGGGTGTCGAGGTAACGTGCTACGCCGACGACACCCTCGTGACCGCCCGGGGCCCAAACTTCCGCCGAGCTACCATACTCGCAACTGCGGGTTTGGCACACGTCGTAGGCCGAATCCGGCGTCTGGGACTAGAGATGGCCTTGAGCAAATCCGAGGCCCTGTGCTTTTACGGGCCTAGGAATGCGCCACCAGCGGATGCCCACATCATGGTCAGCGGAGTCCGCGTCGATGTCCAGCCGACGTTGAAGTACCTCGGCCTCGTGTTGGATCGCCAATGGGACTTCTGCGCCCATCTCGAGCGCCTGGCCCCGAGGGTAACAAAAGCAGCGGCAGCTCTTGGGACATTGTTGCCTAACATCGGTGGCCCTAACGATCCCTGCCGTCGCCTATACGCCGGAGTCGCACGATCCATCGCCATGTACGGGGCTCCCGTGTGGGCCGACACCCTCAACCGCCGGAGCATCGCGCTATTGCGCAAACCGCAAAGGGTGTTGGCCATCCGAGCCATACGGGGCTACCGGACGATTTCCGGAGAGGCGGTATGTGTATTGGCGGGCTCCCTGCCGTCGGACATAGACGCCAGGATACTCGCGTCGCTATATGCTTGGCGCGAGGAGGCGAGAGCCCGACACCATCATCCGGCCCTGGAGGAGCTCAGTGCGCGCAGAGAGGACCTACGGTAAAGCGCAGTGGCAGAGTGGCTCCAGAGGTTGGAGCACACCAGCGCCGGTCCGAGGACAATTGAGGCCATACGTCCGGTCCTACAAAGGTGGCTCGATAGGCGGCATGGCGTCCTCACCTTCCGCGTGACGCAGGTCCTCTCGGGACATGGCTGTTTCGGGAGGTACCTGTGGTGCGTGACAGGGAGGGAGCCGACAGCAGTTTGTCACCACTGTGACGTATGCGCTGAAGAGACGACCCAGCACACGCTGGAGGAGTGCTCGGCGTGGGCAGACCAGCGCAGAGAGCTGCGCGCTGTTGTGGGGCGCGATCTATCGCTGCCCGCCGTGGCTCGCGCTATGGTGGACAGCGAGAGGTCGTGGAATGCGGTCACCTCCTACTGCGAGGAGGTGTTAACCCGGAAGGAGGCGGCGGAGAGGGACAGGGAGGCTAACGCCACCCTGGCGATCCGCCGCCGAAGACCAGGGCGCAGGAGGAGGGCGTATGCTGACCGCCTTCCCCCCTAATTGGAGCCTCTGGGCGATGGACACAGGGGGTCTGTCGCGTATCGTGAGGCTCAGGAGGCGGCGCTGCAATGTCAACAGCAGCGCCGATTGGTCGTTTAGGGTGTATACACCCAGAGCCGTGGCCTAATTAGGCCGCAGTCGCGCCGGGGCATGCGGAAGTGAACCCGTCCACCCGCGTCCCCGGTAAATGCGCAAGGGTATCCATGAGGATTTCCCCACATAAAAAAAAAAGTCTCGGGCAATTAAACCGCAAAGATACAGAATTATAAATCTCGTATTCTATGTAGGTAATCGGAAATCACAAATTACAAAGTAGGTAATTAATTATCAGACTTTAGTGAACCACCGGTCCCGTTTGTAAGGACCGAACTGTATTGCTCTCTCGAATCAAAATGCGTTCCTGACTCACCGGTTTCCGATATTTAAACAGTTTGCCCCCTCCAAACGATTCCTATCACATGACTTGTTACGTCACGGCGTTCACTCGATACAATTTACAAAAAGAATTTAAAGCTAAAGAGTTTTACTATTAGAAATCATCAAATAATCCAACAGGAATTATCGTAAAGTTATAAAAGTATTTTAACAACTGTAATCTAATTACAATGTCAAAATATAACATCAACAATGTTTTTGAACAGTACCCACATAATATCGAACTTGGTTGTACAATTTATATTCTCAAGAACCACATATACAGGGTTATAGGGTAAGTCGACCTAAATCCTTAAAGAGATGGTAGTTTCCATCATTCCTCACCGATTTGACTAGGAAACGCCATATCCCAAACTAAACCGTTCTCAAGTTATCGGCCTTTGAATTTATTTTATAAAAATTACAGATTTTTGTCAATTGCCCCCTTTTTTGTGTTTTATGTTTCAATTTGTTTTGTTTTTGCTATTTTTGTGTAGAAGATTAGTTGCTTTATTATTTTAAACCATAAAACTGCAAGTAACTATACCAAATGAGTCGTAGTAGACAGTCAATTATTAAAACAATAAAAAAAATTAAAGAGTTTATTTTTCTTTGTAAGATATTGTTACGTTGCATTACCGTAAATATATCCGATCACTTTATCGACATCGGATATCCGCGTTAACCATCAAGATCGGCCGGTATACGTGACGCAGCGCTTTACGAGCCTACCGGAGCGGTGATTGGTGCCGCGGTGGCTTCGGGTCCCCCCGTCCCGACTCGGGTCGATCCGGCGCGTCGCCACACACAGTCATTACGACGCCGACCTACTCCAACGAAGCACTCGCAGCGGGACGCCATTGTTCCACGCGCTTAGTATTTTATCTTCTTAGTAATTGAGACAGTTCACGGTAATATCCTAGTTTTCAACCGTGTTCTAAACCCAGGCTTACTTCGACCCCATAATTGGGTAAGTGGTGCATTTATATCTAGCTGCTGTAGGACTTATATAAACGACAAAGTGTATCCGATCGAAATGCAGTGACCGTTATTTTTCTTCGCCTGATATAACGGTATCGACGCTTGAGCCGTCCGCCTACGCTTGCGTTAACAGTCGAATACGCGGTGTAATCCGCCTGTACATCGTCCCTGCATTTCGATCTAATAGTGAGCCGCCGCCTAATTTTAACCTGATGGGCTGTGAGGCATCGAATGGGATCGCTAACGGATAAAGAGGCGAATAGCGGTACGTATAGCGGTCCCATCCTGAAGCCGACGCAGCCCACGGGACAAAAGCCTGATTGCCCACCCTTGTGGGATTCCAGGGTCCTAAGACCGGACTTAAGAAATCCATTACACTTCACGCTACGCTGCTGTGGCCGTGCTTAACTGCTGCTTGGCTGCCCGCGCTTGGCTGCTTGCTGCTTGGGCTGGTTAACAGCCCCGACGCCTTCGCCACTACCGTTGCCGCTTGACCCCGCCTCCGGCGCCGACCGTAACGGTTGTTGGACATCAACGGTTATCTACGACGCTAAGATATGTACTATTCTTTTCCCTCGCTAACGGTGCAACAAATACATTAGATAAGAACTTACCTACGACCCTGTTAACTTCATACTCTAAGGATTTCCGTGTACATTTTTTTCTTTACAAAATAACCGTTCATCCATTCGAATTCTAACGTATTGTAAATTAGTTGTAAAAGCGAATGGTTATTTTCCAAACTGGTTTCTCATCCATAATAACGACCCAATAGCTTGGTAGATAGAACATTACATTTACAACCTTTGAAAATAACCGTTCGTCATTTGAATTCTAGCCTTCCGTAACAACTTTGTAAACGTGGATGGTTACTTATCATTAAAAGCTTAAGGTTATTATGTATTTTATTTCTTTACCTTAAATTTTATTTTTTTGTTACGTCTACAACGTAACAATATTTAAAAAAAAGTATATGACAGATGTGCTGCAGATGTACTATAAAATATCTACAATTCTTTAGCTTTCTAATAAGGTATAACATGCTAGGGTATTGTTAGGATTCTCGGAAAAAAACTTCAAACAAAGACGCCCAAGTAGCAAACGTTAAGTCGCTCGCAGCGCCTATTGTCCAGCAATAGGTGCGAGCGGGATATGTTTCAAGGTAAACAGGTACGAGTGAGAGTTTAGTTTGGGATATGGGGTTTCCTAGTCAAATCGGTCAGGAATGATGGAAACTACCATCTCTTAAAGGATTTAGGTCGACTTACCCTATAACCCTGTATACATATAAATAGTATTATAACACAACCAGTTCATATTTAAATCGTGAATAGCGATACTATTATCACAAAGTAGTTTTATAATAATATCCCCTCAATTTAATAACTGGTAGGTAAAAATACATTTGTCCCAGAAAGTCCTTTCATTCCGGTGACCTAAAGTTTGTCAAGAATATTTTTGTATAGAACAACTCTATTACAGAAGAATATCATTAAATAAATTACAGAAGAAATTGGCACAAGTTTCCTATGAGAGAAATATGTATAAAAAACGGTATGATAGACTTATTGAACAAACAAAAGAAAAAGTACCAGCAGGAACTAAAGAAAGAAAAGCTAAAGAAAAATTGATCACAGATTTGAAAGATAAACAAAAGCAAGACCGAAATCGTCAAATAGTTGTAAAAATTTATGAAGGAGATGAAAATAAAAGAATGACATAAAGAAACAATAGTACATTGTTACACGAGTGGTGAAAGTCACTTATTTAGTCCCGAGACGGGGTTTGGCGCCCGAGCGTAGCGAGGGCGCTAATAGTTCGAGGGACAAAATAAGTCTTTCACCGGAGGTAAACACTGTGCTTTTCATTACGAATACAAGGAAAGTAAAGATAAAAACAGGAATTGGCTAAAGAAATATTACAAGGAAGTATGAACAATACTCTACAACTCGAAAAAAAAATAGAGATCGGATTTCCGCCTATTTTGTTTTTTTTTCGTTGGCCGGCCAACTTCATTATTTTTAGCCATTATTTTTCATTTTCATCTTTAAATATTTTGAAATGTGAAAATGGAACTGGTTTTTTTTTATAATTTGACAGCGTCAGTTGAAAGCGATTCTCCCGGGCCGGAAAAGTATTACTTTCAACCCGCTCCTCAGGCAACTTCAGACCTACTTTCAGAGTATGAGTAATGAAAAAACGTTTAATGACTGATACCATAAAAAAATTACATAAAAAATACATAGATTCTCGATATCCACCTATTAGTTATGTAACATTCTCACATATGAAACCTTTTTGGGTGCAACAACTTAGTATAAATATGCAAAACACATGTCTCTGTGAAAAACATGAAAATATGGATCTTTTAATAAGTGCTCTACAAAACAATCGTATCATCAAAGAAAACACAACTTCTGATATTCTAAAGAGCATTTGTTGTGACATATTTAACTTTAAATGTCTGCAGAGAACATGTCCTGGCTGTAAAAACAAACACATTAATTACCAACAATTTAATAACTCTGAAAACGTTGCTAACTGGGCCTGGGAAAAGAAGAAAATAACTTATTATCACCGTCAAAAAAGTAAGACACTTCGTAAAACCATTAGAACTCATAAGAAAATTTGAAACACACCTTATACCATTTCTTGATAATTGTGCTAACATAAGAAATCAGAGTGATGCAATTCAAACTTTAAAACAAAATATTACTGAAAGTGACTGTATCATACATATCGATTTCAGTGAAAATTATAGTGCTAAATATAGTTCTGAAATTCAGTCTCATTGGCGGTAGTAGAAAGCAATTTACTCTACATACTGCTGTTCTTTATTTCAATATAAATAATCAATCGTCAAAAACTCAATGTTTTGTACTATAAGCACATCTCTGCGACATGATACCGCCCCGCAGTGTGCCGCACATCTTGTTCCAATATTACGAGAAATAGAAAATACAGTGCCTATGGTCCGAAATCTTTACATTGTTTGTGAATAATTTGAAGTCCTCTGTTCAAGGCGTGAAAATAGATACAGTTGAAGATTATGATGTGACTGAACAGGACTGGCTACTACCTGACTATTTGAAATCTTTCCGAGGAACTATGCAGGTTCACCAAATTGTTTGGACAAAATAATCTGGAAATCGTTAAGCATTACATCGTCTATCTTGCATGCCAATGTTACGAATCGCCCGCAGATATTATGCGTCCACTTACTTAATATGGCTGCGCATAGACAATATTACGGACTAAAATCATATTTTATTGTCTATAGTCCATATTAACCGTATGTGTCAATACTCTCAATAGCAAGCGTACATTGTAGGAAACATATTTTTTTAAATAAATAAGAATCTTTAGTTGAAAATGGAATCACATTCAAAGACTGTAAAAAGGCAGAGAAGTGAAAACTGGTTGGAGGAAGATAAGGTTTGTACTATTACATCTAAAATTGGATCAAAGTAAGTTGTTTTGTAAACATTCGTAACACCTCTTGTACTTACTGTTGCTTTTGCTTTTATTCGTTAGATGATTGTGAAAGAATTGCTCAGGGAGCGGGTGTCTATACAAGATGACACAAAACTCCCATACTAAGCCTTAAACCTGACATTCTTTAGGTCATCAGTGATGACTATTGGAAGTCATACATTAATGTTAATTGTTTTTTAATGGGATTTTTAATGTGCAAAGTTTTCGCTAAACTTTTTCGTCGCGCAACCCTAAATCAGCTGTTTTTGGTGAACTTTCTGTGACCTGAAGATGAATGAAACAGATGTGACATAATATCAGATCCAAGAAAATGCCTACATTATTCCTTGCAGATCTGAGGCAAATTTTATTTCATTCTTCTGTAAAATTTGATGTTAAGTCTTTATGATAACCATGTTATCATATTAGGTATTATGCAAAAAATGTTACAAGATTCATAATGTAAGTAAGCACGCGCTACAACTCTGAATTAGCTACCTACAAAGCTCCATAGAAACATTATTTTGATTCTTACCTAACAATACGTAACAGGAGTTTAATAAAAAAAAAAGATCTAATATATCATGATGATGTGATGATGTACCTAGTTATTTTGTACCTATGTACATTTAGGTTTAAAAGTAGAAATTTTGACTGACCTGTCCGCCTAATAGTCTTTGGAATCATATGATTTATTGGTTTCGGGTCGATATGATTGGTCGATGTGAAAGTAGTACCATCCAATTAGGGACATTCACCTGACACGCCTATCATTTTCTGCTTCCTTATTGGTTGCGTAGTCGCCTTTATTAGACGCCGATTTCTTGGCGGCTCACTTTGACCAAATAATACAATAGCTTTGTATTCGCCGACATGCCGCTCGCTAACTAAGGGTAACTGTTCACTAGATACTTTTTAATGCAAGTTTTTTTTATTATTTTCGATACGTATTAGAAATATTTGATAAGTAGGGATCAGTTTTTGATATTGGCAAATCCAATAAGATCTTAACAAGAAACTGCGACTCACGGATAAGTTAAAAATTAATATCTCAGAACGTCCCCGTTGCGAACAAACGTAAATCTGCTTGACGTTATCTTGCAGCGTTATTATTTTTGTGCGTTTGAAATACTATTGGCTATTTAGGTATGATTGCGATTCGATTCTAGTTTTATTTTTATGTCATTACCTACTGGTTTGTAATAAGGAGCTGTACAGACACACAGTAATCATTTTCTCGTGCCTACCGCGCTAACATTAAACACACTAACACCAACCGTGCCTTGGCCGCTGCCGCCGCCGCATCGCCTATTCGCTCTTGTATGGTATGGTTTGTTCTAGTATGCGTGCACCTTTATCATAAACGAAAATTCAAAGGATTTACCGATAAAAAATTCGTCGCTCTCCTGCTTCCGTACTTGTGAGTTCGTCGCGTTGGATTGCAGTGACTTTCGTGTGTGAATCATGGCAGAATACGAAAACAATGAATATTACGACATGATATTGTGCACATGATATTCACAGGCTGCATTCAACCGGGTCGTTCCACAGCTCCGAACGTGGTGGACGACCAACTAGTGATTCCACTCTTCGAGCGGAAGAAGAAATTTTAAACTTTTTTGACGAGGATCCCAGGCGGAGCACACGTGGTGCTGCTGCTGCTCTTGGTGTCACACAAATGACGGCGTGGCGTGCCCTAAAGAGAGATAGGCAGCATCCGTACCACTACCGGCTCACGCATGAGCTAACGGAGGCAGACTACACACCTCGTCGTAATTTCTGTGCGTGGTACCGCGAACGGATAATTGCTGATCAAAACTTTGGCATCAAAATTTTGTGGAGTGACGAAGCAACATTTACCAGAAATGGGCTGCTTAATCAGCACAACGAACACGTGTGGGCGCACGAAAACCCACACGCGTCTCGGCAATCTAGTTTTCAACACCGGTGGCGGATTAACGTTTGAGCCGGTAGGTACCTACGCTTTGTCCTATGTTTATTTACGTACCTAGATAGGTACGTTGTCCGGTACTCGGTAGGTACCTTCTCTAAGTTTGTTTACAAATAAGGCCTCGCCCCAAAATGGTGGCTTCTCCAAGAGTTAGGGTTGCCTAAGTATAGAAATCGACATTTTTTATTTTTATTTTGTAGGGGTTTTTCGTTATCTTCATAAATTGATATATCAAAATGATGACGTTACAATATAATTAAATACAGCTCAAATAACGTAGGATCGTAGGTATGATATAGCCTTTCTGTGTCTCCGTGTATTAGAAAATAAATATACTGATGCAAACACAAACGCAAAAAGGTGGCGGCTTGTACCGGGTACATATTTGATATATTTTAAAGAAATAAAATGAGATATGTTCTGTAAGCAAACATTTTAACACGCAATTGATATTTCAGTTATAACAATATGGCAAACACCCCGAGAACATTGCAGCAAATAAAAGCTCAATGGGGCATAATAAAAATGTCGGCAAAAAAAGCCAAGTTCCTGGAACAGAAACACAGATTCCAGACGGGCGGTGGGCCACCACCTGCAACAGGACCACCAACCAGTGATGATATTGCAGTATGGCTTCCTCATGAGTTCACCATAGACTCAAATGAGTTTGATTCAGATAACCAGTTACATATACAAATACACTTATTTTATTGTTTATAGTCTTGCAGATTTTAACAGAACATAGAGTAGAAGAAAAAATATCAGAGCAAAAAATCCACTTAACTCACCACTTCCCTGTGATAATTCTGAACCAGAGATAACAGACATGGTATATGTATTTAAGTTATTTATAATCAAGCAGTATTACCCAAATTCTATCATATTTATTATAATATATTTATTTTTTAATAATAAATAAGACAAATAATAATCTTTAAACATTGTAATACATGTATTAAGAATTAATAAGTACCTCTACAATGGTCAGGACATAATATTATATTTATTATTATTAATGTCGCAGCCAAGTACATCCACACAAGCCAAACAATGCATCACAGCAACAACCATGAAACCTAAGATTCTAAGTTATGGATCGAAAAATAAAAAAGTATGTTATTTTTGAAAAAAGTAAATTTTAATCACTTATTTTATCATTTGTCAAAATATATATGTAGTCACAACAATAAATGAGTACAATCTACAAGCTAAATTAAAGTTTCCATACAAGTATGTATATACTGGTTGTATTACACACTTTTTTGGAAAACTGTTCAACTTAACTTGTTTTTTCCCTGGTCTGTTGGTCAAGGCGCTGAAGACCAAGTCCAAGAGGTTGTGGATTAAAAGATCAGATGGCAATGTGTTACATGTCTCAAGATAGTTATTGAACTAAATTATTTGATCTTGCTAGCATTAGACACAATGATTATGTGTTATCACAAAAATAATAGATATAATTGTTACATTTTTGATTTCAGATTAGTAATAAGAACAGTGCTGTACTGCAAATATCAGAAACGGAGATTGCCTGCAGAAGAGAACTGCATGAGGCGCAGATGGCTAATGAAAAACAAAAATTAAAGAATTTGTTGTTAACCCTATTCTTGGCACGGTGGATAATTTGATACATTGAACTTTTTGAAATTCTAGGGACGTAACGAAATGTATTTTTAAAACTTTTAATATTTTTTATGCTACAAAATATAATCCCAATTCTACTAAAAAATACTATCCAATTACTTGCAACACTGAGAATGCAGTACACAGCAAGATGGCGAACCGATCGAACGCGTCTGGGCGTCGCAAGGTAAAAACAATTATTTTTTGTTATACTTTGGTCAAATTGTTTTCAAAAGCGGCTTAACTTGAATAGGTTACAATATTTTCTAGCAGAAAACGCTATTATTGTGAACTGAACAGGATTTAAAACTTATGTAATTCACTGTTTTTTTCGAGTGTATCAGATATGCTACACTGCCAGTTAGCCAACATTCTAGACATTTTTTTTTTTGTATCAAATTTGTGACATCGCTCGATTTGCACAGAAACTATTTATTTGTATATTTTACTATTATAATAATAATTATTCCTAATTCATTGTTAAATATAATGTTAATTAGTTATTATTAGTCTGTTCATCGTAATTTTCGGTTACAGGTGGTTCAATACCTTAGTATGCAACAACAAAGAAGAGCTCGGCATCTTGTGGCTCTTGTTCCGAAGCCAGGGGCAAAATCTGATTTGGACGATAGTGAATCATCTGCTGAGGATGAGCTACAGTACTGCTTCCGTCCAACACACTCCGACAGTAGTTCACCGCCTCCATCATTGCCATCTTCGATAGAAAACCTCAATCGTTTATCAGATGATGATAATGAGGTAAATCAAGTGGTTGCTTCTACATCTTTGGTACTATACCCACAGTCATCGCCGTCGACCAACCCTGGTTCGCCATCGATTTTATCATCCAATCAATCTGTAATAAGGCAGCTTCATGCTGCTGACGCTAGTCCATTATCTCCAGTAGAACCTTTAGTACATCCAGTAAGTGTACCATCACCACTGGCAACCTCCTCACGACTACCCCCACGAGCCAGCAACTTGACACACCATAACCAGGTGCCGTCTCCATTGTTTGCACCTTCTCCCTCAGCGGCTACTCGGTCGAAAAGACCTAGAGTTGTCGCGATAAAGCGTAAAATAATACCCCCCAAAAAATTACAACCGAATTGGTGTTGTTCGAAGTTTACCGGTTCTGCAGACGTGGAAGATAACTCGTTTGAGCCACGTGAAGAGAAGAGTGCCATTGAATATTTCAAGCTGTTCTTTTCAGATGACATCATCTCTCTCATAGTACTGCTCGCTAAAAGTCTTCTAATAAAAGTTTGTAAAACATCGTTAGCATTTGCACTTCCCCTTGTAATGTCTGTGGATACTTCATCCCTGGTATCATCAATGCTTCCCTCTATCTGCATGTCTCTATGGTCAACTGCAATATTGTGAAGTACAGCTAGAGCAACAATTGTGGTTTACACATTTTCTAATTTGCATGTCATCCCAAATAAAAGGCATTGAAAGCGTTGCTTCCACACTCCAAAGCAGCGTTCTACTGTGTTTCTCGTATGTGTTCGTGTGCTTGAGGCCTTTGGATAGGAGTCAAAAGGGTCATTGTGTAGCCTTAGGGGCGCTATGACTTAGGTTAGGTTAGGTTTAGGTTAGGTTAGGTTAGACAGTGATCAAAACGAAAAAATAAAATTTCTCGAAAATTCGTCGAAGTCCTGGCTCCATAGCCCCCCTAATTGGGAACTAACATAATCTGATACATTCGGATTCTGGCGCTTCGCCGGCCGCTGCCGCGGCACGCTCGCTTCGCTCGCTCGGCTCGCGCGTTTTGGTCACTGTTCTAACCTAACCTAACCTAAACCTAAACCTAAGTCATAGCGCCCCTAAGGCTACACTCCAACCGTGAAAAGATATGGTTGTAACTTATATCCAGAGTCACCTAAAAGTCGCCTTCTGAATGAGCCTGTCTCAAAACGCTCTTTGAGTGATGATTCATTAAATATTCGGGCATCATGAGTACTACCCCTCCATCAAAAATAATGAGGACAATCCTTCAAAAATAATAGGGATTCAAGGGCTCAAATAAAACATACGTTTTCGCCCCCGTATCTGTTAACCCTTAATTTGATTTTGTTCACTGTGAGAAACATATGAGAAAAAAAATGATTTCGTTATATTTTTACACCAAATTCGTATTTTTTGTAATATTATCATACCGTATATAATATTTTTTAATAGTAAAAAAATAGTCTACGCACCTGGCAACACTTTTACTTGTCATTGTCAAAGCAAAATGTCGGCGCCTCGCAGGTCGTCTATGTTCCGCAAGGTAAATATAAAGGTTTTACTTGATTTTCTATTGTTTCAAGTATTTTAATGCTTTCACTAACTTATCTAGACTATTTGTTATATTTTGGAGTGTGAATTATGTGCCTTTATGTGAATCCTCAAGTTTTATGACCCGCCAAAAGCTTATGTTTATTGTGATGAACATTGCCAAATAACCTATAAAGTACCTACAATTTGTTATGTTCATCACGGTAAACGATGCCAAATACCTAATGATAAATTAATCCAAAATAGTTATGTCTTTTTTTTTTAACATTTTGAAGTTATGGGTTTTATTTTGCTTATTTCGGTATTTTCTGTTGCCAACAGCATACTTTGCATGGACGCACGGCAAAAATATTGGCGCTTGTGCCTATACAGCATGCTCCCTCAGATACCAGTGATAGGTCCGATATGGACAATGAATTGGCAGATCTGCATACTCCAAGTTTAGCTTCATCATCATCACCATCTCTAGATTCATCTTTAGAGCGAATGCATATTTTAAGCAGTCCTGAACCTGATGCTGAAGATCATGACACTGGGGACGATCCACCTGAATTTGATTTTACAGAAACATAATTGCAATTGACTCCAGTTCTACGTCAAATTTGCCCAGCTACGCCGACTAGAGAACCGAACTACGAGAACATACCTTCCTTATCTTCTATACCATCTCTTCCGTCTGAAGCCCCTTTATCAACTCCTGAAAGTGCTACCAGGAAAACTCGAGCCCAAAGGCACATTACTCCAGTGCTGGCTAAAAGACGAAAGAAAGTTCCGAAATTTGTACTAACCTATAAATGGAAAAAAAGCGTCACCTTCCGTCACCAAGCTACAATTGAAGAAAACCAAGACCATAATATAATGAATGCCTCTTTCCTGCCCACTGCAGATTCCCTAGAATATTTTAATTTTTTTTTTTCTTCAGACATTGTGACCGATATTACCGTACAGTCAAATCTATACTCTGTTCAAAAAACTGGCAAATCTATTCAAGTGACAGAAGACGAAATGCGTGATTTTATAGCTATCCATATACTTATGGGTATTGTCTCAATGCCTAGTTACCTAGACTATTGGAGCAGTAGATTCCGGTATGCTCCGATAGCAGATCTAATGAGTTTAAAACGCTATCAACAGATTCGTAGATTTCTACACTTTGCTGATAATAGCTTAGAAGATACTGATAGATATTACAAAGTAAGACCAATAGCAGAAAAAATAAGAAAAAACTGTTTGCTGCAAGAAAATGAAAACAAATTTAGTATAGATGAGATGATGATTGCTTATAAAGGAAGAAAGGCAGGCAACAGAAAGCAGTACATGAAAGATAAACCCAACAAGTGGGGATTCAAAAATTACGTGCGAGCTGGAGTAAGTGGCATGATTTATGACTTTATCCTATATGGAGGAGAAGATACATTCCGTTTTCATAAATTCACTGAACAAGAAATTTCAATTGGGTTTGGGGCACAAATTGTAATAGCTCTGTGTCAATCTATTCAAAGAAAGCCAGCCACCATATTTTGTGACAATTTTTTTTCATCGCCTGAGTTATTTTATATTTTAAAAGAAAATTATGGCGTATTTGGTTTAGGTACGATTCGTAACAATAGAACCAGGGGAGCTGGATCTATTTTGCCTAGTGAAAAGGCAATGAAAAAGAAAAAGAGAGGAGCTTATTCACAGGTCGTATGTGACAAAACCAAGCTGGCTCTCGTTCGCTGGAACGACAATAAGCCTGTCACCCTGATAAGTTCATTTGTTGGATGCACACCTGTGCATAAAATAAAGAGATATTGTAAGGTAGAAAAGCGAAAGTTAGATGTTGACTGTCCTCAAATAGTAAGGGAGTACAATAAACATATGGGGGGTGTAGACCTGGGTGATATGTTAGTATCTCTTTATAAAATACCATTCAAGTCTAGAAGATGGTATATAGGTATATTTTGCCAGTTGTTAGATATAAGTATAAATAATTCATGGATTTTATATAAAAGAAATACTAACTACAGAAAAAAAATGTCTTTGAAAATATTTCGGCAAGATCTATATCAAAATTTAACAAAAAAGAACCGGTCTGTACGTTCTCACTCTATCGTTGAAAATTCAACAATAAAGAACCCTAAGTTACCCAGGCCCATTAGCCCCATACGTTTCGACAATATTTGCCACTTTCCTAATACAAAAGAAGACATGGGGAGGTGCAAATATTGCCTAAAAAATACTACTGTGTACTGCATGAAATGTAATATAAGACTCTGTTTTGTTACCGGAAAAAAATCTCGTAATTGTTTTCTCAATTTTCATACAAAATAATACTAAGTTTTTTGTGAAATGCTAGAAGAGGCTCTATTATGTTATAAAAGATATTTTGTTATGTCTTTGTTTTGTTTTTTATATAAATAAAAATATTTTGTAAACCGCACTACCTGTTTGAATGTGTACCCTAATTTGATTATGTTCATCACAGTAAACATTACAATAAAGTGGTATTTCTCGACAGATTTGGCAATGTTCACTCTGATGAACATTGGTTTCCTGGAAACCTGAAGGTCACAACATTTATTTTTTATTTTTTCTGGATTCCTTACTACCCTAAACTTATAAATATACATAAATTTTACATATATATAACACATTGAACCTCTGCCAAATTAAGGGTTAAAGGTCTAATATCTACACAATATGTTACTAGTGGTCTATGGTTTTAAATAAAAAGAGTTTAGTCTATGCCACTCGTCAATGCGAATACGTTGTTTTATTAGAGGTTATGGGCCGTACGCTCATAAAATCGCGGTTTTGAGTCGTTTTAACAAGGATTTTGCAGTAAAGCAAGTGTCAAAAGACAGTATTCAGTGCGATTTAATTGTGAACGGACTGATCGTATTAATTATCCCATGTATAAGTGTAGAAACTGTTCGTCAAAATGGCTACCAACTACCTTATCAATGTACCGAAACTAAAGGGAAGTAGTCCACAAGATGGTAGAGTTGTACAGTGTAAGTGGGTGCTTCGTAAAAAAATTGACAGTGATAATAAAGTTCGGTTCCGTGCACGTTTAGTTGCTAAAGGTTTTTCACAAATTGAAGGTATAGACTATACAGAAACATTTTCTCCTGTTGTGAGGAATACTACATTGAGGTTACTATTTGCATTGTCAGTTAAGTTAGGATTTGACATTACTCACCTTGACGTAACTACAGCCTTCCTGAATGGTGCTCTTGATGAAACCATTTTTATGCAGTTGCCAGAAGGATTTTCCGAGCAGACCCATGAGGGTCAAGTGCTTAAATTAAAAAAGGCAATCTACGGGCTTAAACAATCTTCGAGAGCATGGTACAGGAAAGTGGATGAATGTTTGTCAAATATTGGTTATAGGAGATCTAAGATAGAACCATGTATTTACACAAAAATTAGAAATAATTTGAGGACTATTGTTACACTTTTTGTGGATGATTTTTTTATTTTTTCAAGTAATTGTAAAGAAACAGAATATTTGAAAATGTATTAGCTAGCCATTTCAAACTGTAAGATTTAGGTGAAATCAGAAAGTGTCTTGGTGTCAATGTAAGTGTTAATAAATCTGAGAAAACTATCACATTGAACCAGTCTGATTATATTGATCAGGTGTTACAAATATTTAACATGAGTCAATGCAAACCTATTCAGTCTCCTAAACTAAGTTGCATGTATCTAAAGGGGAACACTATGTTGGAAAATTCCCATATCAGCAAGTTATTGGTTGTCTGATGTACTTAGCAGTTCTAACCAGACCCGATATTACTTATACAGTTGGTTTTTGAGTCAATTTAACAATTGCTATTCTATAGAACATTGTGCATGTGTAAAGCGTCTATTGAGATATTTAAAATTTACTAAAAATTACTGTTTGAAGTACACTGCTGATGGAAATTCAATATTAGAAGGATATGTAGATGCAGATTGGGGTGCAAATGTTATAGATAGGAAGTCATATACAGGATATTGTTTCACTTTATCTGGTTGTGTAATTTCTTGGGAAACAAAAAAACAAACTACTGTAGCCTTGTCTAGTAGTGAGGCCGAATACATGGCTATTACAGAAGCATGTAAAGAAGCTGTTTATTTGAGAAACCTACTATATGAAATTACACAAAATTTGTATACCATTGATTTGTTCAACAATAATCAGAGTGCACAAAAGCTAACTATGATTCCAATGTTCCACAAGCGTACAAAACACATAGACATAAAGTTTCACTTTTGTAGAGAATGTGTAGTAAATAAAATTGTAAATGTGAAGTATTTGCCTACAGCTGAGATGCCAGCTGATGTATTCACGAAGGCTTTATGTGTTGTGAAACATTATAAGTTTTTGGATGTATTACGTATTCAAAGATTGTAATATTTTTGCATATCCATATTGTTAGATATAGTGTGAGTACCGCTATGAATCAATTTTTGTTTAACTATCGCAGTACACCTCATCAAACCAGTGGGGTAACGGATAAGGACGTTGGAGGCCTCAAAGTTAAACGTGGAAGTGGCTGGACTTATGAATAATGGAAGTAACCTTAGAGACAGCTTTATGGAACAAAGACAGACTGAAATGGGATTTGCCATTGGCAATATTTGTCAGACTATTGATTCTCTCTTAAAAACGGATTATTTATTTATAAGGAATTTCAACAGCTTTTTTCTTGAGAACATACATGTCTTATGATCTACTTAAGTGTAGTATAAAACTCGGCTATTATAGTTGATCCTAAGCCAAGACGAAATCCACGACATTAAATATAATGATAAGATTCAGATTATTAAGAAATTAAGCGATTCAATTAAATTATTGAGCAATTTACATTACACCTATACAATTGTAAGGAAGAAACTTAAAAGTCCTTTTTAATATATGAACACAATGGGAACCATTTGACTGCCCGTAATACAGTAGAACGCTGCATTGGAATGCATGCTTCAGGTCAGTGGGTCGTTCTACGGAATCACTATAATTGTGATCACTTCAAAAAATCAATTTTTATATCTTGATGACTTATTTAAAATCTCAAATAACTATTTCCATAATTATTTACCGAATTTATTTTATGTTTAGCTCACGTCCTGTAGAATGTTCGCGACATACGTTTTAACAATGAAGTGTCTCAAAAAATATTAGAAATATGTGATATACACTATGTATAGTATCGTATTTGTAGATTTTCTCATTCCCGGAGAGCGGTGGGCCGAGGCTGGCTACACAATATGCAAAGAGATGAACAGCTTCCAGCCCGAATGTATAGTTGTTTTGTCCCTACGATGCACGATGGAGCGTGTTCGGAATTTCGTTCCCGCCGCCGCCTCGGTACTTAGTCCGCTCTATAATTTACTTCATAATAATGTTAAATGGCATTCGGCATCAGAGCACGACCACACCTTCAGGGAAATAAAGAAACTACTTGCGTCCGATTTAGTCCTCGCGCATGACGACCCCACCGCCAAACTCATTCTCACGGTACGATATTCCCAAATCCAAAAGGAAGCAACGGCACTCGTTTTCGGTATCAGGAGGTACCATCAATACCTATATAACGACGTAAAGTTATATGTTGTATCTAGATACTATATACCATTTGATATGATATTAGGTAACGATTTCTTTAAAAAAAATATAGTAATGAATGGTGTGTTATGGATGAATCCGGCAAACGCAGTGACTGTGATGAGCGATATTAATTGTTTTCTGTGCAGTATTGATGTTTGTCACGTAAGCAATACTTTTATTAGGGAAGAGGTTATGCGGATGGTTGAGATCTACCAACCGTCTCAAGTTAAAGAACCCGCTATTGAGCTGAAAATGATCGTTAAAGACGACATTCCGGTAAGGCAAGGTGCTGCCTGCTCATATTCTGTTGCTGTTCCTGAGAATGTACACCATATTTTATTAATTGAAAAGAGTAACCATTGAGTTTCTTGCCGGATCTTCTCAGTGGAAGCAGCATTCCGAACCGGTGGTAGATTGTGTCTATTCATAAATGCTTTATTGGCTTACATGAATAAAAACAATTTTGAGTGAGTTGGCAACGACCAAGACGGGTATCTTTGAGTGAGCAAGTAATTATCGAGAAAAGTTGCAGAATGGCTTGATCAAGGAGTTATTCGTGTAAGTTACTCAGAATATGCTAGTTCTTCAGTATTAGTTTGTAAAAAAGATGGTACAACAAGGGTGTGTGTGGACTACAAGAATTTAAATTTTTAAAAAATGTACGAGACGAGTTTCCAATGCCAATAATAGAGGACTATATTGACAAAATGGCTGAAGCAAGAGTATTTAGCGTACTCGATTTGAAAAATGGTATTTTTCATCTGAAAGTCAGTAGTGAATCAATTAAATACACAACATTTGGAACACATCACGGACAGTATGAGTTTTTAAAAGCACATTTGGATTATCTATTTGTCCCAATTACTTCATGAGGTTTGTTATGATTATTTTCAGAGAGTTAATAGCCAAAGGGATTGTTCTTATATTTATTGATGACATTTGTATTCCAGCCAAACACGAACAACAATCGGTGGAAAGATTAAGAGAAGTTTTGACAGTGGCATCTGAATATGGCTTACAATTAAACTGGAAGAAAGTACACTTGCTATGTCGTCGACCTATCTGAGCCATACAATAGAAGATGGAAAGGTGAGGCCAGCAAGTGTAAAATAGATTCCGGAGCCAAAGACTGTCAAACTTCATAGTTCCATTGGTTTGGCATCATATTTTAGTAATTATATCCCTTAATAACCTAGAGTTTCAATTTTGATACCAATCTTTTAAACCGAATGTTCACATTACTATTAGTTTTTTTTTATAGGTTGGCTGTACGTATTTTACTGTTGTATAATATTCTTTCCAACGAATTTAAAAAAAAAATCAAATGTCATTATTGTTTTATTTTATCTATGACATATTACTTGCGCGGCAAAGTGAACAAGTAAACACATTTTACTAAAAGTTTTGTTGAATACAAATTTGATATATTTTCTTTTTCTGAAGAATATAAATACTTTTGAGGTAAGTGAATATATTATTTTCGCTATGATATAATTATTTTTTGCGAGTGCATGTTTTACTTGAAGAAACTAGTGCTATTTTTGTGAGTATCAATTTTGATACTTCAGGCATTCCGCCCTACATAGAACCTACCTACTAATTCTTTAGCTATAAAAACTTTTTGAACTACCGATTCATTATTTTTCTGCATAGCTTGGTGTTGGGATTACTTTTATTTTTATTTTATAATAGAAATTTATCAAAAATGCGACCAAAAGAGATTGAGAGCATATTGAAGCGGTTAGAAAATGGTGAAATTTCGGAAGACGATTCCACCGACAATGAAGATGACATAGACTATTATTCGAGCCAAAGAGATTGTCTGATGGAGCTAGAAGATGAAGAGGATGTAGGTAATTTTCCCACTGACCCAAACTTGGATGCAGATCCACCTGCAGCAAACGTAGATACCGACATGCAACATAATTTAGAGACTGTTGAACGAAGCCCAACTCCTACAACCAGCAGCCAGAACAACCTGCAAACTGCACCTTTCAACTCTAGAAACTTAGTGTGGAGAGTAAAGAATATGGACATAGTCTAAAATGCTTTCCAGATTGCTGGAAACACTGAGTATTCACAAGAAATTATGAACTTAGACACTCCTTTTCAGTTTTTTTCTTATTTTTTCGGTGAAGAAATTTTGAGATTTCTAGTGGACGAGTCAAATAAATATGCCTTCCAAAGGCATCCCAACTTTACAGAACCTGTAACTGTCTTAGAATTACGTAAATTTATTGGAATTCTTATTTTTACTAGTGTATATCATTATCCTAGTGTCAGGTCATACTAGTCAAACATTACAAAGTTTGAACCCATAGCACAAACAATGAATCGCAACAGATTTGATAAAATTGCATAGGTATATCTGATTTCTTTATGGCGTTAATGCCTGAAGTATCAAAATTGATACCTGGTTTTTTTATTTATTTATGGCTTTAATGCCTGAAGTATCAAAATTGATACCCGTTTTTTTTTCTAAATAAATATGTAAAATAAATATTGTGATTTTTTTAGCTATTTTTCCCTTCATCTAGACCCTCAAGCAAACACAGTAATATTAAAAATAAATCACTTGCGTAAATCAGGCTACTAAGGGTTAAACAACATTTTGCTGTTATAGCACAACCACTTACGGATTTATTAAGAAAGGATGTAATCTTTGAATTTAACAAGAAACAACGTTGAGCTTTCAATAGTTTAAAGGAACGACTAACAATAAACCTGTGTTACGAATATTTAATCAGAGATTAGAGACTGAAATGCATACTGATGCGTCAAGTTTGGCTTACGCTGCCATACTGATGCAACGATCTGAGGATGATGGTGGCCTACATCCTGTATACTTCATGAGCCGTAAAACTAAGGCCGCAGAGAATAAATATTCAAGTTATGAATTCGAAATTTTTAGCTATCATAGGAGTAAAAAAAATTAGACACTTTTTATTGGGTATACGCTTTAAAATTGTTACAGACTGCCAAGCATTTGGGATGACCTTGACGAAAAAAGATTTATATACAAGAGTGGCCAGATGGGCATTACTTCTTCAGAAATATGACTTTGTTGTACAAGAAACAGCCCTACAAACATGCACTTTAATAAACAATATAGAATCCGATCAAAATATTACTCCTTCAACATCAAAGGAACAAGTACCGACTTCTTCCATTACCCTGACTCCGCATCAAGCCACACAGCCACCTGTACAATTAAGAATCGATAATTTTGCCAAGTCTACCAGGCCATTGCCAGTGTCAAAATCAAAACAGCTCGATGAACAAATTGTTAGATTCATAGTTAAAGGCTATCACGCATTTGCCATAGTAGAAGAACCAGAATTTCGAAATATGTTCATAATGATAATGCCTACATACACATTGCCTAGTCGCAAGACGATATCATCAAGTTTGATACCAAAACTTTACCTATCGAACAAAGAGAAAGTGTTACAGCTGACCGCCGAAGCTGATGCTATTTGCCTTACTACCGATGGCTGGACATCGCTAAATAATGTAAGTTTTATAAGTCTAACAGGTCATTTTATAAACCAAGAGACAACACTTAAATCCGTCCTCCTAGGCTGCATTGAATTTGATCAGCGACATACTGCAGATAATTTATCAAACTTCTTGTTGAACGAAGTAGCAAATTGGGACATAGCAAATAAAATTACCGGGATTATAACAGATAATGCAGCCAATATTACAGCGGCCGTCCACTCAACTACCTGGCGACATTTCCCCTGTTTTGACCATACTGTTAACCTGATAGTGCAACACAGTTTGAGCACAATCAGAGGACTATTAGACAAAGTGAAAGCCATAGTGTAATATTTTAAACATAGCTTTACAGCTAACAGCAGACTGCAAGCTAGGCAAGCTCAAATGGAATTGCCGCCTCTTAAACTCAAACAAAGTGTCAATACTAGGTGAATTCGACATATGACATGCTTGCACGGTTGCTTAAAATAAAAGATGCGGTAGTAAGCACATTAGCCATAGAGCAACCCCGGCGTAATACCCTAACGCCTGATGATTGGTATCTTTTACAAAAGTGTGTAGATGTGATAAAAATATCTTATGAGGTGACGGTAGAAATGAGTGCCGAGAAATCGGTCTCGATTTCAAAAGTAATGGTACTAATAAAGATAATGATGGCGCACGTTGAGAGATGTCGTCTTAATGAAAGTGGTCTTGATCCTAATAATCATCTGTATGTGCAATTATTAACGACCCTTCAAAATCAGATTAAAGAAAGCAGATAAATTGAAAGCATTTATACCGTCATACATAACCGAAAAAATTGGTGTTCTGAGATTTGTTCCAAAAGAAATGAGCAACGAGGAAATAAATATACAAGAATATCAGCTGTGGCGCTGAAGTAATTTATATTAAGAGAATGATGAGGAAGGTTGATAGTACATTAGCACCTCTTAACACAGTTGTGGTGACGTTTGCTTCAACTTCCTTGCCACAATATACATTCAATAAGCTGTTCAGGTACCAAATAAATGTCTACATACCACCTCTACTACTGAAATTTAACCACTCGGCCAAGGCATGCAGAGGAGAGCAGAGTTGCTCTTCTTGTGCAGGACAACACGCATATAAGGATTGCGATGTGGAGGAAATAGTTTGCATTAATAGTAGCGGTAATCACTTGGCGGTGTCGAGAGATTGCCTCATTAAAAAGAAGTAGATAGAAAGAAAAATAAATAATTGCCGAATTCATATGCCACTGTGGTGAGTACACCCCTATCATATAATGAGACGTCTGTTCCAGCATTGCCTACAAAAAAATCAAATATTAAAGAGCTTGTAAGCCCGACGGGCTTACCGAGAAATCAAACATGGTGTAACCAATACCATAACGTTTATGAGAGCGAATAGAAAGAAATACAAGCATATAGCACTAGCGCGGATTCAAGCGTTTTAGCGAGGCGGTGCGTAGCGACACAGGTGCAGCGTTGGAAGCTATCCGGTAAGCACTGGCGTAGGGATGTGAAAAATGTTGTGGTTGTGGTTTAGGGTTGGGTGTTTACAAATCGGAAGATATACTTACCGATTCAAATAACAAATCGATTTACGATCCAAACAGTGATCAATTAATTCATTTAAAAAAAAAAAATGTTTTGCCTATTTATGTTATGTAATATTCTTTTAGATTAGTGGCCATTGAGTTAAGGACATATTTTTTTTTAATTTTGTTGTAGGATCACGCTCTCAAGTCAGGAGAAAACAATTCACAGGAAGAATTAATTGCAACCTTATCTGCTAAGCCATCGACATCTACAAATTTTGAAGACTCTGTGATTATGATGCCGATCACTTCCACATCTCAAATTGAAGATCCTGTAGGGTGTTCAACTCCTAAACGACAAAAAATGGGCGTAGCAGCATCATTCTCAAAATTGTCGATTACGGATTAGGGGTTCAAAAAACAAAGAGATTACTGATGCTGTTGGTTTTGTTGATGAAACGATAGCTTCTTTCTTCCGTGTCTTGCTCGGATCGATTGACGTGGTAAGGGCTGGCTTCAATAATTATTTTATTTAACGTTTAAAACAAGTATATTTCTTATTACAAATTAACAAATTTGTGTTAGGCGAGTCTTGCTTGGACAGGGGTCGGTCCGACGGGTCCGGCGCCTTATATAGTTTCTCCGGACCGCTTGTTTCCGGTGCTCGCCGCTAGGTGGCGTGGGAGGCGTCGTGAACATGCCGCCCGCCTTGAAAGCTTCAGCTTTCAACGTAAAAGTGCTCAGCCATCTGTGCTCAGCCATCTGTGATATTGATGTCCTCTGATGATGAGGGCAGCGGGCAGATCTTCGAAAAGGCCCGCTGAATCGTTCCCGTGGCCGTGCTGATGTTGGCCACACGGGAAACGCCATCTTTTCCTGTGAAAATACTTAAAATCCTGCCCATCCGCCATTTTAACGGAGGCAGGTTATCATCCTTTACCAGCACAAGTGTGTGTAATGCCAGATCATCGTGGTTTGTCTTCCACTTGGTCCGCGTCTGTAGCTCAGCTATGTACTCTCGGGACCAGCGCTGCCAGAAGTGTTGCCGCATTTGCTCGACACGCTGGTAGCGTGACAGCTGATGTGCAGCTTTCTTGGTGACGTCATCGCAGCCGGGAGAAGTCAGAGGCCGGCCAATCAGGAAGTGTGAAGGTGTCAGCGGATTAAAGTCGTTAGGGTCTGTGGACATTGGACACATGGGACGGGAGTTCAGGACGGCTTCGATTTGTACCAATACCGTGCTGAACTCCTCGTAAGTTAAGTTGGCGTTACCGACTACGCGTTTTATGTGATATTTACACGACTTTACCCCTGCCTCCCATAGACCACCAAAGTGAGGTGCATACGGTGGAATAAATCTGAAAATAATATTATTGTTAGACATACAGTCAATAATATTCCGAGATTCTTTGTTCAAAAAATCTGCAAATTCCTTTTGGGCACCTACAAAATTTCTTCCGTGATCGGAAAAAATCTGGTAAGGTTTTCCTCTGCGACCTATAAACCTTTTTAAGGCCAACAGATACCCTTCCGAAGAGAGACTAGTAACTAGCTCCAAATGCAATGCGCGTGTTGAAAAGCAAATAAAAATACAGAGATAACATTTCTCTAATCTAGACCCGCGGCCCTTTTTATTTAATATAAACATAGGCCCAGCATAGTCAACCCCAACGTTTGTGAAAGGAAAACCTATCTGTAATCTTTCCCTTGGTAAATTACCCATTATAGGTTGTACCGTTTTTCCTCTCACTCGGCTGCAGGTGACACACTGATGCACAACCCTTCTTGACAAGTTTCTACCGCTTAGTGGCCACCAGTTATCTTTGATGTGTGACAGAAGTAACTGAGGTCCAGCGTGTAGCAACTGCCTATGTTCATATCTGAAAAGTAGTACAGTAAAATAATGTTTACTACACAGTAGAATAGGGTGTTTCTTACAGTATGAAAAATCTGTCGAATTTTGTATTCTCCCACCTACTCGAATAGTACTACATTCATCCATAAACAAGTTCAGACCGGAGACATTACGATTACCTTTTATTGGTTTTCTGTTTATTAATGCGCGAATTTCTGTCGAAAATGATTGGCGTTGTACTATGTTTACAAGCCATGTTAGTGCTTTATTTAATTCTTCCACTGTTAATGGACATGAAAGACGGTTAGCCTTTGTTTTGGGATGAATATTGTATACAAATCTAAACATATATGCACAGGCACGGTGCATTCTATTAAACTGTGAAAACCTGCTAAATGGGAATAGTTGTGATTCTACAGTTTTACTTTGTGCATTCTGGTTTGTCAAAACAACACTGTGCGCTGTGCTAACTATATGTGTATGTGCTTTTAGTTCTGGCAAATCAGTGTTCGTGATGTTATGATTATTTTGCGACCAATTATTTACCTTATCATGTAAAAATCTGGGTCCTGTCCACCATAACGAGGATGAACGGAGCTCATCTAGGTACATACCACGCGAAACTAAATCTGCGGGATTATCCTTAGTGCTCACATGTAACCACAATGATTCACTTGTTATATCGTTTATTTCCACCACTCGATTCTGAACAAATGTCTTTAGTAAATGAGGAGACATTTTAAGCCATCCTAATACAATAGTGGAATCCGTCCAAAATACGATATTATGGAATCGCAAACGAAGTGATTTTATTATTTTCTCGTATAACCTAGCACCCGTTAATGCGCCACACAACTCAAGCCGCGGAATACTAACCGGTTTTAACGGCGATACTCTGCTCTTGGCACAAAGTAGCTTCACTGTGATATTGTTATTTTTTATTGTTTTTATGTATGCGCACGCACCGAAACCTTTCTGACATGCGTCCGTAAATATGTGAAGTTCTATTAAGTGAGGATTAACACATGTAACATGCCTAGGTACGCGAATTTCGTGCAAATTTTTTAATGAGGTAATGAAAAGTTCCCATTTTTGTTTTATATCTTGGGGCACTATATCATCCCATCCTATTTTACATAACCATAAACTTTGTAATAATATCTTGGCTATAATAACAATAGGAGCTAACAGACCCAGGGGGTCATAGATTTGTGAGACCGTGGATAAAATAAACCGTTTAGTTAGCTTGGATGCATTCGTATTTACCTTTGAGGTAAAGTTAAACTCATCACTACCATTTAACCAACCAAGCCCTAGCGTTTTGCTTTGACAGTTATCGCCTAGTGATAGATGTTTTGACGTGCTATTACCCTTCACCACAGAATGTAGAACATTTTGTGAATTTGATATCCACTTGTGTAAGGGAAAACAGGCTGACAAACATTCATCCGATAACCTTTTACAAATGTGTGATAAGTGTACTTCATCATCATTTCCAAAAATCAAGTCGTCCATGTATATGTCTTCTAACATCGTTCGCGAAACTAGTTTATCGTTACATTCCAACCCTAACTGTCGAATACAACGTATGCTTAAATATGGTGCAGAAACAGTACCGTAGGTTACGGTATTAAGCTGGTACATATCGATTGGCCCTGTATTATTTTCGCGCCATAGAATTAACTGTAAATTTCTTTGATGTGGTTGTATGAGTATTTGCCTGAACATTTTCTCAATGTCAGCGCATACGACATACCGATATTGCCTAAATCGTAATAAAATTGAAAATAAATCATTTAAAAGTACTGGACCGGGCGACTGAATATCATTCAAAGATTTTCCTGACGATGTTTTCTCACTAGCGTTAAATACTATGCGTAATTTTGTGGTGGTGCTTTCCTCACGAAAGACTCCATGGTGTGGAAGAAAATAATGAGGACTTGTGTAATCTTCTATGCGCGTCATGTGCCCTAAGGCTAAATATTCGCGCATGAAACTACTGTACATTTCTTTATACTGTGGTGATTTGTCTAATCTACGTTCAAGTGACAAGAACCTGTTTTTTGCTACTTTATAACTATCGCCGAGCGCCTCGGCCGACTCAGTCAATGGAATCCTAACGGAGAAACGATTTCCATCTACCCGCTCTGTTGTGTTTATAAAAAGTTCCTCACAGGCTTGCTCGTCAGCTGATAAATATGGTTTATGTTGCGTGATTTCTTCGATCTCCCAAAACTTCCTTAACTGTGTGTCTAATGATTGTGTAAAATTACAACGAGTCTGACTGTTAGACTGCAACTAATTAGAGTAGATAGGACCGGATATTATCCAACCTAGTTGTGTATTGTATAGATAAGGTCCACTAGCTAAATGAATCCTATCACGTTTCAACAAGTCCCAGAACAGATCAGCCCCTATCAGTATATCTATCTGAGTAGATATAAAATATTCTGGGTCTGCAAGAACTATATTCCCCGGTAAATTAATATTGTGTGGTTTTATATTTAAAGAGGGTAAGTTCGTACATATGTTAGGTAGAACTAAACAATTAATACGTGCGGAATAATCGCTCGCTAGCGATTTAAGATTGATAACACATGAGTGCGTAGTCTGTGTGACTGACTTACCTACACCTATGACTTGATAAGTGGACTGTAAGCTTTTTGTGTTTAATTTATTACATAATGATTGTGTTATAAATGAATGCTGGCTACCATTGTCGAGTAGTGCACGAGCCGTGTGATATTTGTTGTCACTATCTGCAATTTCTACCAATGCTGTGGATAACAAAACCTGATCATTTAATGATTGTGTGCTTGTGTGGCTCGCTATCTCACCGCTGTGTATAGTAGGGTTGCATGTCGTGGCGTGTAGTGAGGTTGAGAAGTTAGCGTGGACGTCGAGCTTCTCGGTCGGAATCGAACCTTGAACCGTGGGCTCATTTTTGCCGTTCACTTCATACTCGTTCTCTTTGCATAGAAGGCTATTGTGTTTTTGATTGCATCGTTTACACGGTCCTGAATAACAATCATTATCCGTGTGCCCTGCGCGTAAACAATTACTACAAACGTTTTTTGATTGCACTAAGCTGGCCCTATCTTCTTTAGTTAAACTAAGAAACTGGGGACAAGCATACAGTGGATGATGATTTTTACACAAAGTGCATGTGTAGGTACGCTTTGCTTTCGAAGGTACCTTTTTTGCTTGAGTAGCAACACAACTCCGAGTTGTTATACTGGTTTCATTTTGTGTGGGTTTCTGACTAGGATGACTAACTTTTATCATTTCTAGGGTATCTGCCCTGTCCCTCAAGAATTTTATCAATTCACTCAATTGCAGTTTCCATTCTGGTTTATTGGAAATGAGGGTATTTTTATGTGTTTCCCACTCTTTCTCAATAGCTGCATCTAACTTGGAGACAATTAAATAAATGATGAACGTATCCCATTGGTCAGTGGGCTCGCCTAATAACTGTAACGTTCGTAAGTTTTTCAAGACTGTGTCGATTAACTTCCTAATCGTACTTGGAGTCTCTTTACCTATTGAAGGCATGGAAAATAATGATTTAACATGATTATGCACTAGTAATTTGTTATTATTGTATCTATTTTGTAATAATTCCCATGCCACTTCGTAATTATCGTAAGAAAACTCGAGAGATTTAATCACTTGTGAAGCACTTCCTTTAAGTGACGAACGCAGATAGTGGAATTTTTGTATATTATCCAGTTCTTTTGACCCATGAATAACCGAAGAATAAATATCCCTAAATTCTAGCCACTGATCATAAGAACCGTCAAATGTGGGTAGTGTGATAGTGGGCAATTTTACGTACGATTTTGAAGCATTGCATTTGGATCCGTTCTCTAATTCATTCTCATTTACCAAACAATCAGCTGTAGCCATGACTTTAAAATACAAATCTTCGAATGATTCACGAGCAGCCAGATGTTGCTCGAATTCGCTTTCTGATGCAGATGTTTCCATCGCAGTTTGAATTTCGTTAAATTCTACTAGTAATGTCATGGCTGCCTGCTTACGTATTTTTAATTCCGATTTACGTGGATCTGACAAAGCTGTTTTCCCAAGAGAATTTACAAACTTTGAGAACAAAGTCAGTCTACCCTTAACTGTTCCTCTTTTTCTGACTAACTCACGAGCTAAACCGGTAGATTTTTCGGATAAACATTCACTAAATTCACTTTCGGTAGTCATTATGGCAGTCTATGTGAAACAAGGGTACTCACAATTTTTCCGTGCGTGGGTGGACGCTCGGGCTCGCGTGCCGGCCGGCGCTATAATTGAGAACGGTATTAGTACAAATGCAAATACAAGGATAGGATAAAAATGAACGATTGATTGGCCAAACCCTCTGATGCCACGTTGATTTAATGCTGATTCTTGATTTGGCTTCGATGGTCCAAATGTTGGTTTTGTTGATGAAACGATAGCTTCTTTCTTCCGTGTCTTGCTCGGATCGATTGACGTGGTAAGGGCTGGCTTCAATAATTATTTTATTTAACGTTTAAAACAAGTATATTTCTTATTACAAATTAACAAATTTGTGTTAGGCGAGTCTTGCTTGGACAGGGGTCGGTCCGACGGGTCCGGCGCCTTATATAGTTTCTCCGGACCGCTTGTTTCCGGTGCTCGCCGCTAGGTGGCGTGGGAGGCGTCGTGAACAGATGCTATAGCAGAATTGATATACCGCGACAGTCTTCCTTTCAACGTGGTCGAAGGAGAAGGGTTTGGAAAACTGATTAAATTACTTGCACCATTATATAAAATTCCATGTCGCAAAACGATAACCAGTATCATTGATGGGAAATTCGATGAGAAAAAAGCTATTATAATAAAAAATTACAATCCGTCATCAACATATGTTTAACGATTGACGAATGGAAGGATTTGCAATTGAAGAGCTATCTGGGAGTAACTATTCATTTTATTAAAGATTTTAAAACTGTTTCTTTCAATATAGCTTGTGAGCCGCTTTCAGAGAGTCACACCGCCGAATATCTATCAACCACCATAAAAAATATTTGCGCACAATGGGAAATACCAGATGTAAAAATTGTGGCCGTCACTACAGACAATGGTGCAAATATTGTAAAAGCTATTGAATTAGCATTTGGAAGAGCAAAGCATATTCGTTGCATAGCACACACATTAAATCTTGTTGTGTAAAATTCAGTCATGGTGACTGAAATAAAAATATTCATTGATAAAGGTCGCAGAATTGTACAATGGTTCCACCAGAGCGGAGTTGGTGCAGATCAATTGAGAAATTCTCAGAAGGCTGAAAATGTACCTGAAGGAAAAAATAAACACCCGGGCGTAGCACGTCGGTGAAGACATATATCACTCGGGACACGATAAATTTTTTCGCCCCGTGATTCTTGTCTTATTTGCTAACATGGCTGCCACGAGAGATACAATTTGACGTCTTGACAAATCTTCTCACGGTGTAGTAAAACGAGCACAGATAACATACTATCTACAACACCTTCGTTCATTTTGTTCATTAACGGGCGCATACACTATCTGACAAAAGGACTGGCAGAGTGAAACAGAGTTATACAAAGAAATAAGATGCCTATAGACCATAGCCATTAGTATTGCTGTCTGTCTATGACCCCAATAATATAGCTATTTGTCTATTAACTAACCTATAAACTTTTTATTGTTTGTCAATAGTTAGTATATTGTTTAGATTTACGTCTTTTACGAAAGAACTTCGTCTTCTTATCCGATGGAGTCCAAGAAAGTGTAAGTACTATTTACTGTGGTATTGATATAAATCAAATAAATTTACACATGATGGTAACATCATTAGAAAACAATGAACATATTCTTTTATTTTTTTCAGTGTAAGAAGCACAAATGCTCAATTGAAAAACTTGGTGGACTACATGTCCGTCAATACGTTATTTGCCAATGGGGAGTTCACTGGGCCGTTGGGGGCCCGGAGAATCACGGAGGAATGGGAGAAACTTCGTGGGTTTCTCCGCCAATATGGTCCCGATAAGACCGTGGACCAGTGGAAACAGGCAAGTACCTAAAGTTCGAAAATTCTATGGTTACTCATTAAACTGAAAATAAAGTCGAATAATTAATTATCATTACAGACATGGCGGGATTTAAAACGGAAGGCACGGAGGGAGAGTGCCGGTGTCCATAAAACCAGAACAAAAACTGGTAACATACTAGATGTGCCGGTTGTATCCAATATGACTATAAAGGTTTTAGATGCAATTGGGCATAGCTGTTCCACAGGCATCGGCCCAGAGGAGTCTCCCATTGGTGAAGTAAGTACCTATTGACTAAATAAGTTTGTGTGCACTAAAGTAATAAGTACTAATATTTTGAAAAATTTGCAATGCAGGTTCGTCTTCCGCCCCCTCCGTTCTTCTGTGACCCTTTATTAGAGTCCAGAATTTACCTCCCTTCCCTGATTCTTACCATACTCCCACAAACTCTTACGATCCCATCTACAATACTCCCTACATAACCTCTTTTGTTCCCTCCTATAATACTCCCGCAACCTCTTCCGTGCCCACCTACAACACTCCCACAACTACTTTCGTTCCCGACCCCTCACTGCCTTATGACAATGTCCCGCCACTTATCCGCCATCGTGGCCCCCAACGCCGCCGCCGTCAGCACCGCTCCATGCCCGCGGAATTGACAGGGCACGATTTTTTAAATGCTCATGTCCAACAAAACGAACTGCTCAAAGTAATTAACTAGTTGCAAAAAATACTAGTTCGATTCTGCATAGAATATAGTGCAACACTCTGTCTTGGCCAAGACACCTAAAAATGCCCTTTAAATAGCCATTGGTGCGTTCCACACAATTGCGCACTTTGCAGTGCCACTGTGTGTACAAGTCACCGGGGCTATTTACAGGTGCATCTAAAATTGGTGTCATCAGCCATGGTTCAAGTGCATACCCTGAATCACCTGAAATAAAATGTTTTTGTTCTGTTACAGATTCACGAGAAACAAGAAATTCTAATATAATATACCTATCATTGAATTGGGCATTGACGTCACTACCACCAGATGGGTGGAAATAATGCTCTCAAATCGAATTGCGACTGTCTCTTTGAATGAAACATCGCAAGAGTTCTCCACCACACGAGGCTGCCCACAAGGAGGCGTACTATCCCCACTCCTATGGACACTCGCGGTGGACCAACTTCTTGTAGAAATGACTAACCTCGACTATGAGATACAGGGCTACGCGGACGACCTTGTGGTCATGGTCAGAGGTCCATGCCTCCACACCATCTCCTCATTACTACAAGAAGCTCTCAGCACCATAAACAACTGGTGCAGAGGAAACGAGCTATCAATTAATGCAGATAAAACTGTGATAGTACGAGGGATGCCTTTTAAGTTTTGTCGTTTGAAGAAAAAAACACAACTAGAACCTTATAGTACTTTTTATTGTTTTTCAAAGTATTCACCACGTAGCTTAATACACTTTTCCATTCGCTCAAACCAGTTATTATAACATTTATTCCACTCTAAAGTGGGGGTGTTCAAAATGGCTGACTTGAAAGCGTCGACTGCTTCTTCACTGGACTGGAACCTTTGACCACGAAGACTTTTCTTAATTTTAGGAAATGTAAAAAAATCGTTAGGGCTTAGGTCAGGACTGTATGGAGGATGGTCAAGAATTTCTACTTTTTCCTGCTTCAAATACTCAATCGTTTGACGAGCGCTGTGTGAACTTGCATTGTCGTGGTGCAGGATGGTGCAGGATGATGCGTCGCTTTGAGTTAGATTTTCGAAGTTCGGCGATGACTTGTGGTAAACAAACTGTGGTATACCACTCTGCGTTAACCGTTCTACGATCATCAAGTGCAATAGTCGCAACATGGCCGGTTTTTCTAACGAACGTGGCCACCATCTTCTTTGAAATGCTTCGAGAACGAACAACTTTAGTCGGCTTTGGCTCGTCTTGAAAGACCCAGATTGTAGATTGTTGTTTGGAATCAGGATCGTAGGCATAGATCCAAGATTCGTCACCACTGATGATGTCGTAGACGTGATTTGACTCTCCTCGGTTGAACCTTTGCAGAGTTTTCTTACACCATCTGACGCGGGCCGACTTGTGATCGTCGGAAAGCAGATGCGGTATCCAACGGCAAACTAGCTTTCTTACACCAAGCGCTTCATGCAAGATCTTCTGAATGGTTGTCCCTGAGATGCCTAATAGAGCCTCTATCTCTCGATACGTCACATGACGATCTTCGAGAATTAGTTGTCTCACTCCAATGATGTTATCTTCAGTGAATGCAGATTTTGGGCGACCTTCGCGAGATTTGTCACTAACACTAGTATGTCCACGCTGGAATTCTAAATACCAGCGTTCGACAGTCCGCAGACATGGGGCTTCATCCCTGAACACAGATATTAGCTCTTCAAAACACTGAAGCCGTGTCAGGCCTCTTCTAAAGTTGTAGAAAATTATTGCACGAACATTTTCCTTAGAAAGATTCATTTTCGTACGTAACCTGACAGATTCTAATCGACGCTGTGACTAAACAATAACATTAATCCTAATACATTCAACTGTTTTGAGATTCGAAATTTAAACACATTCGAATATAGAACAGTTCCAAATTCAAAATTGCCGGGAATTATGGAAACGACAGAACTTAAAAGGCATGCCTCGTACCGTTCACAAAGAAAAGGAAGCTGGAAAGACTTAGGAATCCTAAGCTAAACGGCAAAACCCTATCTTTCTCGAGTGAGGTAAAATACCTAGGGGTCACAATCGACCAAAAGTTGACGTGGAACTCACATCTAAATAACATAATCCAAAAGGCCAAAATGGCCCTATGGATGAGTTGTCGCATGGCTGGAGCGAGATGGGGACTTAAACCCAAGATCGCTCTGTGGCTATACACCGCGGTCGTGAGGCCAATAATCACCTACGCCTCCGTCGTCTGGTGTAATAAGGCCAATCAGAAAACAACTGAAATTAAATTAAATAGCCTACAACGTACGGCCGGTTTAATAGCAACTGGTGCATTCTCCTCGACACCAGGTGCAGCCCTAAATGCACTACTAGATCTAGTTCCACTAGACCTACACGTGCACAAAGAGGCTAAAACAAGTACACTATCGGAATAAAAATATGTACACTATCGGAACCAAAGTGGCACTCACGAGCCCTGAACTCACTTAAAGAGTCGGTTTTCGAATTAAAAATTCTAAATATGCCTGCAGATGGTTTACAAACGGAATTAAACTTTACAAAACTGTATACCATAGACATGTCGCAGCCAACTAGCTTAATCCGCCGTTCAATTAACAGCCTAGGCACTTTACTAAACAGCGCCGTTCAACTAACGGCCTAAATGATATTCAGCCATTTGATCAAACAGCTAGGCAAATGACTTGGATCGATGACGTTTAACTACTTGCCTAGCCGTTTAATTACCTGCCTAGACTGTTCATTTCTATTTAGTTTTACTTTCTGCCACCTAGCGCCGAAACTCACCAAACTGTCAATATCTCTATATTCTATATTCTCTATGGTCAATATGGCGTCGGAAAAAAACAACTTTGATGGAATCATTTTATTAGGTACTTAGGTTTTTTACGTTTTTTTTTAGATCCACCGAATCTATTTGCCGGGTGGGGTTTCTGTGGGGTCATAAAAAAAATAACCCTAACCTAAACCCATCCAGGTCGTTCTGCTTGGGTAGTATTTTGAAAAAGTTTTGTAGTACTTAAATTTCAACCAGTTGCCTAAGCATTAGCCAGCCAATTTATTAAATGTTGTAATAGACTATACGGCTGAATATCATTTAGGCCGTTAGTTGAACGGCGCTGTTTAGTAAAGTGCCTAGGCTGTTAATTGAACGGCGGATTAAGCCAGTTGGCGGCGACAGACATACCAAACAGGGACACATGGCTAAATGGCCTACAGACCCCAAAAAATGGCAGTCATGTGTGGTACACAGATGGGTCCAAGAAAGGACAGAATGTAGGATGTGGGATTTACGGAGAAGGGCCTAAGCACAGGAGTAGTGTCAACCTAGGCACAGAGGCCTCCATCTTCCAGGCTGAGCTCTTCGCAATCAATAGATGCTTGGAACTTAACCTGGATCGTAAAGTAACTAAACAACACATCTACAGCAACTCAGATAGCCAAGCGGCACTATTGGCACTAGATTCTTTTGAGACCAACTCAAAGTTAGTCCAAAACTGTAAGAATAACCTAAACAGCTTAGGTCAGTCCAACAGAGTTACACTCAGATGGGTACCAGGACACTCAGGTATTGACGGAAATGAAAAGGCGGACGAACTAGCCAGAGCTGGAACCGACAACCAGCAGATCGGTCCTGAACCGTTCTGCGGCATCTCTAAACAGCGAGCCTACACAATCCTTAATACCCAATACTTATCAAAGGCGGTCGAGAGGTGGAAGGCTATACCAGGTCTAGAACACTCAAAAGCTCTGATTAAAGGCTACAACAAGAAAGCATCGAAAGAGCTCCTAGGGCTCAGTCGGTACAAAACATGCGCAGTAACTCGAATCCTCACCGGGCACTGCAAACTAAACAAACATTTGTTCAACCTAAAGATGAGCGACAGCACAATGTGCAGATTCTGCCAAGAAGCAGAGGAAAGTGCAATGCACATCCTCTGCTCGTGCGGCTCACTAATGCGTTGCAGAAGTATCTTCCTAGGGCGGCACATCATGCATCCGGAGGAGATACAATCACTCACTGCTCAAAGCATTTGGAAGTTCCTGAAGGCCTCGGGACTACACGGAAAAAAAAATATTTTACAATACTACCAGAATGTGTAGTAAACGAAAATTCGTTCCCAGTACCAGTTTTTAGTACACCTAATCATGTTTTTCGTACAGCTAACAATTTCATGTTTAACGGCTACAATATGATCGTAATGTGTACTATTCAATTCTAGTAATTGGGAATCTGGTAGGGATTACAATATAGATCTTTACGCAAACAATAACATTGTAATATTTCAATAATTACGAATAACATTGTTCCTGCAATAATAAAGTCGATTGCATTTACATTCCTTATCCTTAGTTTGTGGTTACAATGTGTAAAGTAGCGGGGTGTATTGACAGGTCGGCAGTGTTGCCGTTCTAGAGTCTTTGTCGCTAGATCTAGCGGAATTCATGAGTGGTTAGCGGGGAAAAAAATTGAGTTGGCGACAAAAAAAGATTTAGACTTCTAGCGAATTTTGAGCCGTCGCATATGCGACTTTTTTTCCGAAAATATTTGAAGAATAATGTGTTTTTTAAGACCACCTGACTACACCTGAACAACCATAAACATCCGTCCTGGCACAAAATATAGCCACAACCCCAAAGTTTGTCTCGTTCACAATCTTTTTATAAACAAAAACCAATGCCCAAAGTAGCTGGTGTAGGCATTGGAGAAGCCTCCGCTTCCAGTGCCAGTGATGCTGAATACCCGGTTGACATATGTTTAGATTTTGAAATATAGGTAGTAAATTATGTAATTCTTAGAAAACGTAACAGTTTCAGTTTTTTATCATCCAGAACATTTGTTGTGATTTTTTGAATAAAAGGTATGTTGATTTTGTTTTTTTTTTTGCGAAAAATGAAAATATTTGCCAACAACAACGATCGGCGTCAAGATTAGTCTTGAGCGTCAGCGATACGGTTTAGCGACTTCTAGCGGATTAAAAAAAATATTTACCAATATCTAGCGGATTTTTTCTTATTACTAGGGACTTTTAATTTTGTAGAACGGCAACACTGCAGGTCGGTTCCCGCTTCTTTCATTGCACTAGCGCCGCGCATTCGATCGAAGTGTTCTGTTCGTCGTTGCCACAGAGTACCTGTCGTTGCATTGCATCTACTTACTAAAAAAATTAAACAGTGTTCCCAATGGATGAAGACACGAGATCATTTCTGTTGCAATGGTCGATGGCCGACTACATTGACGTATTCAAAGGTTAGTTTGGTTCTTTGGTTACATACTTTATCTCCTAGAAGTAATCTTTTCCGCGATTCACATTAATTAAAACAGTGTAGGTACCTTACCTTTTTGTTTTTTATTGCTTTTACGTCAATAAGAAAAGTAGGTAAGTGATTGTAGGTAGTCTTTCGGGAGGTTGCATATCTAACTAGGTACCTACTCATAACCAACTCTTTTCGGTACCTAGGTTTAACAAAATTATTATATCTGGATTACTAGGTCGGTACCTATATAATGGCAAAAGAAACTGTAAATTGACCGTAAATTACCTACTTCTTAAATTATTAGGCATTGGTTTGTTTACAGGAAACAGGATTGATATCCATACATTGGGAATTCTTGATTCGGATATGATCAAAGAATTAGTGAAGCCGATCGGAGATCGAGCGAAATTGCTGCAAAATCTGAATCTGTGGCGGCAAATTTCAGACTATGAACCTATAATGCCACAAGTAAGTGCTAAACTTAGTTATGAACTTTCGTACCTCGGTAGGTACATTTAGTATTAGTTGTCAATTACGTCGGTACCTACCTAACATAAGGAGTAAATAATCAAAACTCATAACATTAATTGGGTCAATGTATGTATACACAACTCCTTAGGGGCTTAATCCTTATGTAGCTGAATAGTTCTATTAGGTATAATATAAAAATTATAAAAATAGTAATTGATGTTTGTGTTGCAGGACAAAGATTTTGAATATGATGATTGTGAACAAGAGTATGCTGAAAATCATAAACAAAAGAAGAATGACAAAAATTATGATGGTGAGAAAAATAATTCTTCAAATACATTATAATACATCTAATTTATTAGTTTATTATATTTATGTATAAAAATTAATTATGTTTCAGACATACAACAAGACATAATCTGGCTTCAGAAGTCAACAGAACCATGGCAAATGATTGAAGAAAAATGGCAAAAAACAGCCACTGCAAGATTAGAGAGTCTTAACACCAGTGACAAAACAATCGCACAGTATATGATTGAATTTCCCGCCTTAAAAAAGCCAGTTGGCTATAGTCTGCTGCTTGAAGATTTCAAAACAATTTACCCAGACAAAGAAAATCTGCTGCATGAAAAATTTGCTTTATTAAAGAATAAAATTTTAGACTACGCAAGGCAAAAAGCCATTCGCGATGATGCAGTGAAAATAATGATTTAACCACTCGAAACTCTTTCTGAAGGTTAGTAGTGTACTTCATTGTAACTTCACTTCACGTCTAATTATCTCTTGTCCAATCGAAAATACTGGCTAGTCTCCACCACTACAATATTACTATTTTATCTGATATGCTTTATTTCATAGTATAGCAGTGATAGCCGATTGGTTAAGCACGCGTCTTGCGGGCTACCAGGCCTCAGGTTCAAACCCCGGCTCGAACCTCTGGATTTTTCGAAATCTATGTGCGAATCATAATTTCTATATGATTATCACTTGCTTACGGTGAAGGAAAACATCGTGAGGAAACCTGCATGTCTTAGGAGATTTAACCAATTTTCGAAAGACATGTGAAATCCGCCAATCAGCACTGGGCCAGTGTGGTGGATTATGGCCTGAATCCTTGAGGGTAGGCCCGTGCTCAGGATTGGGACGTAAAAAAAGGGCTAAAATTATTTTTTATGCTTTATTTCAGAAGCAGCTGATATCGTCAAAGCTGCGGAAGCCAAATCAATAATAGCATTCAGGGTACTGTCCTTATTATTGGGTAACCCACTGGCCAAAGCGAAGAAAAGTTTTTGGCGGCCTTCGAAACAGGAAACGGCCGAGGGATTTATAACTCATATAACTACTGCATTGGAGCTACACACAACTGTTTCCAGCAGACGAGAGAAATTCTCCAAACTAAATGTAACGTTGCAACCTTTTATTATAATTGTCGGAGAAAACTGTTACAAAATTTCCAAATATTATGTTATTGTAAATGACACATTTTATGTGCTCCATACAATAGAGGACGCGGTTGACGTTTGCTTCAATTTTCATGTATTGAATTGTAGATACCCTATTGAATGTTCCACTACTTGGCAATTTATTCAAAATGGTCTCTATGACTTGAAGACCCCTTACGACAAGCGGTATATTTCAGTCAATTCTTTGTTAACCGACCTTGGGGTTGAAATTTATTGATATGCCTGAATGTTTTTTTGTAATTTGATTTTACCAACTGTAAAATACCAGTGTGGTCATATTAAAATAATTCATAGAAATATTCAAATTCATTATTACCAGTGTGCTGAATCAGGTTGTAATCGGAAATATTATTTGCTTAATTCTTTTAAAAAACATTTGGCAACACATAATATTTTAGAAGATAATGTTACAATAACAAATCTAATACTTAATATAGCTTCTAATAATTGTACCACTCCAAATAATACTACTTTACACGAAGTAATACCAAACCCTGCATCAAATTTACGTCATAGTAATATTTCCAATGTTTCATTTCCAATAGAACGAGAGATATCAAATCTATCTACATCCGAGGGTTCATATAAAAATAAATTTGCCATTGAAATAAAACTATTTTTACGGATTATATCGCGTTTATTTACTTTTTATAATCCGTAAAATAGTTTTATTTCAATGTGTAGTATTCGCGTAAATATAAGAAAACAATAAATTTGCCAGTTTCACGGCCAGTTTATATGCGAATCAATTGATACCAAGAAATGTTATTCAAGTTGTTATGTCTAATTTAGAAAATCTTATAAACAATTCTGTAGTGAATCCTATCACTTCTATATTATCAAAATCTGTTCAGAATCAATCTCAAGAATCCTGTTTACCTAAACTATATAATCACTTGGAGTCCATACAAGGTAGTCTAAAACATTTTAATTCTGAGTATTCACGTTTTAATTTTTTCAAAATAGCGGTACCTATATTGAACCTATTGAATATACATTAGGACATAGAATGGAATCAGTGTCTGCTAATAACGTTATAAATTGTGTAACTGGCCAATATATACCTCTAAGACATGTATTAAAAAAAATCTTTGAATTAAATAACGTGCTCAGTGCTACTTACTCTTGAATATTACAAAGAAATGATAAAAACGTCAAATTTTATAATAAATAAAAGACTGGTTTTATATTAACTTATCTTTTTGTGTATTTCTTATTTATTAAGTGAGAACAGTTTGTTATATCTTACGAAGTCCATCCCGCAAAATTAAACTTTCGAAGATTGGTTCTACTGAATGTCTTCGTGAAATAGAACAACTGTAAACTAACCCTGCCCACCATACTAAACTAAGTTGTACTGTAGGAATTTGTTACGTCTAATAATGTTAATTGTAATTGTAAAATTTCTGATAGTAACATGTACTACCTACTTATAGGAATGTGTACACTATAAAAAGTGGTTTTGATCAGTTACTCAAATGGTGTTACTGCCAACACAAAAAGTTACATGTGATTTTATCAAAAGCTTTGACTAGCAAATATAAATTGTTTGTCAATTGTGAGTTCACAAGTCACTTTTTTGTGTAAGCAATAACAACATTTGAGTGACTGATTAACAGACTACTTTTTTCTGTGTACAAATTCCTATAGTATATGCTACAATCAGAATGTTTACAATTACAATTTCCATTGGTAGACGCTACAAATTCCTATAGTATATGCTACAATCAGAATCTTTACAGTTACAATTTCCATTGGTAGACGCTACAAATTCCTATAGTATATGCTACAATCAGAATTATATTAACAACAAGTCGTTTGATAAAGGGCACAAAAAACTAGTAGTAGTTGGAAATCAGTCTAGTAGGATTAACAATAATATATTGTAATATAAACTATTCATATAGTATCGTACAGTATGCACCTTGTTGTACGTACTAAACGATTATTTGTCCCTACAAACACTTTTTACAAGAACTGACTAGTAGCAATTACAATGTGTAGAGTTGTCACATATACTACTAAAAAAATTGTATGCACTACCAAATTCTGGTTATAGTTACCAGTTTTTTTTTTCCGTGTAGGCAGTGAACTTTAACACTTCAGTGCTGGCTACAAAAGATCAGTAATGGTCGAAGTAGCAAAATGCCGCCCGAGCGGCTTAGGGCACAAAACCTAATAATAATAATAAATAATATCATTGAATTATTATGCAACTACTTGGTTTTATTCCCCTTGAAAACAAATTATTATATTATACTATGTTCTGCCCGCGATTTCGTCCGCATCAAAGAGATTAAAAACTGTTGAATAGTTTTGAACCCTATAATAATAATTGAATTACATTTTTTTGTTGTTAGCTTAAATATAAAATGCCCAAAATAGGACCGACTAGACGCGGCCCGGCTAAATGCGTAATGGTCTGTCACGATCTGGCTGTTACAGTACAAAAAAGTGGTATGGAGGGATGAAAATACAATTTTATAATTAATAAAAATGAGGTAAAGAGTATGTACAAAAATATTTTTAGCAGGCTAGTGCCTGCCGGCTACAACTTGTTGTAAATAAACGCGTAGGCGCAAACAGATACTTTTTAGGTTAGGTTCCTGTGGGATTATAAAAAAACTACTCTGGGCCCCATTCTATAGTCAGCGCGAACGAAGTCGTGGGCGGAAGCTAGTAAAACTTATATAACTAGGTACCTAGACATAAGTATCACAGAAATTAATACATACCCAGTAAATGATACGATCCAATTCTATGTGTATATAATCGTTGGAGCTCTCCTTTAATATTGCTTATGTTGAAAATATATTGATCATGCACGCGACCAGGGAAGCGTGCATTTATATTTAGGATTTTACAATTTGAATCGACCACCTCAGAAACAAAAAATTAGTATCTTTAAAGTATTGAAAGATAATGTGAAGTTTGCCAAGCCAATGCAAGCCTTAATCCCCCTCAATGTGAGGTGTATATGAGATGGTGTACTTATATAGGTACGGTCTTAATTACCAATTGTACGTTGAGCGAATGGAATCCTTTTCTATTTTTATATTGGATCCCCTGTGGTCCCACCGGAGGGAACATCGCAACATGAGTGCAATCTATTGCAGCAATTATGTCCGGCAAACCAAATTTACTTTGGAAGGTGGCAGCAATTTGCCTTCTTCGTTCCTCGGTAGATGGAAAAATTACCCAGCGTGGTAGCAAACTGTAAACATTTACATAATAATAAGGATATATTTGGTTTATTAGGTAATTATGTTAGGTAAGTGAACAGGTGAATAACGTTAAGTCGTTGGTGTAAGTGTTAGCATACATAAATCACTGTTGTAGTCTGCACATTGCACACAGAGGGTGACATAGGCAATTATGTGTAGATAATAATATAGTAATAGTGTTATTATATAATAATAACATTTAATTTGAATTAGATAGGTATTAACATAGTCATAAGTCTTACTAACAAGTATGGATTATAAATGAATTGAATAAGGTACTTGCATTGATATTACTGCATCAACAACTTGGTTTAGATGCTTGCTGACCGTGGTTTGAGCAATGGCCAGACAATGGTCTTGGCCAGTTGGCCTCTGATAACTGCCATCTCCAAGTAATCGGATAGATGACAGAATCTGAAATCACAATTTATGTAAGTAGGTACCTACCGTGGTGTCGACTATGTTGATATAAGTAGGTATCACATAGAATGGCTAGGTAGAAAACATATCCATAGCATATAATTTACCTTGATGTGCACCGGTATGCCATCTTGGCTGTGGGGACGGAGTTCCCCTTCGAGAACACTGCACAAGTACAGCGCCATGTCCTTGTTTAACCTAAAAATTCTAATTAACTCCGTATTGGGAATTCAAAGGGGTTATTGGCGTCCCTTATTCCCCGCCTTTGCACTTTTGGGGCGTTATATTGCGCCCGCTGCGCTAATAAATAATTCACAAGCGCTTGTGACATTATTTTCTTATTATATTTTTGCGAAATGAATTAATTTATACTTTGTCACTACCTCCCTTCGACCGTAATAAATTATTTCGCGGAGAGTTGTCAAATTGGTCTCACTGTGATAAGTTTTGGCACCACGTGCTAGCACTTAAGATAAAATAGTCTTATCTATACGTCAAACTGTCAAACCTTTGTCAAAGCACGCCATGTTAGTACATAAGAAAAAGCGGCTATCTCGCCGCCTAGGGCGAGAAAATCTATGATAAAAACTTTCGTCGTGACCATGTGCTAGGCCCGCAGTAGTTGTCACTTTTGAGGGTCAGGTTCTTACTCAACACATCCACTTGTTAAATCTTTGCCAGTGGATTGTTAAATCCCAATGCCGTTCCAAGCCAAGGTGCTTCAAATGTAGTCAGTCATTCGGGTGAAGATTGCAATACCCCTGCTGATATGATCTCCTGTCTGTTATGCTCTGGTAATCACTCTGCTATCGACCAACAATGCCCCGAGCAAGGTAGGCAAAAATCTATTTAAATGTTAATGTCAGAGAGGAATTTATCCTACTCTGATGCTTCTTCCCAGTTTCCGTCAGTTCGCCGTCCTTATGCTGATGTTACCTCCTCCAACAATTTTAAATCCCCGTCTCACTCATCTCGACCTCAACTCCCCCTCACTGCTCTTCCTTCCTCCTCATATAGAAAAACCATTACTCTTAAACCTAGGCCTATACCTGTCCTATCCCAAGGATATGACAGACAGGCTCACCAGGCTTCCATTGGTAGTCCTTCCTCCTCCTTACCTAATGGGTGGGCTTTCCAAGACTCGCCTGCGTCTCTCCAATCTGGACCTCCTGTCCTCTCTCTGGTAACAGATGACAATCTAATTGACATTTTTATAGCTATTTTAGATAATTTTATTTCAAAATTCAATGAATGTGTACCGTCCAACGTTGCTGATAAATTAGTTCGATTAGCTTCCCTTGTTAATTCTAATAATGGCCCAAAACCAAATTGTCCAATGCAACTGTAGGAGTATAGCTTCTCAAAAATCGGAACTTATTCACCTTCTACGTAAATTCTCTCCCGTTGTTGCTGACATCTCGGAGACATGGATTCTTCCGGGGTCCAACTTCAGGATCCCGGGTTATGCTTGTCTGCGTGATGACCGTAACGATGGTTATGCAGGCTGTGCTATTTTCATTAACAGATCCTTTTCTTTTTCCCCTATTTCTCTTCCTTCCCATTCTAGAGATATTGGTGCCGTTGCCGTCAAGGTAATGGATACCATTTTCCTTTCACCTTATATCCCCCATCCGAACCCGAATATCCGTATATAACCCGAATATACATATATCTTATTAGTCTGTTTATAAAGGGATAATGCAAGGAGCTACTTTGTCACCATTGCTCTACAATTTGAAAATATTAAAGTATATAGATACATCACCTGTTAAAATCTTACAATTTGCTGATGACTTGCTTTTATATAGCATAAACCAAAATAAAGAAATTGCTCAAATGAATATTAATATATGATTGAAACATTTGTATGATTGCTACCATAATAAGCTTAAGTTGGGCATAAGTCCTAAGAAAAGTTCAGTTTCAATTTTCTCTAAACATGTAAATATACAAAGTAATATTAAGATTAGTTACAATACAATTCAGATTCCTGTAGTCAAAAATCGAACATATTTTTGTTCAGGAGTGACATCACTACTGAAGCAGGACATCTCTAGTCGGCGGCCATTACGAAGAAAACTTTTGACAGCGACAACCTTTTTTATTTCACACATTATAATTAAAACTCTATTCTACTATAATAAATTCAACTTTCAATATTATTGGAGTCAGATAATCGTTTACAACCAATAAAGAAGAATAAATCAAGTTCCTTTCATGGCGGCTAACATTGGTAACTAATATTTTTTTAGGAGTAATTATTGATATTGCTCACGAAAATCTATGTGCACATAGATAGGTCGGTTCCACGTTCCCAAAACAGAGGCACAACGAGAAGAGCGATACATAAAGGCACAACTGTAGAAGAAAATATTCTTCATAAAACTGTTGCTGCAGCGAGAGTCATGCTGAGCAAGTATAAAAATATAATTTAAAAAAACCAAGCTGCATCAATCAAAAGTGCTAAAAATATACTGACAAACCAAACAATCCTACAAGCTCTGGAAAACCTGCCAAATTCGGGCAGAACACTCACATTGTTGCAGTTTCGTGAAAACAGGAAGAAGAAGACGATTTACATATGATGAAACAATTGTTGTTATTAGTTGTTATTAAAACGAAGTCCTAAAGGTCATCGCCTATTAAGAACTATCTTTGTACTTCCGACCCCCCAAACCTTGATCAAACTAGTAACCAAGGCAAATAATCATCCACATATCCTGGAGTAAATCCCATTATATTTTCACAATTAAATATACAGACACAGACAATGAAGCCGAGTGAAAAATGCATTCTGTTTTTTGACGAAATGGCTTTGAAAGCAAATTTAACTTACAATGAAAGAACAGATCAGATTATTGGGTTCGTAAATAATGGTTCAGATACATGTGAACAGTTTGCGGATCATGCACAAGTGTTCATGATAAGAGGCTTGTTCAAAAATTACAAGCAGCCAGTCGGGTACACATCGGCGTCAGCAACAAAGGGGCCGGAACTAGCACGACTAATAAAAATATTTGTCAGGGAGTTGTCAAATGCTGGCTTAACTGTCGTTGCAACAGTTTGCGACCAAGGCTCAGGCAATAGAAACGCTATAAAGTGCTTAATAGAAGAGCCGCGATCTGACTTCCTCAGAAGAGGAGAGGAGCCCGAGCAGATTGTCATTTTAATAGACAACTTTAAAATTGTGCCCATTTTTGATCCACCCCACCTAAATTAATGTGGGCGAAATAATTTAATTACCAAAGAATTAAAATACACAATAAATGAAGAAACCAAAATAGCTAAGTGGCAACACCTGGAGCTCTTGTATAAAGAAAATCCAGCCTATCAAGGTATCAGGCTTATGCCTAAACTTACAGAACCCTTCACAAATAAATAAAATGAAGGTAAAATATGTTACCCAAGTTATCAGTCAAACTATAGCGGCATATATGGGCTATCTATCAGGCAATATTACCACTACTCACAGTTTTTAATATTAAATATGATCGTAACGTTGTGTTCCATATTTATATCTAATATTAATATATTGTTTCAGATAAAGGTGTAATTCCGGTAGAATGCAAAGAAACTGCTGATTTACTGTTATTCTTTGATAATCTGTTTGACTCAGTGAATGGCAGTTTCGAAAAAAAACATTCATATGCGAAGCCTGCACTTGGACCGGTAACCCCAAAATCTATCCACCACGAAATTTGGAGAAACGCAAGAAAAGTCATAAAGGCGATGAATTTTATAACCAAAGGAAACATTGAAAATGTCCCTACTTTACGAGACTGGGTATGGAGACTAGATGGGATGGAAAAACTTTCGAATGAACTTGGAGAAAAGCATGAAGTTAGTTCAGTTTGGATGCGGCACCTGAATCAGGATCCATTAGAACATTTTTTTGTTCGGTTGTAAACTCTCTTCATGGCTCTGCGAGTGAAGATATGAGAGGCAAACATGTACCCAAAAGCAAAACTCCAGATACAGTTATCGAACATTTACGAAAATTTCCACAGGAATTACCAGCATTACCCTCACACTACTGCAGGAAAAATAGTAAAAGAACGTATCTGCCTCAGGAATTCAGGAACATAACAAACTTATATAGAATTTACAAAGATAATCAAGAAAATATGGCTTACTGTACGTAGGAGAAAAGGTTTTTAAAAAGTTTTCACAAGTGTTTGAAATTTACACAATTTGAAAATGACAAGAACTTTAACGCGAAGAAAAGCTAAAACATTTGATGGACAAAGAAGAAACAACTGAAAGATTCAAAGCACATAAGATATTCATAACAAAGATAAAACTATTTTATGTACAACGTTTGACCTTCAAAAAGTTTTGAATACACCTCACGGCGAAAATATGATGCTGTGTTACAGCCGCAAATTAGCAGTGTACAATTTAGCTTTTTATGAATCAGGCACAAGAAATGGGTTCTGTTACACATGGTCTGAAATTGACGGGAAAAGATGAGCCAATGAAGTATCTTCCATTTTACAGAAGTACATCAATGAGGTGGATCAGAGATTGATTGGAACGACGAAAGATGGAAGACGTTAAATTATAAGACGAAATATTCGTTGGTTTTAAATAAATAAGAAGTTTACTGAAATACCAACAACGTTTGATTACTACATTTGGGGGCTCGTCCGGTATAAGAAAAAAACGATTGAAGAACGCTATAGAAGTCAAGATGGGAAAGGATCAAAAAGACGATACAAGACGTAGCACCCGCCAGGCCGATTTTGAAGACGTGATAGCGGGGCCGGGTGGATGGATCCAACTACAAACGCGATGTGTGTAACATTCGCATTTTTCTCGTTACATACTAGTTTTATTTTTCAAAATTTGTAGTTTCTCAAAGGACTGATACTCAGTTTGGATCTTGTCCTTTAACGTTTTGGTTATGTCAATTTGACATTGACATGTCATCTGTCATTCATTATTTTTTCCATTTGAACTGTCAGTTGGGACCCTTTTCACTTTTCTCCCGAAGGACGAGCCGTGAAGATGGCTGCGGAATGAACCGTTAAAAATCCTTTTGAATCCAGGCTTAGGCGTGCGGAGATATCGCTAAATGGCTTTATTTATATTTGAATAAGCCAGGCGCTATGCCTGAGCATATTATTTAGCAGAAAAACCCACATTTGTGGTAAGTACTTTGATTTTTCTTTACAACATGTCAACTGCGCATGATTGTATTTCAACATTATACTGATGCAATTTTATATTGTTTCAGGGTTTTTTTTTTATTCTTTTATTATTCTACTTTTCTTTGTTTAAACTTCATCAACACATGGAGATTCCATGATGTTTTCCCCACCCTGGTTGGTGTGGTGAGGATTTTGTTTGCGGCGTGCCGGTAAAGTTGAAACCCATTGTGGATCACCAAGCTGGACACCTTTTAAACCCCGCCTGTGATGCCCCTGGCTCCGGGTTGGATGTGATTTAGTTTTCAAGCCCCTCGTTATTTTTTCCACGGACTTGTACCAGGACCGAGGTTTGGTTTTATCGTTTAACTTAAAAATATATTTTTTCTGGTTGTTCTACTCATTTTCCCCTAATTTTTAACATTTAATATATAATGATAATTTCTTAGAAAAAGGTGGCAATAATAGACATAAACAAAATGTGATTACATTAATTTATTCATGGTTATTTTATATACTTAAGGAACATTTTCATGACCCTATGGAAAATGTATTCAGGTTTTTCATTTACTTCTCCTTGGCTTGTGATTAAAAGCTCCAAGGCCCCGATTTGGTTATTCCGGACACGTAGATATTGGTAAGCCTGCCTGGCGGACGATATTGGTTTTTTTTACTTCTTTTTGGCAGCTTACATTATTATTAATAGGGGAGCCTTTTTGTATTTTTTTTTATATATTTTTTTTATATATTGCAATTGGCATTTGTCGATTGGACAATATTACATGTGGTACAGCGAGGAGTTAGTATCAAAGTTCAGCGGGCAAGACGACGGCCAAGCAGCTGCCCGATGGGTGCAAGAAGTCGACGGCAACGCCGAAATTTTTGGATGGACGCTGTTATATACCAATTCGAGCTAAGTATGTACGCGCGACGGGTGCATAATATTACGCGCTTATTTAACTCGTCTAATAGCGCGTTGGAATGTGTGCTTTGGGCTCGACGCCGGAGATCGTAGCGATAAGGATCGCCCGGCGGCTGAGTGACGCGCGCTCGCGCAGCCAGTATGTCCTTCGAAATCTGTCACGAACGACGCACGCGCTAATTTGGAGCGAAATTTGGGTGCATTGACACGTAGTTGTGAATTTTGGGGACAAGTACTAGGACAGTTATGTTTGTATTGTTGTCGCGATAGTATTGCCGCGAATAATGTAACTTTAGTGATAATTGGACCATTTAATTGTGTTTTCTCATCTCGATCGTATTAAAGCACACACGCGTATACTAGCGTCATAGTGTTGGTGCATGACCGAGGTTGTGAACATTTCGGCTAGCGTAGCCCAGTTGTTTCTTGTGTTTATACTAACTGCCTTGGAGGCCAATTGTTGAGTGAACTATCACGGTTGAATATTGCGGTCTACCAGACCACGCCCTTTTGGAGTCTGCTCGTCGAGTCACGTATGTTATAATTGCGGCTTATAGAAAGGTACCTAGTTATTTGTCTGTAATTATTCGTACACCACGGGCATCACGGCGTAAGGACTGTAAGTGCTAGTATTAAGGCATCTAGTCAATAAATAGCGCCGCGCAATCGCGGCCCCTTGTTGTTAGGCCCCCTTTGTCACATGGGCCTAAAACTTCCACTGCATTCCACCCAACCCATGTACGGTCAATAACAGACGCCATTACAGCGACTTATTGTAGTACCAAGATCGCTCACGGACACAGCGAAGCTTTGGTTACGATCGGGAAAACCATTCAAGACGTGGGAGGAGCTGAAGACGGCACTGCTCAAGGGGTTCTCCCATCCAGTAGATGCAAAAAAATACACGAGAAAGAAGAAACCAGGAGAAACTTGCCTTGACTATCTTTTGGTAATGAAAGAGCTTGGAAAGCGTGGAAAGCAGAAAACCGATGATTAAAAGGTGCTATAGTTGCGGTGAGAACAATCATGTGTCATCATCACAGTGTCCGCATAAGGAGAAAGGACTGAAGTGTTTTCGGTGTAACGAGTTCGGGCATCGGGCTGTGGAATGTGGAAATTTGTATAATAACGACGTGAGAGGTATGTCGAGTGCAAACATTGGATCAAATGTTCAGCGCGGAATGTTGGCAGCAGCGTACGTTACAATCCGCAGCAATGTCAGATCGGTGCGAAGCGAGCGATGTTCGCATCGGAGGCGACCAATGCAGATGGCAGTATGGCGCCTGCGACGACCATAGAGGACGACAACGCTTATGTCACTGTCAGCAGCGGCTGAAATGTCATCCAAGTCAATGTAAACAAACATGTATCAAGTAGTATTCTCATGTCTCAAGTAGTGTCTCAAGTATTCTCATGGATAATATTACGGCGAAATCCTTGGTGGATACCGGCAGCGAAGTGAATCTTATTTCCGACGCGTTATACGAGAAAATTGGATCACCGGTTTGTGAAATTGGAGATTGTGTAAAATTGTCAGGACTTGGACACTCAGAAGTTACCCCGATAGGGAAAGTGTGTAACGTGTATTTCTACCTTCACACAGTTACTCACCAGCAGCTCAGTCAGTAGTTCACATGTACTCAGGGAATGTACTTGGGGTACTACAAAAGAAACATCAGGGTTCCCGAGTCCAATTATTTATTATGTTTGCTTCCGTCAGTGCGGCCACATCATCATGATTACACTTAGGTACAGTCTTACACACCCTTCAGGGCATCTTCGTAAGCATCAACCTCAGCTGCGCATATTGTGTTGCTTTTTATGTTATTTTGTCTGTCTACAGCGTCATCATTTTTCTAATATCTATGTAAATGAGAAATTTATATGGAGCAGATACATGTACCTATAATTTAAGTTCTTATTTTATGTTCTTTATTACTTTTGTTCCTTTATTTCTTTTCTCCAAAATAAATTGAAATTAAAAAGATTGATTAAAATAAATCCGTTTTATTTAAACTTTTACATTGAATTTAAAGAGCTAATCTATCAAAATATGATGATATTAATTCACCTCTTGTACTGACTTGATTATTTGTAGCCGTTTCATCAACTATATCCATCTCCTCGTAGACGTTTACTAAATCTGGAGGTTGTTCCTCATTCATCTTGCGACAAATGTTATGCAAAACAGCAGTTGCAATTATTATTGCTTGCATATATTTTAAATTTGTTCTCAATTTAGATCCGATTGCTGGAAATCTTCGCTTCCAACAACCAAATGTCCTTTCAACAGCATTTCTGGTTCTAATGTGGCTTTCATTATAAAGATGTTCTCCTGATGTTGCGGGATTTAATGGTGTCAAAAGAAAAGACCTCAAGGCATATCCTCTATCTCCTAATAGCCATGTATCACCTAACTCTCCATCTTCCATTCTGCCTCTGATGTTACTTGAATCAAATATGTGACTATCGTGACTTCCTCCGGGCCATCTTGCCTCAATATTTTTGATGTAGCAATCAGCATCAGCTGTGCCGCCATCAATCTCTGAAGCGTGCTCTAAAATCCATTTCCTCCCATAGAAAATAATCAGTTCGTGGTCAAAAATTCCTCTGTCTTTGTGGGAATAATTGATCAAATATGAAATCATCATCAGAGGAACTATCTTCATTAATTAAATCCAAAACAAAACGCTCTGATCCCATTTTAATAACTGTACTCGCCAAGAAATATTAAAAATAACTTAAAATCGGTAAACGAAAACTACAATTCTACTAACGTTAAAATTTAAACGGCCCCCACCCCATCGGTTATTTTAACCGCCGTCAAACCTGAGATTTAACCCCTCTTTAAAGTAACCGTTGCTTCAACAACGCTTTTTAAATTAGTCCGTGTTATATATGTACCTACTTATTATAGGTAGATAATATATGTCCGCGTCGTCGCGTGGCTGCGCCCACGCCCCGCACGCCCGCGCTCTCCCCCCGTTTCTAATAAAGCGATAAGTGCACGCTAGGCCAGCGTTTAATTCGGACATCCGTCCGGCTTCCCGCTAGCAGCTACACAACAAGTGGCGACGTTGCATTTCCCGCGCGTTCAAGATGGCTGCTGTAGCTTTTGGCATCCTTTCTACATTCGATCATCAGTCCCAAGACTGGGAATCGTATAAATTTCGCCTTTTACAATGGTGCATCGCTAATGACTTCGATGATGATTCTGACAAGGCGGGAATCAAACGCAAAGCCATTTTATTAAGTGCACTCACGGAGGCCACCTACAAACTAGCCAGTGACCTAGCACTCCCGAAGAAGCTCGGAGACATTAATTTTGATGTCCTCTTGAAACTCCTCGACGGACATTTCACGCCAAAGCGGTGTGGTTTCGCGGAACGCTCCCGGTTCTACGCTGCAGTGCAACAGCCCGGCGAGGGGCATGCACAATGGGCAGCTCGGCTAAGAGGCCTGGCGGCTCACTGTGGCTTCAGTAACCTGGAGGAGGCCCTGCTCGACAAGTTCGTGATGGGCATGTGTGCTGGGCACGAGCGGGACAAGCTTTTTGCCCGCGATATTAAGGAGCTCACTCTTAGTAAAGCTGTGGACCTAGCCGCGAGTGTGAAGTGCTCGCGCGAGGCCTCCGCTGCGACGCTAGCTGGCTCGTATGCCGCTGCGTCACCACCGACCATCTTCAACATTGTGAAGAAAAGTGCTAATAAGTGCAGTGTGTGTGGCTATAGCAACCACACGGAAGTGCAGTGCCGTTTCAAAAGCTATAAGTGTAAAAAATGTGGTCTCAAAGGTCATTTAAATAGGATGTGTCCTAAAAAAATTAACTATGTAGCTGAAGGGCAAGTGGATAAAGTTGACGAAGGTGAGGTGGATGAAGGGGACGACGGTGAGTCCATTTATTTCATTAGATCCTCAAGTGGTAAGCCGATGACAGAGCAGGTCTGTGTTGGAAGTCAGATGTTAGATTTTGAAGTTGATAGTGGGTCTGCAATCAGTGTTATGTCCCATGATACTTTCTTACGTCACTTTGGAAGCGTCCCGTTATCAACCACCACGAAAAAATTCTATACCTACAATGGAGGTATTATTAAGACGGCAGGTTTCGCTCGCTTGCCAGTGTCGTACCACGGAGTCGTAAATAATCTCAGTTTTTACATTGTTTACGATGGTGGACCCCCACTTCTAGGCCGGGATTTCATTTATTTATTCGATTTAGTGCTAACCCCTTCCACTTCGGTAAAATACATCAATGAGTCGCATAAGTTGTCAGTCTACAACATTATTACTAAATTTCCTAAACTTTTTTCGGGCGATCTAGGTTGTTTTAACAAGTACAAAGTCAATTTATATGTTAAACCAGGCTCCAAACCCTTGTTTTTTAAAGCAAGGCCGGTGCCTTTCGCCCTTAGAGAAAAGATAGACAAGGAGATCGATCGTCTACTCGATTTAGGTATATTAGTTCCTGTTGAACACTCAGAGTATGCATCCCCGATTGTACCTGTGTTAAAAAAAGACGGCAACATTAGGCTATGTGCTGACTACTCTGTCACTATTAATAAACATCTAGTAGTCGAAAAATATCCTTTACCCACCATTAACGACCTCTTTTCTAGGTTACATTCGGGGGGGTATTATTCGAAGATTGATTTATCTATGGCTTATAATCAATTAGTTCTCTCCGGTGGCTCACGTGGTTCGCATAACTCTCAAAATCTTACTTGTATTAACACCCATCGCGGCCTATTCAAATTCACGCGGCTCGTATTTGGGTTATCCAGCGCAGCGGCTATATTCCAAAGAGCTATGGAATGTGTGCTAGCCGGTTTAGACGGAGTTCTATGTTTTCAAGATGATGTCCTTATCAGTGGCTCTAGTATAAACCAAAACTTGGAGAGAGTGGATATCGTCCTTCAGCGACTACAAGACGCGGGTTTTACCGTACAGAGTAACAAGTGTGAATTCCTAAAAACTGAGATATGCTATTTAGGCCATATCATAGATAAAAATGGCGTTCGAAAGTCAGATGTTAAAGTCAAAGCCATTGCGGATGCCCCAAAACCAGGAAATTTATCCCAACTTCAGTCATTTTTAGGACTGATAAACTACTATCGGAATTTCGTTCCCGCCGCCTCCTCAGTACTTAGTCCGCTCTATAATTTACTCCATAAAAACGTTAAATGGCATTGGTCATCAGAGCACGACCACGCGTTCAGGGAAATTAAAAAACTACTTGCGTCCGATTTAGTCCTTGCGCATTACGACCCCACCGCCAAACTCATCCTCACGGTAGACGCATCGCCGACAGGACTAGGGGCCGTCCTATCACAGGTCGGCTCAGACAGTACTGAGAGACCTATCTCTTTTGCTTCTCGCACCCTAACAAATGCCGAACAGAGATACTCCCAAATCCAGAAGGAAGCAACGGCAATCGTTTTCGGAGTCAGGAGGTACCATCAATACCTATATGGCCGCTCTATACCATTCATACTGCGCACAGATCACAAACCCTTAATTACCATTTTCGGTCCACATCGCGGCATACCTGAAATATCCGCCAATCGTCTTCAACGATATGCTATATTTCTATCGGCGTACAACTACACGATTGAATTCATTCGTAGTGGCGATAACAGCGCGGATTACCTGTCTCGCTCCACATTACCCGCTTGTGACGAACCGAGCGCACTAGCGGAGGCGCGCGCCGAAGATCGCGTATGCGAAGAACGTGCTGCTTATGTTAATTTCATAACTGATAACAGTTTACCGGTATCCCTAAACGACATTCGCACGGAAACAGCACAAGATAATATTTTATCAAAAGTTGCTAATTTTATTATTCGGGGTTGGCCCAGGAAAATGGCGAATCAAACCTTGTTACCTTATTTTCTCTGTCGTACCCAGTTATCAGTCGAAAACGGTTGTATTATGCGCGGCCACAAGCTCGTCATTCCAGAGAAGTTTCGATCCTCCATTTGTAAAGAACTTCATAGCTCACACTTCGGAATCGTCAAAATGAAAGCGGCGGCCCGGGCGCGCTTTTGGTTCCCCGGCATTGACGCAGCGTTAGAGCGCCTCGCCGCCGAGTGCAGTGTGTGCGCTCAACTTCGTTCGTCACCTCCGCGAGTCCCGCTCGCCCCGTGGCCACACCCGCCACACGCCTTCTATAGAATACACATTGACTTCCTTGGCCCGTTTATGAATAAGACATACTTGATTATAGCTGACGCTTATTCAAAGTGGGTGGAATGTTATAATATGAGTTCTTCTTCTAACTCCAAACAAGTAATTGACAAGCTATGCGATTTTATGTCTCGGATGGGTGTCCCCCATACGATAGTGAGTGATAACGGCACATCTTTCATTTCTCAAGAATTTAATAATTTTTGTGCAGCAAACGGAATAAATCATATTTGTTCTCCGGTTTATCATCCGTCCAGTAACGGGCAAGCGGAAAGCTTTGTAAAAATTGTTAAGAAAGGACTTAATACTATTTTGTTAGGTAACCCCAACCAATCAATTGCTCATGAGAAAATTTTAAAATTACTATTCGATTACCGAAACTCTAAGAATTCCACCACAGATCTGTCACCGGCGGAGATAGTCTTTGGCCGACCACTGAGATCCAGGCTAGACCTTCTTAAGGTCCATCCTGTCGTGTCTTCATCCACCGACCTTTCTCTTACTGTTCGACGTCATCAGTCCTCTCAGGTTAAATATTATAAAGGAACTGTTCGGTCACCTTTCCGACCTAATGACTGTGTTTGGGTCAAAAAATTTGTAAACAAAAACAAACACACTTGGATTCCTGGCGTCATCCGACGCAAGTTTGGAAATGTTTTATATTCAGTCCTTTTACTGGAGTCTAACACGGAGGTCGAGAGGCACATGAATCAACTCAGAACCAGATCGCCCACCTCAGGCGATTCTACGATGAACTCAGTCCCAGAGTGGGATCCAGATTGTATAGATGATCCCTCGTCCAATGATGCTGTTCCGGCTGATGGTCCTGACCAGGGCCTCTCGCCCGAATCAGTCCTGGGGGAAATGGAGATGGATGCACCTACAACTGACAGTGCCGTGATGCCTGCGACGCCAGAGCGCACCGTCGGAACGTATCTAGACGAATCTCCTGCTTTCTCCACTCCGTCAGAGATAGAGGCTGTGACCACGGCCTCCCGATCTAGGAGGAATAGACCAGCGGTGGACTACAGGAAGTTCTTCTAAATATATAATTTCTATGTCTGTTAAAATTCTATGTCTGTTAGCTTTAAGAGGGAGGAATTGTTATATATGTACCTACTTAGTATAGGTAGATAATATATGTCCGCGTCGTCGCGTGGCTGCGCCCACGCCCCGCGCGCCCGCGCTCTCCCCCCGTTTCTAATAAAGCGATAAGTGCACGCTAGGCCAGCGTTTAATTCGGACATCCGTCCGGCTTCCCGCTAGCAGCTACACAACAGTCCGCCGGTTAATTTTACTTTAACCATAACTTTACCCTTCATTTAACGTAACCGACTTTCGAGCAACCGGACCTAAATCTATGGTATTCAAAGTAAGTCAGTTGAGAAATGCACACGTCAGAGATACCTGGTATATTTAAAAAATGGTTATTAATAACATTCGGATCATTAAAAGATGAGGGCAACTCAGTACAACGTTATACAACTGCAGAGATGTCACTGTTCTATGAATCTTACCTTCACAAAATAACTTACTTATTGTTGGCTTGAATATTATATTTTACAAAATTTCGAAATAAAATAGCACTTGTTTCATGGAAAGCACCATCTTACGTATTATGAGATAATTATGTACTGATTAATACAAAAATATTAAAAATATATCTACTATAAAGTACTGTTTTTGACAAACAGACGAGGCATGGCTTTCGCCACTTTAAATGTTCAAAGTGTCAGAGCACATGCCATGGATCTTACAGATTCTATAATCAGCAATTGTAATATTTTACTGTTATCTCAAACAATAATGTTGAACGATAAAACGATATGTGTCCTGTTACAGCTGAATTATTATTAGTTGATTATGATTGAATGATTATTCTATTTTCGATATTAGTTATATAAACCAATGATTTAGTTAACTTGAAATCTATGGTAGTGGTAGATTCTCTTAATCTATGGTGACTGACAGGATAGGTAATTATGTTGGTATATCTGTATCCCTTTTGATAAAACTGGAATGGTAATGAACTCTATTGATATATACCTTGTTTAATAACCACTAAAAATATTAACATTATGTATTTTGCCGTGACTATAATTATTCATAAACATTTCGTTATTAAACGATAAATTGTATTGCGAGTACATTCAGTCAGCCAATCAGAAGTAAGTAGGTCATAGTGCGATGTTTGTTAAGATTAGGTTGGTAGTATTGTAAATTGCTTTTAAATAGGTGTGTTAGACATTGTAACGGTCTTGTTCACTCATGTTCATCGCGTAGTAAGATTCTCCTACTTGTTGTTAACGTTGTTAATATCCCCAATATAAATTATATTTTCGCCGCCGTTCCGCTATTATTGAAAAACCCGCAACTCTCTGCCCGATTCACTTCTGAGTTTTAACAGTCCCTAATTTCAATTGTATAGCTCAGTTCCAAAGACAGAATTATAGGTTTGGAGGAGTTGCTATGTTACAAAATCAAAATGACGTTACAAACGTAATATATCATTACGATTCAGAAGGAACGAACTGAATGAAGTTAATGCTGAATTTTTCAGATATTGGAGAGATATGTTCTTCTCATTTAGCAATGCAAGATGGACGAACTCTAGTTCTGATAGCAATTCATATATCTCCTGGACAAAGCGTTAAAGATATTATAAATTTAATTGCAAGATCACTAATGATTTATTCAGAACATGGATCACAATTTACGAGAAGTAATGAACTACTATGCCAATCATTTAGGTGGAGATTTTAATTGCAATTTTAATTCGCAATTCAGCGCTGAAATGCGGCCAGCATGAATTTCAATGAATGTATAATATAATAATGATAATAATTTTAATTCAATTTAATTGACCCATTTCATTAATTTGAATTTTGCATGCCAATTGGTGGAATATTTTATAATCTGTAACATCAATGTATACCTACCTATATTCGCAAATAAAAGTTATTGTATTGTATTGTAAACTTTTGGTCATGAATAAAGATTTATTTAATTTGTTGACTGTACAGTTATGTGTGGAAATACAAATTATATAACAACTTCCTTACTAGGGCTTCATCCAAAATGAGTCCCCCCAGCGACGGTGAGGAAACACCAAAGTACAATTTCTGGCGGCAACGCTGATGATTTTATTAAAACTTATACTAAACTAGATTATAAGAAATTGTTCTTTGAAAATGGGAGCAATGAGTTTGTAGTTTTGTTGAATCAACAGAAAATTAAAAACTAGGCAATAAAAACCCCATGGCTATAACAAAGATTTTTACTGAAAATGTAAAAGGAATTGCAGGCGTACACAGGATCAATGCCAATGAAATAGGAATTACTTTTAAGAAGGCAGCAGCCGCTAATAACTTCTTTAAAAATAAAGAATTTTCAAAAATGAAAGAATTTATTCCATGCTATTTAACAGAGAAGATAGGAGGTATAAGATATGTGCCTAAAGACTTGTCAAACGAAGAATTTTATAAAAATATTTCATTTGATGCTGAGGTCATTTCAATTAAAAGGTTTATGAGAAGAGTTGAAGGAAATCTTGTCCCTCTAGGCATAATTACAGTGACATTTGCATCTACTGCTTCACCACAGTATGCATACATACAACTTTTCAGATATCAAGTCCATACTTATATTCCACCCCTGTTACAGTGTTATAAATTCCTTAAATTGACGTGAATTTTTTATACGACCCAGGCCCACAAAACGTTTAAAGAATGGAAGGAAGAAAGAAACCCTTCACAGAATTCGAGAGGTGTTTTCTCTTTAACATCATACTGCTGTAATTGAGAATAAAAGGACCGACGGAAAAGCAGCCGATTAGACAAAAATTGCTGAAGAATACAATACGTCAACAAGAGTTATGCTAATGGCAAATATTATTAAATCATTAGTAAATCATATTTTTATGTGTGTTCCACATACGGTACGTTGAGCTTTAGTGTCCGTTTTTACTTATACTTACGATAAGTTTCCTTATGAATACTTTAATTTTATAAGATTGGGTGGTGAAGATATTGAGGGTTTCTTGAATATTCCTTCAGGGAGTGAAAATGAACAAGATTTTTCTGACGCTGAAAGTGATGATGACATCTAAAAATTCAGTCCATCCAAATCTTTTTATCCGAGCCTCCTAGCGACGTGGAAACTTCCTTATCTCCGCAGAGATACCAGTGTTCGTCTCCCATCAACGAAGTTGTTACAAATATTGAAAATCGTCAGCCAGAAATATCAGATCCTCAGCCTAGCACATCAGGAATGACTTGAGGGATAACTACAGGTGCCATTACACAATCTCGGGCACCTAGACGATCATCGATATAAGTAACGCAATCGGTCATAGAAAAAAGAGATAATTTATTTGGAAGAAAACATCTCTTCAATAAACCTCCTTTTACATTTACTGGAAACACAAATTTACAGTCGCGGATTATAGACTTTGAAACTCCCCATCAATATTTGTTATGGTTTTTTGATGATTACTTACTTCAGCATATTGTAGACAAAATGCCCAAATTTAGTGTCCAAGAAATCCTTCAAATCTCTTGTTTGGGACGTATTTTAATCGCCAGTGAATGGACGTGTTAAGTGCAAAGAGTGTTCTGATTTATTGAAATATGTGGGAAATACCTACAAGCACGTTATTAAATCACATTAAAAAGAAGCACCCAAGTAATGTCGTCGTAGAAGCGTATACATTAACTCAGCTGTCAATTTGGTCTGTATTTTCCATTTCAGACAACCCCCAAGAACAGTACGCAAAGGGTTGTTTGAAGGCTTATAAGAAAGCTCTTGAGTCAAGGTAGCAGCATAAAAGAGGTCTTATTTGATGACTTTACTTCACTGGATCCACCATCAAAAGTGACCAGTTTTAAAATAGATCATATTTTACATATTTTTAGTAACAATTTGTTTAATTTAACATCGGTAGAAAAGGCAACAGCTATTTTTTGACATTATGACATAAATAGTAATTTTTGAAACAGCATAAATATTCCCGAAGATAAAGACACAATTTTCCTTTATAACCATTACATATTTGTCATACTGTCCGCAACAAAAAATAAAATTATTATCCTAGATTCAATGAGTAAAGATAATCAACTAGAACCTATCTATTTAAGAAAAAATAGTACATTTGTTGCGTAAAAAAAAATCAACGTCACTATTAGGGAACACAAAGTATTGATCACTACACGCAAAGAGATGGTTATAACTTTGGGCCAATAATTTTATTTATATTTAAGAGTATTGTCAATAATGATGACTGTGGAACAAAATAAATATAATTTGATATATACAGGGACGAATTACAAAAGGTTTTATTAGGAAATAGTGATGACATGAGTAATGTGTGTTACTATTGCACCAGGGATGTAAAAGAAAGAAATCCGTTCATATGTGATCACTGGCAATAGAACAATAAAATACACTCGGATTGTTTGTTAAGTCGTTCCGAACGTAACGAAGGTCAGACACTTATCAAAAAAATTACAACATTACAAGGAATATGCGACTTCGCCATGTTTACAAGAATGCGGTAAAAAAATAAGTAACCTAGCGTATCGTAAAGCAGAGCCGCGTCGACTGATCGCAACTAAGCTGCCTAAGAAACGTAAATTATGAAGACAACAATATACAATCATTGAGTTTCAGACTTCTTGTTAACTTTTCATAGGATTTAATGTGTTAAAGGTTTTCCACTTCTTTAATTAAGTACATTTTTAAAGCCTTCCAATGCCTTCCGCCTTCCACCTCCAAGCCTCTTAGGGGTTGTCTGGACGCAAGACCGCAAAATGTGGTAGAACTTCAGACGTTGGTTTGTCTGGACTCGTAGTTCTGAAACTAACGTAGGTATCACTTTGAGGCAAGACCTATTATTATTCCGCACTTGAGTCATGAATGCTATTGAATCCAGGGAAACCAGTAACAATTTACGAGATATCAATATTTATTGGTCATGCTTAACCGAGACCTATGACTCCACTAAATATATCTGCAGCTTTCGCAAAATGTGGAATACCCTATAATAAGGATATATTCTACGATGAAGACTTCATGGCAAGTAGCGTGTCACACCGCCCCGTTCCTGTGGTGTCACAAGAATTTCCTGATGCTGAAGCTTCTGCAAATGTCGACTTGAATAGTAGCAATAATCATCAGCTCCAGGCTTCCACTCCTTTAGAGACACGTCGTTCATGTTATGATCCCGTTGTTACTCCTGATCGAGAAAGTCCATCTATACTATCTGAACAACATCATAATTACTACCAAAGCGTGACACCGCCAAAGAAACGAGATGAAGCATCTACAGATGAAAATCATCCACTAAAGTCGGAGCCTATTATCAGTCTACTAATGTTTCGTCCACCGCTAAAAGCAGTTTTTTTACAATAAAAATAAATAATAAAAAATGTCACACAAAGTTACAATATTGATACGGTTTTAACGGACCAATACCCTGGCATAAATTATAAAGAATTTAAGGAATTTCTGAAGAAGGAAAAATTAAAATGATTGTCCCTGCTGTAGATACACCATTTTCAAATGGCCTTGATGAAAGGCTAAATCAAATTTCAGTTAATAAGATAAGGTTTAAAATAAATGAAAGTGATACAAATCCAAAGTACCTTTTGGACGAATATAAATTGGAAGTGGGAGACAGAGTTTTACGTCGAAAACGGAAATCGATTAAATAGAAAGAAAATTGATGGAAGATTTCAAATGCAATCTATGAAGTTGATGCCGGTCACAAGAAAGCGGAATCAAACCTTTACCACATTACAAAACTATGCCCAGTTTTTTTTCGTAAGTGAACAATTACATATACTACTTGTAATTGTCTTCCTGAGGGGGAAGATGTAAAGAAAATTGGTCGTATGATACGAACTATTTTCTTTAAACTTTGTCTTTGCTGAGTTCGATAACTGAATCTATAGGCTTTGCCGATGCAAAGCCTATAGATTTCATCACTGTCAATGGTGGTATATTGTATGAAACAAGAGAAATATTATTTTATTAATTTGTATTTGTATTGTTATAATAATTGTTGTTAGGTTTAGATAAAGGCTTTAAATGTTGTTTTTTTGGTTATATCAGAAAAAAAACAATTTCGCCTTTATTTTATTAGTTGCTTAATTCCAGAGTGGCTAGTTATCATTTCACTCAGGTGTACAGTTCAGCGGGTTCCAGATGAGTTGTTGAAGTTAAAGAGAATGATTGAGTCGATGCACGAGGGAGAAGATAATTTCGGTGTAATAATAGGAGACAGGGGCATGATGTAACGATGTTTTTTGACGGGACAAAGGGTGTATGATGTTGGGGTGACTCGCAAAACGGCAGTACATGTTTATAATTCTTTAAGGGAGGTGTGCGAGGTGGCCGATCCTCATCGGTGGAGACGACGTAGTTGAGGTTGACGAGACTCACACAAATACGACAGACGTGGGCATTTATGATTTCAGCCGGAAATCAAAGAAAATACATGTGGAATAAATCCCCGATAAGAGTAGAGCGACTAGACCGCATTATTGCTGGGAATGTCAGAATGTCGTTTTTATGACGTTATAAACTTTTAATTGCATTTTTTGCACGACAGGATGTCGAACAATAAAGCCAATACCCGTGATAACGGAAGATCGCAACCAGTACAGCGTGGACAGCCCGCTAGTGGACAGCGAGGAGGCAGCAGAGGCCAGCGCCGCGTATGAGTATCAACAGAACCAACACTTCGAAAGTGATGGGAGCGCCGGCCGCCCGTTTGATGAAAGACCCGTCAAAGCACGTGGTCCTACCGAACGTAGTACAGCCTGGAAAGGCAAGAAGCCTGAGAAGAAAAATTCCTCAGCTCCAGAACCAACTTACAATTTCGTCGCTACAACTGAAACACCGCCCAATGATGAGCCAATGTATGACTTGGGACCACATACAAGCTCTATCCCGGTTCAAGAAATTTATTCTCAAAACTTTGAGTTCTCCGGTTATGTAGATCAGGTAGAACGTACCTATGAGTTGCTGAGAGGAATAGATCCCCGACTCGACAGGAGACTTCCATTCTCAATGTTCCAGCATGCAATGTGCACCATTCTGCATTGCTGCACCCTAGATCTAACTCTGATTAATGGGGAGTTAAGATTAAATCCAACTAAACATCAAGACCTACTTTCTGAAGATTTAATAATACCAGAAAATCTATATCATTTCCTTACAAGTATCGGTAATACCACTACCGTTGGTGGTGAAGAGGTCAGATTTAATTTACCTGAGGTGGCTATCCCCCAGGCACAAGATGGTGATACTCCATCAGGGTCATTCGGGCAGGTGACATAAAAAAAAAAAAAAAAGTTTTATCATTTTTGATAAACACAGGGCGGGCCCATATCGGCGTTCATTCCAGACTGGGAGCGTGGTCACGTGAGCGTCATTTATCAACAGCAGTTTGTAGCGGGCACAATCTTCCAGCATATCCCAGTCTGGGCACTCCTATTATACCAGGCAGCAATCTAATTCAATGCCAAATCTACAACATAAAATAAGCATCGCAATATTTCAATTTGTCCAAACACCTTCGTCAGAGACAAAAATAACTCGGAGTAAAAACTGGTATTTATTTATATTGCAATACATCGACATGTTTGGTTAGGTTATCGCGGACAATTTGGGGAGCACCTACAATTGCTTCTACTAATACCGTGTCTATTATGTCCAGGGTGGACACGGTGGACATCCCTTAATAATCGTCCAAATTTGGCGGCATTGGATGGTAACTCTTTTAATGTATTTTGCCGGTACATGTACTCCCTCATATACCACTTCAGTCTATTTCGACTCCTGCATGTGCGGCAAGGCGTTTAAATTATAGCCATTGCCGCTCAATGCTATTGGTATGGATTTGACATTGAGTTAGATTGCTGCTAGGTTTAATAGGAGTACCCAGACTGGGATGTTTTGGAAGATTGATTGTACCCGCTACAAACTGCTGTTGATGATTAACACTTGGGACCACGCATTCCCAGTCTTATATGAACGCCGATATACTTAGGCCCTGTGTTTATCAGACATGATACAACTGTCGGTTCTGACATTCCCAGCAATAATGGGGTCTAGTCGCTCTACTCTTATCGGGGATTAATTCTACTTGTATTTTTTTGGTGTTTCGGCTCAAACAACCGAATGTCCACGTCTGACGCTGTAGGATGCTCCCCATGTGGTATTTATTTGTGTAGAGGCGTCTCGTCAACCTCTACAATGTCATCGTCTCCACCGATCATGGTCCGGTCGTGAGCTCCTGCCACCTCGCACACCTCCCTTAAATAATGGTAAACTTGTATCTCGGTTTTGCGAGTCATCCCAACATCGCGTGCCGCATGGAAGACTTTGTCCCGTCACTGACTTAAACCCGTAAATTTAATATACTTACATTACTGTTTTCAAAAAATGTATACTTTAGAGAATTTCTTTTGTAATCATGCCTCTTACTCGGTTACTTCTTGTAGGTTCAATGTCATCGTGCCTTTGAGTGACCTGGACTTTGACCTTGACCCACAAGTAACTTTTAAACTTGACCTTGAATGACGTATTGTGTGCCATAGACAAAACGATTTCATTCAAATTAGTAAGTATTCCTTTTTCCACTATAATTAAGGGCAAGATGGGGTATTAACTGCAAGTGAATACATTGGTGGCTTTGTATCACATTATTTTATGCTGAGGAATGCGTCTAGGGCTGTTTTATCACTGCCCATAAAATCAGCCTGTCGGTAAAAGACCCATAAACGTTAAAAAGATGCAAGATCTAAAAAACTTGAAACTTACCTTCCTCAATAACGAGAAGTCAAAGTATTTTATGATAAAATATATAAATGGCCAGTTACAGATCGAGAAAACAATGAGGATTAAATCTATTGTTGATGTTTGGTTTCAAATTGCTAATTAATAATAAAGAAATTAAATAAAAAACTAAAACTATTATTTTCTTGTATTTCAGAAACCCCATAAGTCATAACTTTTTAGTGATTTTTTAGGCACTAAAAAACAAGAAAAAAATATTTTATAAAATCGAAACTTTGCATTATTACTTAAACTTTCCTAATGTTAATAAAATAAAGTTAGTTCAGAACTTCATGTACGAGTATCAAATTAGTTTTTTGCTTCTCCTGGAAAATTCACTTTACTAGACTTATGAATCTGATATTTCATTAATTTTTTTATACCGGAATTATCAGCTCCAAGATGTTGGGTCTGTACGGCGGCTGATGCGCCGTACAGTTTGCTGTTCGATTTGAAACTGTCTCTACATGTCATGGTCAGAGGACAACGGTGATGCGGAACTCAGAGACGAAGATATTACGCCTGTGAGGTATATCAGATTGCAGGATAATACGAGAATGCGTGTAAGAAATAAGCCGGCAGTATTACGTACCCGCTACTAATAGTGACAAAGAAGCATAGGTACTATTACAGTTTAATAGTGTGCCACATACCATTTCGTGATGAAGGCGAGTTATTCCTCGAAAATGAAACCCCCGAAGATTGTTTTATAAGACGCCAAAGATACTTTCGCCCGTTACGAGGTAACGGCAGTGCAGAACAATTTGCTCATGCTGAACAAATCATTCAACAGGCTCTTGCCCAAGTTACAGCACTTAATGCTGCGCGTGATACCCACGTCGACAACGCTCCCATGTTATGTGTGGGTGAACAAATCGCAAATGACGATGATTCCTTTTGTGAAGACATTGGAGAACGAGCCGTCATGCCAGATGGACTGTTCCTGGGAAGCATTCGAGGATTAAATATCCAGCAAAAAGACTTATTTCAGTAAGTTTCGACGGCAATTGAAAACGATTTGCACGGACAAGTAAGTCAGCTGTTACTTTTTATTACGGGCGGTGCAGGTAGTGGTAAATCTTTTCTGTTGAAATTAATTGTGGAGCATATTAAGCGATGTTACGCTCCAACAGTTGATACACTGCTGAAGTCTAACTTTGTGGAGGTTAGGTCATTAACTGGGGTTGCCGCTCGTCAGATATTTGGCAAAACACTACATAGTATTTTCTTGCTTCCGTTTCACACTGTGGTATTTGACTCGATTTTCGGACATGGTCTTTTTATTGCAGAATTAGATAATATTATAGATTTATAACGTTAGAGTAGAACTCCCGTGTGCCAATTTCACTTATTTTCAGAATTATGAATTTTTAAAAAAGACGCTCTTTTTTTCGGTGAATTTTTTTAAAAAATTACTGCTCTCAAATTATATGATTATTTAATGATTTGATTTCAGTGTATATAAGAATGTCTAAAGCTGCATTTTTTGAAGTAATTTTGGTAATTATATATGCAGTGGAACGCGAGTAATTAATTATTTTAACATTTTAATTCTTATTTTTTTACTCCTAAACTAAGCTGTAGTAGCAAATAATTTTGATACATCTAGAATATATATGCCATGAGCAATATGTATAAAAAAAACCGAAAGCTAATCTCACTTGGTATAGAAGATACAGTGACTTAAGTTTTTTGAAAATTTTCGGCGAAAGTTCGGATGATTTTCATCGAAAATTTTAAACAAGTTATTAACATGCAGTACTATAAAATAAGCTTTTATTACCTATTCCTCAATTAATTCAGCACTGAGAAATTGCTGATTGTCTTCTGCCGAACCTAAGCACTCATCCAGCACCTGATTTTCAGCATCTGTTCTTGATTCTTTATTGACGTCGGTATCCATTTCTAAATGTTCTTCGTTGACGTTGCTGGCATCTAGTGGTTTTATTAAGGCTAATGCCTGCGGTGGTAGTGGTAATTTTTTTTCTGCCTGTTTCGCATCCGTATATGTATTTGAAATTAGTTGGTCGGACGACTCCAGAGCCCTGTTAAACAAATCGATCATAGTTGTCATGCGATTAATTTTTCGACAATGATGCTCTCGATCACGTCTCCAGAATTGATTTCTTGGTTCGGCGGCTTGTTCGGATAACATGCCAATGGGTAAATCCGTAGATTTTATTATATTTGCGCCGTGGACCAGTATTTTATGTATTGTGATGGGCATGGGATACCATTCGTAGTACGAGACGTATTTATATGCAAGTGCGTAAGCCTCGTGCAAGTTATTAAATTGTGTGGCAGTCAAATTACTGTAAGGGCACCGCAACTGTGAAGGTGTGCCTAGAATTGCATTCAATACCTTCCTGTCAATGGCGGCCAAATACAGTTTGTATGAAGCCTTTATTTCATGACCCTTAGAAGTTTTGGCAGTCAGGGGTTCGAGTGGCTCCTTGATGATCTGCACACTATATTAATAGTGCTGTCTAGCGGCTTGCCGACAGATGATGAAAAATTCAATCATTTCTGTAGGACACTTGCATATAAATACGTCTCGTACTACAAATGGTATCCCATGCCCGTCACAATACATAAAATACTGGTCCACGGTGCAAATATTATGAAATCTACGAATTTACCTATTGGCATGTTATCCGAGCAAGCTGCCGAATCGAGAAATAAATTCTGGAGACTTGATCGAGAACATCATTGTCGAAAAATTAATCGCATGACAACTATCATCGATTTGTTTAACAGGGCTCTGGAGTCGTCCGACCAACTAATTTCAAATATACGAATGCGTAACAGGCAAAAAAAAAAGTCCACTACCACCGCAGGCATTAGCCTTAATAAAACCACTAGATGCCAGCAACGTCAACGAAGAACATTTAGAAATGGATACTGACATCAATAAAGAATCAAGGACAGATGCTGAAAATCAGGTGCTGGATACTCATCTACCTACCTAAGCACTCGCTTAGGTTTGGCAGAAGACACCAGCAATTTCTCAGTGTTGAATTAATTGAGGAATAGGTAATAAAAGCTTATTTTATAGTACTGCATGTTAATAACTTGTTTAAAATTTTCGATGAAAATCATCCGAACTTTCGCCGAAAATTTTCAAAAAACTTAAGTCACTGTATCTTCTATACCAAGTGAGATTAGCTTTCGGTTTTTTTTATACATATTGCTCATGGCATATATATTCTAGTTGTATCAAAATTATTTGCTACTACGGCTTAGTTTAGGAGTAAAAAAATAAGAATTAAAATGTTAAAATAATTAATTACTCGCGTTCCACTGCATATATAATTACCAAAATTACTTCATAAAATGCAGCTTTAGACATTCTTATATACACTGAAATCAAATCATTAAATAATCATATAATTTGAGAGCAGTAATTTTTTAAAAATTTTCACCGAAAAAAAGAGCGTCTTTTTTAAAAATTCATAATTCTGAAAATAAGTGAAATTGACACACGGGAGTTCTACTCTAACGTTATAAATCTATAATACTATCTAATTCTGCAATAAAAAGACCATGTCCGAAAATCGAGTCAAATACCACAGTGTGCGTTTGAGAAAGGATATACTAATTTTCCCCATTATTGACTATGGTGATATGTGCTACTACGACCTGAATGCAGATCTCCTCAATAAACTCGACCGCCTTCTAAATAACTGCATTCGATTTGTCTTCAACCTCCGTAAATATGATCATGTCTCTGCACATCGATCGCAATTAAAATGGTTACCCATTCGGGAGCGCAGAGCACTGAGGGCATTGACTACTCTGTTTTCTTTTCTAAACAATCCTTCTTCTCCCCCCTATATAACTTCACAAATTCAATTAATTTGCTCTGCCCACAGTAAAAATCTGCGCTCGAGAAATAATCTTCTCTTACGATGTCCCTCACACCGCTCTGGGTTTATCCACTCCTCTTTCTTTGTTCAGGCGATCTTTCTTTGGAACGCGCTCCCTCTGAATATCAGGACGGCAAAAAGTCGGTTGTCTTTTAAGGTGAAGGCACGAGAGCACATTCGCAAAAAGTTGGTAGAATTGTCACAGCGGTAATTCGTTGCGACTTTTTTTTTTTTTTCTTAACAATTTTGTTTTATATATATGTATGTATCTATGTATTTATCAATATATGTATATAGGTATAAATTTCTCTCTATTTCTCTCGTTTAAGTTGCACCCGCCATGTTGTTTCTGCACCACCCTAAGGTCGACTGGTAGAAAATGCCTAAGGCATTAAGTCCGCCTTTGTACATTGTGTTTTTTTACATGTGCATAGAGTTTAAATAAATAAATAAATAAATAAGATATACTATGACATACAAAAAAATTACCGGACAAAGACTTGAGAATGAACGACGTAAATGGCGCTATATAAATTGGCTCATTATAGACGAAATTTCTATGGTGTCCTATGATAACCTGAGAACAATTCACCTAAGACTTCAGGAATACAAGAACAATGACAAATTATTCGGTGGAGTCAATATTTTGCTCTTTGGTGACATTTTTCAGCTTCCTCCTGTGAAAGGTCATTGGTGTTTTATGCAGCCGCCTTGGTTCTCAGCGGAAGTCAATTTATGGCATCAATTTTCTTTTTGTGAACTGACCATAAATATGCGACAACGCAATGATACCGAATTCATTGATTTATTAAACAGTTTACGGGTAGGTGAACTTACGACGGCTCAGCTGGAGTTACTATGCGAGCGTAAGCACGTGCCATTAAATGGTGAATTTTCGGATGGAGTCGCCGTTCGTATTTTCCCTACGGTCAGGCAAGTCGACGCATACAATGACAAAATGTGCAAGGAAAATGCAAAGCTATACCGTATTTATCAAATTAACGCAGTGGATGAGTCTCGCGAAGTAGCTACGTATGGCAGGAAACCACCAGATAACGTTATTCCCAAAGATGTTAATAACTGTGGTGGTTTTCTCTCATCGATAAAAATTGGCGTAGAATCGCGAGTGATGTTGAGACGCAACATTTCCATCTCTGAAGGTCTAGTGAATGGAGCAATGGGCATAATAAAAAAAATTAAGTGGCCGGCGTTAAGAAGAGATCAACTGGAGGATGGGGAGCTACCGGAAGCTGTGAACGTTAAATTTGACGACCAAACTATTGGTCTGAGGCTAAAAGATAGTAACGGTTGCATACCCATACCTCCATCAAGTACTACCTTTCAGGCGACAAGGGGTTACGGCGATGTTGAGCGTCATATGTTACCTCTAATATTAAGCTGGGCGGTTACAGTCCATAAGCTACAAGGTACAACCCTGGAGAGAGCTGTGATTGACCTAGGTAAAAAAAAATTTGCAAAAGAGCAAATATATGTTGCGTTAAGCCGTGTCAGAAGTTTGGAAGGCATAGTGTTGTCAGATTTGGACGCCAACAAATTATTAAATCGACCACACGATGACAGGTCGTTAATGGAAATGATGAGGCTACGAAATCTGTCTTCTGACAATCAAGGCCACACTTAATATTAAAATACTTACGACTATATTTGCACGTTCCGATGCCTACCTTCAGGTTTCATCATCATCTGATGATGAAGCTGGAAGGTAGGCAGTTTATTGGGAGTATTCTAGTGACCGCAATCACCATTGAAAAGTCACAGGAAAGCAAATTACACAATTCCGTTTACTTGTATGATATAATTTTTCCAGTTATTTTGATTTAAATGCCAAACTACTGAACCGATTTTGATGAAATTTCTATGGTATCACCAAGGGATCCTGACAATCAAGGCCACACATAGTATACCACTTATATCAATATATGGCACTTATAGCCAGAATGCATCTCATGACAATTCCATTAAGCCCAAACACGACTAGGTTATATAGTGTTATTACGGAGTTCCGGCGCCTACCTTCCAGTTTCTTCATCATCTGGTGATAAAAGCGGAAGGTAGGTAGTTTACTGAGACTATTTTAGTGACCGCAACCACCACTGAAAAGTCACAGGAAAGCAAATCACGCAATTTCGTTTACCCAAGATGCTGTATTTTTTCCAGTTATTTTGATTTTAATGCCAAAGTACTGAACCGATTTTGATGAAATTTTTATGGGAGCAATTTGCACGGATATCCTTTAAATGCAATTTTTAATCGGTTGATAAATGACGGAGTTATGCGGTAACAAACATAAAAAAAAACATACACACGAATTGATAACCTCCTCCTTTTTGAAGTCGGTTGAAAATGACCGACGCCACTATATAGAAAGCAGGATCGCCTAAAAGATTTTCGGTATGAAATCTACAGCGGCCTACTGAAACGAGATCGAAACGTTTCAGTAACGCAATTCCCAACGAAGCAATAATTAAAAAACCGGTATTTGAACGACCATGCGATGATGTCCGGTATGACAAATATGACCATTGGCCGCAAATATCCGGATATCAGAGGTGCAAGTACTGCAAAGCTGGCCAGGCAAGTACGATGTGCACAAAATGTAAGGTTCAACTATGTTATGTGAAGAACAGAAACTGTTTTTTGGAGTTCCACCGCAAGCTATTGCTTTCTTGGGTCTCTGAATTATTATATTACGATTATTTTGTAAAAAAAAAAATGTTCAAGAAAGATTTATTTTATTAAACAGTTTTACTTCCACCAAGACAGTTCTTTTTTTAAAAATCATGTTTTTTACAATAATCATTTGGTATATGTTAAAACTACCAGTAACATTCCAACTCTCCCTAAACATAGCAATGTATAGCATAATATACATTCCTAAAAATGCGATAATCACTGTACGTGTAACAATGTATAGAATAGTATATATACATGTTGTTTTTCCAAAATTTTCATATCATGATTTTTTTATTTATTTTTATAGCCCAAAGAAGCTACACTACTCTATATACATTTTTTTTTGCTTTTCTTCAAAAAAGCAATCTTGCCACGATAAGGGTTAATATTTTTTTTTAAAAAAAAGGGGAAACAAAATACAATTACATGATGCATTTTGCCGACATGCCTGTCTGTGATCGCTCTCCTGTCAGGGGATCTGCACCAAGGCCCAGCTCCCATAGATCCGTAGCTGAGAAGCAAGATCCACCAGCCAGAAAAACACAGCATTTCGTCAACGCTGCCCCCTCTGCCAGCTATAGACAATTTGTTTACCAAACCACCCTCTGACTGCTATGGGGAAATCCAGCGTCTGGCTTTGAATATTACCAGGGTTATCAAAGCTGCCAAAAGCGTCACAGCTTAGAACAGAGACAAGGCTGTGGATATGGCCTATGGAATCAGTAAGATCGCCAGGGATCTCGCGGCTACTCAGGAGACGTACGGAAAGCTCCAGTGACTTCAAACTCAGCGATGAAAATACTATCCGCGGGGAGATCACTAAGCTGGACAGGGGGCCTCTCCACCTCATCCCTCCCAATCGATGAAGTAAGGCAGGATATCAAATCCTGCGTCCAAGAGGAGCTGGCTGGCATTAAGGAAATGCTCTCCGCGGCAACTCTAACACCATCAATGAATTTCTCTTATGCACAAGTGGCAGCTGAAGGGTTCTCCCCCGTCAGTCCCCTTCCCCCTCCACCGATGACAAAGCCTGCTATCATTATCTCAACCAAAGCTGAAGTGAATGCCAGAGAGAAGGTGGTGCAGGCATTCAGGAAAAGCATCTCGTTCAATTACATATTACATATTATCTTGATAAAGGACAATGGCAAAGTGCAAATGGCCTGACTGTGTCCGGAATGAAGGCGAAGCGTAAAAACAACGGAAGGCAGTAGGGCATCTTCCTCCGTCTCGATCGGAGTCCGACGATAATAAGATGGATCAGTATAAAGTATTTAATGTCGACAATTACGCCTGTCACTATCCTGAGGACGGCGCTAATATTGAATATCTAGTTATATACGAAAGCAATAATGCCACAAAACCCGTTGGAGACCGTGATTTGATGTCGCTATTAAGGTCGCGGCTATATTTGAGCGGCCCGGACTAGCAAATATGAGTCCAAATAATGTTAAGGTCCAGAAGGACTTAGATTTGAGAGCTACAATACCTGTTACACGAACCCAAATAACAGGAGCAATATGTGGTGTTCCTACTTACATGTCGAATGGTAACATTTATACCGGCATTTCCAGCTACTAAGATGTTGTGTCTATTCGACGCCCGATGCGCCGTGTACGTGACGATGATGGCAATCCTATTCTCCTACCCACGCAGACGGTAGCTATTACTTCTTCCTGTCCTACACTTCCTGATAGCGTCGATACAAGTATCAAAACAAAAACGATAACAGATCCAACAGAAGAAGAAAAATTCGAACAACTAAAATTATGGAGAGATGAAAAGAAGAAACTAAAACTAAAAAAATGTAATCCCTCAGTTCGACGAAGATATAAAAAAAATGCGCGACAATTACAAAAAGCCTTAGATAAAATACTAAAATTACACAGGATGTTAGAAACCAGTCGCAAACGCTATAACCGCGTAAAACAGAATAGCTAAATAGAGAAGCTTCAAGCAGGTCAAGAAGAATTAGAATATTATTTAAGAATAGTTTATACATACACAAATACTCAAAAACGACTGTAAAAAATACAGCTACTAATCAGAATGTAAAAGCTAGTACGTTAGTCATGGACGTGCAAAATATTTAGCATTAATAATGATATATCAGTCTATTTCCGTCCGCAGTTGCGATAGCTGGCTAGTTCTGTGCCGCTTGTTTTCGTGAGGTGCGCGCGTGAAGTGGAATAGTACGATGTCCGCCGACGATATTGAAACCAATCTCAAAATAATGTTTCAATCTTCCGATAGTTTGGTTGGTATTTTTTTGTGGGAGCCTAGTAACTGTGAAGTAGTAGGTTCTATATTTGTCAATTCTACTATTATTAGTGAGGAGAATGGAGAGGAGTGTTCTTCTTCTTCTTCCTTATCTGAAGAGGAAATGGAAGATGTAGAAGACACTGGCAGCCAAGCAGAGAGCGCGCTGTGGGAACCAACAGGCCAGCTGCCATCAATCCATTTCACGAACGTTGGACACCTCAACCTTGGTCCAACTGAGTCACCTTTTGATATTTTTAATTTATTTTTTAACACCACATACATAAATAATACACCGATAATACGGTTAAAAGAATTTTGCTTCATGAATACAAATATGTCGAGATTTGACATAATTACTTCCATACTGAGCAACTCAAACAACAAATTAGCGCAAGCAGAACGTTAGGGTACGAATCAGTAATGATAAGTGAAATTAAGTAAAGGTACTCTCAGTGTTTATTCTGCTTTCATTTAGAATAGAACTCTAATCCATCTCTGGAAATGATTGTCTAACCTTCAGTGCACTTAAGTACCTACATATGTTCCCACTATTTAACAAACAAGGAATCTAATAACCCTAATTATCAAAATCAGATAGCATTTAAATATTTAGGTAGCTCCATAACACATGACGCCAGATGTACAACAGATATAATTACCCGAATAGCAATAGCAAAGGGAGCATTTAACAACAAAAAACACTTATTCCGCTCAAAAATATCGAAGAAGATCAAGAAGCGCTTTATTAAAACGTACATCTGGAGCATAGCACTTTACGGGTCAGATACGTGGACAATGACACAAAGAGATAGAGAAAGATTAGAAGCTTTTGAGATGTGGTGCTGGAGGAGGATGGAAAGAATAAGCTGGACGGAAAAGATAACGAACCAAGAAGTACTAGAAAGAGTAGATGAAAGGAGAAGCCTGTTGACCAGCATTGAAAATAGAAGAGGAAAGATGATCGGGCATTTGATACGACATGACGCTTTTATGAAAACAATCATAGAAGGGAAGATAGAAGGCAAGAGGGGAAGAGGAAGACCTAGGAGAAGCTATTTTGACCAAGTGAAGGAAAAAGTGAAAGTCGTGTCGTATCAAATGGTCAAGGAACTGGGAGAAAATCGCAGTGAATGGAAAAAACTCCACCGACAAGAGCATCGCTCTTAAGTTGATGATGATGATCAAAATCAGAACTCTAATTCATTAACCGGAATCATTGATTACCGGAATCATTAACCGGCACCTTTCATGACGTACATCTACGCAGAAAAATTATAAGTGCACGCCGTGCAGTGGTGTGTTTAAGTATGTTCCCTTTATTTGATAAACAATGAATCTAATCACCCCAATTACTAAAACCGAAATGTTTGGTCACAACTGCGCAATAACAATGGGAATTGAGGGTAGGTGGTGACTATTGTTAAGTGACGCAGTCTAATTTGACAAATATATAGGTAGGTAGGTATACCTGCCACCCACTCCTAACCCACCCACTCCAAAGTCTCGCTTGCGGTGGCTATGCGGAGCGGGTCACTCTCTTCCCTCTATAGTGGTTGAGGAGAGTGATGGCTGCTTCTCAAGTCAAGCCCGTAATCGGGTGCCGCCTGTGGGGGGGACCGGGCCGTCCTTTTCCGTACACGGTATTATTTACAAGCCCGCTGAGTTTCTTGCCGGATCTTCTCAGTCGAGGTCGCGTTCCGATCCGGTTGTAGATATAAGAACAAAAAAATGTAAAATTGACAATTTGTGTAAGTGCCCTCGTAGGCCTAAACAAAATAAACGCTTTGAATTTTGAATTTGGAATTTTTTGAATTTGTTATACTAATAGAACCAAATAAACACAGTTATCTTAAGATATACTCTATAATAATAAAAAAATATATGTATAATAATAATACAAAACAGGAAAAAAATAGGAAAGGAAAAATAACAAAAAAAAAATATCATTAATAATAATTAAAAATACATATAATAACAAAAAAAACAATAATAATAGTAGCTTAGAATAAACTGCAACTGCGGAAATCGCAGGACTTGTTAAGGTATAATACATTTTTTTAAAAATACAATAAATATTTAAAAAAGAGCACGGACCAAGCGTCTGCGGGTATACTTATTGAATAAAAAACACCCACCCACTCCACCAACCCTTCCGCCAGCGCCAGAATCCCCCCCCCCCCGCTCAAGTCAGCAGCACCTGTCTTCTATCAGTGTGTGCTATGCGGCACTACCATCAGAAACCGCATGGTGGGACGCCACTACGGGCGAAGGCTCCCCGACCTCCCCGACAAGTGGCCCCTACCAAGGGTCTTCAAGACCACAATGGCAGAGAAAAGGCCCCCCAACTCATAATACAAAATATATATTTTTTAAAAGTTTTAAAATTTGGAATTGGCCAATCTGCCATTGGCCAGATGCGATTGTGAATCTGGCCAGAAGTTAAATGGCCAGACTTTCTCCAAGTAAACATCGATAAATTTAGAACTGAAGCTCCATCGTGTATTGAGATGACATATGATGATGCCTCAACAAGTCCTTCTACAGTAACAGCACCTAGTACATCAACCAGTGGCGTGCATAGGGTTTTGAAACAGGGTAGGCAGTGTAAGATAAAAATAATTTAAATTAGGCATAGGTACCTGTGTGGGTACCTTGAACTATTGCTTGCTAGCTTAGTCCAGGATTAATGTGTTAGGCTATCGTACCTATTGAACGAAATGGGACATATTTTGTTGTTAGTAAGTACCTACATAGATATTGATATAGGTACCTATCCGAAGAGGCCTTTAAAAATACGTTTTATTAGCTGAAGTAGGTACTTACCTATTCATGCAGATATTCACAAGTACAGATACCTAGGTAGACTATTATAAGTACTTACCTCAAGTGTAACCGAAAGCAGTCAAACTGTTAGTTACCTACCCAGCCTAAATAAAATTCTCAAACTTAATTATTTATAAATTACTTACTTAAATCTACATAGTTATTTTTCAATCTAAATTTTAGACAACACGGCATGGCGATGTTGTGCTTGCGTATTTCGTAATTACCTACCTAAATGTTTAGGTACTTACCTACTTATACGCTTTAGCGATAAAAAGATCTCGGTATCCCGTCCGGTATACCAAGAAAATGAGTCGTTTAATTTAGCATTATAATTGTCTCGTAATATTTATTACCTTTCATCTGCGACAAATCCAAGTTTTTTACGCATTCACCGTTTAAAATAAAATAACTTATGTATTCACTTTTTCTGCAGCATAAGACAATTGATAAAACACCTTTTAATTTATGTAGTTACCTATCTTATTAACACATACGTCACAAATAATTTATCCATAACAACGAGGATTTTATAATTATTCAAATTATTTAGCACGATGTAAACAAACACAAGACAACCAGCAATAATGGCGTCCAAAAAACTCCACATTAATATTATTCAATACTAAATACCTATAAGGTAACAAAAACGCATTGAAAACTTTAAGCCAACAAATTACATTGAGATTCAAACTTCTAAACCAAGTCGGATTACCAAAGAAGGCAGAGCCTACATCCCGAACATTTTCATTCATAGAAATATTGGAAAGTGGTGTGTATGTGTGCGTTTTTAGTACAAGTTTTGAGGCATATTTAGTGCATGCTTTTGCCACCGCGAAAGCAGCGGCGCTGCCGGCGCGAAAGGAGCGGGGCCAGCGGGGGGCGCACTGGACTCCACATGACAGCATTATGCGCGCGCTTTTTCAAATATTTAATCAAAATGATTATTTATTTTCGAATATATTTTTCTGTTTGATTTTATTATTTATTATTATTTTATCATAAAATCTCAGGGTAGGCAGTGCCTTTATGCCTCTATGGAGTGCACGCCACTGACATCAACAGAGTTCGCTGTGCCCCGTACTGTGTCTGTGTCGACGTCAACCACTACTGTAACAATTAAATTTGACAAGACAGTAGTAAATAGCTATGTCTTTAAATTCTTTGATAAAAGCTCACTCTGGTTACTACACACACACACTAATTATAGGAACTAGTACGTCATACACTAGTACTCTGAGATTTGAAAAACTAACAATTGATTTCTTAAAGATTACGACTTTATGTCACAAGGTGGCAGTTTACTAACTTAGAATTTGAAAATATGTTAATTAATTAAATCTTTAAATAATAAACAAATGATTAACTACTTAATACTGTAATTTATATAATGCAGCATAAAACTAAATAATATAAAAAACATATACAAAAATAATAGATGCACATCGTTGTTAGACTGTGGTTTCTTAACGTAATTTTCATAGGTAGGCTAATTCTAATTAACTTTCTTTCTTTTGGATTGTGTGACGTGGAGATTGGACGTGCACAATTTTTGCTGATTTAACTAATATAATAAAATCATAGTTATATGGAGATATTACGACCTCCCGACCCATCTAGAATGTGAGTATTGTGATTTAAATATAACGTGCATATTTAATATTCTAACGTAAAACATCCACGCGGTCTCTAATGAAAATTATTTCTTTGTTAACAGGGGTCGTTTGAAATACTTATAAATATGCACAAACAACATTAACATCTACTTAATCATTAATATATATAAAATGTTATAAAATCCCGAGTTCCATCAAGTTACCACGTGAAGCATATCAGACAGGTACTCCTAACAGGACATACTACAGCGTTTATGATAGCCAATCTGTGCAGCTGACGCTGATGCTTACGAAGTCACCCTGAAGGTTGTGTAAGACTGTACCTAAATGTAATCAAGATGATGTGACTAACGGCAGCTATATTTCAACATAATATAATATACACTTGGACTCGGGAATCCTGATGTTTCTTTTGTAGTACCCCAAGTACATTCCCTGAACACATGTGAACTACTGACTGAGCTGCTGGTGTGTAACTGTGTGAAGGTAAGAAAAGCACGTTACACTACAATTACTCCTCGGAAAGAATTTGCTCACCTAAGTCCACTTCAGAAAAGAAGACGAACTGCAGATCTTCTAGCTAAAAATGATTTTGATACGCTAGCTTATGCTCTTGTAATGGAAGCTGGTGAAAATGAAAATCTAAGAGACTTAGCAGAATTAGTGAAGCATTTAATTAAACATCCAGAGGATGCATCGATGCTGCGATCCTGTCTGAATTAAATTAAACGAATTTTGCCTTCTGATAAGGCACTGGGTATGTCAACATCACTTAAGTTGTCAAAATGGCAATATATTACATTGAGGCAGACAACAAAAGACATGGGATGTGATATTTTTCCATCATATGATGTTTTACAGAATGAGAAAAAAAGGTGCTACGTAGAAAAGGAAGATATGGTGATAACCGATACTGAAACCAAATTAAACTACAGTCAATTTTAGACATTAATGAGACTGTTCAAAACTCTGGCAACTGAAGTTACTGGCAGTAATTTGACTTTAGTCAGTAAATGGGGATTTGACGGTGCATCTAGATACAGCAACTACAAACAAGAAATGGAAGGTGATGATTCCAGCATCATCATGTGTTCATTTGTTCCGTTGAAAATGGTGAAATATGATACTGATGAAGTAATATGGGAAAATCCGAAACCGACTTCAACTTTTTAGTGTCGGCAAATTTATTTCAAATTTGCAAAAGAAAATTATTTGAATATTAAAGAAGAAAAGGCGTCAATTGAAACATAAATTTATGCTCTAGGGCCAATTGTTATTAAAGGTGCAAATGTATGGCACAAGCTACATGTGACCATGATCGATGGGGAAATAACCTCACATCTATCAGATACCTCCACAGCGACATGCGATATCTGCAAAGCGACACCGAAAGAGATGAATAATATCGACAATGGTAACACAGGGAAGCCATTCAGGTCTGTCTTCCCGTCATGCACGTATTGAGCAAGATGCATGGAATGCATCTTGCTCATCGCTTACCGACTTGACTTCAAGAAATAGCAAGCTATAGGAGATGATTTAAAATTACAATTGGCCAACAATAAAATTACATTTAAGAACGATTTCGGGATGAAATGGGACTGCTTCTGGGTGTAGTTAAACAAGGTGCAGGATCTACCAATGTTGGAAATACTGCCAGAAGATTTCTTGCTATTCCCGAAGTGACTGCGCAGATCACGGGTGTTGAAAAAGAACTCATTAGAAGATTTGGAGTGGTTCTTCAGGTAATCTCATGTGGAGAGTTTTTCCTGAGGATATCCCTAAGACTGTGATAACTCCGTTCGGATTATTCGAATTTCCGAATATGGGGTTTGGATTGAGAAACGCTGCGCAGACGTTTCAGCAATTTATTGATGGAAGTGTTGAGAGGCCTGGACTTTTGTTTCGGTTTTTTGGATGATATCTTGGTGTTTTCCGAGTCTCCTGATCTTCATTTCCAGCATCTTCAATTATTATTCCAACGGATCCGAGATTACGGTATTCTTGTCAATTCGGCAAAATGCCGGTTAGGAAGGAGTGAGACCTTGTTCCTGGGTCATCAGGTTTCGCCGGCCGGAATCAGCCCGATGAAGGATAGGTAGAGGCGGTGACGCAGTATCCAATACCAAAGACGGTTAAGGAGCTTCGTCTGTTTTTAGGCATGTCTAATTTCTATCGACGGTTCGTCTCTGGTGCTGCGCAGCTGCAGGCTCTTTTAAATCATCAAATTTCTGGACCCGGTATGATGGAGTTGCGTTCTGCCTATCTATCTCAAGAATAAATAGTTGCTTTTGAACGATGCAAGGAGGGCCTAGCTGATGCCACTTTGTTGGTGCATCCAGACATGAGATACCCGTTAGCTATTTGTACGGATGCTTCAGACAAAGGCATAGGAGCCGTCTTGCAGCAGCTAACGGAAGATGGGTGGAAGCCATTCGATTTCTTTTCCCGGAACCTTATGAAGAACGTTCTCTACAAAAACCTAAACGGCGCATGGTTCAACATTTCTTGAGGCGTTGGTACCAAGAATATTTAACCCAACTTTATTACGTGTTGGTTAAAGAAGATAATTTACCACCGGCTAAATGGTTATATGGCAGAGTGACAGAGAAACACCCAGGTTCAGATAATATTACCTGATCTGTGACACTAAAATGTAAAAATTCCTTTATTAAAAGACCTGTAACCAAATTATGTGTGCTACCGGTTTAATATTAATTAATACGATTCAACCATTTATTGTGATTTTGCCACCGTTGCCGCCAGCAAGCCTGTTGCCCAGCGGCCTGTCGTCCGAACGTGGCTCCTGCGTGTGCACGCTTCGATGTTCGAGATGAAGGGGGATTCATCACGGTGCAGAAGAGACACAAACACAAGATAGAAGCCTGCCAAAACCAAACAGACTATCAACTACAGTTACACCATTAACGAATGATCCACTTTGGTTGCAGAGCTTTGTGAATGAGGGCGAGAGGGGTCTGACAAGCAAGGAATCTATTAAAGTATTCAACGCAGACGCCGCTGGTTATGTGGCATTGGTCGAGCAGGAGTATAATGCAGTTTCGGATTGCGACAAATTCGTAACGAAGACCGTACCTCAGAGCACATTTGAGTACTACCATCACATCCTTTGGTGGTACGTGTGGCGACTATCGCCCAGAAGAACGGTGAGGCTAGTCCCGCTCAAGAGCCGTTGATTCATTTCGTAAACGGTTACGATACGATGGTTGGAGCAGGAGCAGCTACCTACCTCATGGGGATGGGGGACTATACAGATGGCACGGGAGCAAAGCACTACCTCAAAGCGCGCGAGCCAAACCGGGATGGTCACTTCGGAGTGATCGACCAGAACACGCATCGCGACTACGAGAAGCTTATCGCACCAGCAGTGTCGTTCGATAGAGTCCTGAGCGATTGCGCGGTAACTAAGAATCGCGACCACGCTGATTTTCGCATGCCTGAAGGCGTTCTACCAGTACCGCAGCGACAACAACCACAGCCCCCAGAGGCTCCAGCTAGGAGGCAAGAACGCAGAAAACGTCAACCGGAGCTCCCGTTGGCGGAGCACGCGGACCCAGATATACAGGATGGCGCAGCGGCGAATGAACCTGAAGAAGACGGAGGCGCAGATGAAGAGGAGGACGCCGACGAGGACTGTAAAATAACTGCGCCGGTTCCTCCCAAAGGACAGAAAGAAACAAAACCCAACGAGAACGCAACTCATCTTTGTCAACTGTCAACGTCAGTCACATCGAAATTTTTTCGCGCCGGTTAATTGTTCGTTCTCGAATAACTATGAAACTCGACTATTTTGTTTGATATGAACGTATTGTCTTGTATAATTTTATATTATTATAAAAAGTGATATTGTGAGTGCGGGCTAGCTCGGAATCGATGTGCGACGAGTCCTCTGGCGAGCGCCAGCTCTTCTGAAGTACAACGGTGTCACCCGGAGAGGCCACGGGCTGTAAGTAACTGTTTTCCTTTTTCCTACCTTTCCTGTGATCAGTCTGAAAAGGTTTCCTCTGCGCTCTAGCGGCGTTGATAGGCCGCTTGAAGCTCATTCAAGCAGTACGTGATAACACGTTGGAATTCCACATTCATCATGTTTCAAAGTGTTATTATTAACACTAAGCAAAGTCTAATGTCAGTTATTGCTACAGAATATCAGGAGATTTATAATATTAGGTCCTTACATGTGAAATTAGCGTTTTGTCGTACTGACCACTTTGATCGGAAATATCTCCTCTTTGGTTAAGAAGACCAAATTCAAATTTATAAATTCATTTAGCTGGTACATTTGAGTTTTGAAAACAGTTATTCATTTGTTTTTCCTCCTAGAACCTTTGTAACATCAAAAATAAACATACAATGAAAATAAGAGCACGGAAAATGTCTGTGGTTTCACATTTATAAAAAAACAAACAAAAAATCCTGTAACGGCTGTGTCGAAGGTTGTGTGCCTCAACCTTCTACGTCGAGTGCAGACCTACCTAGTAGCACCTACCCTGATAAAACCTCACAACTAATCACAGGAGAGCGGCAGTCAATAGACGAATCGATGATTGTTTTCAGAGAGAGGTCCTCCTTGAAACAATTTATGCCCCTTAAGCCCATAAAAACAGGTTTCAAGGTGGGGTGTCGCTGAGACAGTTATTCTGGTTACTTATACGAGTAGCAAGATTAGGAGTCATGTCGGTGTATTATGAGGGAGATGAGGACATCGAGCACAATACAAATAGAACTAAGACAGCCTTGGCTAAACTAGGAACCGATAAGATCGCCATCGGCGGCGACGTGAATGCCTGAGGGCCTAGCCAAGATGCAAACGTTTCGTTTCTATTATTTTTCTACAATTTGCTAACGCCTTAGCGTAAGCGAAGATAGAAAACGCTACGTTGGTAGCCAAATTGATACATCAACGCCGATCGCTAATTCTACGATGCAGATCGCTAAGAAATAATATTTTAAGTCTGTTGAGCGTTCATAAACGTCAGTCATCATAACCTCAAAGTACTTTTGTACATAAACAAGGTGCGAGCGGAATATTTGTTTTAAAACTATTGATTAGATATGTTCATCAAGAGCATCTAAGAAATACCTACTTAAGTGGTTTTTGCCTTGGAATAATAAATGGAATCACGAACTCGAGCAACCCCGGAACACGCCGTGGCTTTACAAATTCTACGTAAAACATTAGTAATTTCAATAATTCCCTTGTTATATAATGCCTGCTTGCGGGCTACGACGAGTCTATCAGTATTTGTGATTCGGTGTTGGACAAAAACTATCAATATTCCAGCTTTGACAATAATATGTCAAAATTTGTGTTGTGTTTGTACATTTTTATTTTTATATTAATATTAGTTTACTGTTTTTATAAGGTAGGAAAAAGACACAGTGTGTGCGTGCGCGAAACTCCTTACCTGGCGAGTCCGGTAGTCATTACGCCATGTCCGAGCCAAGGTAATTTCTGGCAATCATGCTCACAGTGCTCGAAATCGTTCAATACTATCAGAGGTTTGAGGATACATGTTAGTAAAATTCACAAACATACCTCCAAGCCAACCGGTTTTTCACCCCACCTCAGCTGCAGATACACCCAACAATACTACACATAATTGTACATATAATTGTATTTTGTTTATTTATTTTGTATTAAAATTTACTGAAAGTTAGTTTATAAGTACTTGTAATAAAATAATTAAAAGGAAAAAAAACTAACACAAACTAATAAACAAGAACGATCATAAATAACATTAAGTTAAGTATTCATTAAAGAATATATATTTTTACAATACTACATCACTTCATTCGCTTCTAAGTTCCTTTAAGCAGTCCACTCCACTTGTGAAAAGAATACCACGTCGAGCTAGAATCTCTGTCGCCATTCGACTTACACAACTAATAAACAAATGTGTAGGTACAAATACGAGTACAACTGCAGACTGGCAGGACCTTTTTATATTTTCCTATTCAACCCTTCACGCTAAAATTCAGCATAGCCGGTCATAAAATTCCATAATACAAATAATAAAAAACAATTGTACCGATCCTTCCATTTCACACACAAATTCTAAACTAAGACCATTTAATCTCTTCAGGAAGGCAGAGCATAAGGTGAGCGACGGAGACCTCAAATTCAATGAACATTCCCATCGACTTTTAGGTATTAATATTACTCAGCCCTTTATATTTTAAAATTTGGTCTTATTGTGCCCAAATTGAGTTATCTCCTCCGTGCTTCCCCAGTTTGGCTGTACCAAAACTCCTTAGTCACCATAGACAATCTCATCAAAACAAGTTTTGAGAGCGTAACCTTAAAGCCGTATGATATATTCAGTGTTGTTATTCTGATAGTCCTTTATCGTGTGCACTGACGGCTCCACCACTTATGACCCAGCTTTCCTGTCAAAAATCTACTTCCACTGTTCTCACCCTATTGCGTTCTCTCCTCGACAAGGGAATAGCCCCTTCCACGCGCGATTCTTGAAAACGCTTAAATACATTATATAAAACGATTATAAGTATTTATTTCCACTATTCAAGTAATCATTTTAATAAAAGAATGCCAGTAAATAACTTAGCGCAAGTGACAGGGGCAGATACGCTTTAACTGATTGATCTATTGAGAGATCCAACTAAGGATGGTGAAAAAGCTCTCAAATGGGCAATTTTCTCATCACTTAATTCTTATCCATGAGCAGCTTCTAAAAACGATAAAGCTGCCATGGCTGACATTTCCTCAGGTGCAGCTGATGTGATGGTAGTGACAGAGGAGTCCAGACAACACGTTGACTATCAAACGTCCTTAGAGCATATATCCATATCATGGAATACCCTGGCCTCTTCAAAACAGTTGCTGTAAAGTGTTTTAATAATTGTTGTTTTTTATGCACAAAATAAGCGGGAAGTACATCAATACAAGAAATTTAAATACTTAGAGTAAGTTATTGTGTGTTTTAAATCTTATATTTTCGATTAAATACATATTTCTAGTATTTGAATAGCAAATTAAAAGTTATTATTAAGTTTTTTTACACATTTAGTACGATCGTGTAATCAGGCAGTGCGGGCAATGAGAGTTGACTTCCATTGCCCGCAATCATTGTAACACCTAAAAATAATAATTCTCATTAATTGACTATTCCAGAAATGCCGAAAAAACGTCACCGGTCCACAAATAACATCTGAACAACAACAGTGTAGATATGTGTCGTTCGCGATTGACCGAATCAAAAGACCCGGGTCGCAAGAACTGAACGACTGATCGGGTCGTTACGAAAATAATAATCCGTTCATTCGATCCTTCCATCTTTGTTTAAAGAACGGCGCATAATTTGAATTTGAATTGCGACTGGCGCCAAGAAACAATTTTATGGAAAATATGACTTATTAAGAAGACATTTAGATGTACATTTGCAAAATGTTACGCATTTGTTTAGGCGTGCACCTGCAATATTCCAATGTTGACTATTTTATTTTAAAGCATATTGTCTAAACATTAACGTTCTTTTTCGTCTGTAATAAGTTTGACTATTTGATTTGTTTAAATTTAAAATTACAAACGAACGAAATAATGAACCAATGACAAAAATAATAAAAATTCGTTGAATTATTTTAAAAGTTTTTAGTGACCTTCTGACCCGTGACCTGTGTGTTTGTTTCTTTGTGCGTGGTGAATGCACAAAAGCCCGCGTAATTAACTTTGTACATTATTTATTAACTTTACCGTGGTGTTGGTTGCTTTGCAAAAAGTGCTTGATCTTTTTATGCTATCTTGCTTCTGAGACTAAAACCAAAATGTCGAATTTGGCTAAGAAAAAAAGTGAGGTGTGGATGCATTTTTCGGTGGCCTCTGAAAATAGGGCGAAGTGCAGCTATTGTTTAAATACAGTTAGTTTTAGTGTTGGCGCTACTGGTAACTTATTACGCCATTTAAAAACAAAACATCCTACAGTAATTGTTCAAAAGGCTTCTTTTCGACGTGTTATGGACAACGAGAATGTAGTTTCGGCCGAACAACGGCTACCTGTTACAACACAAGATGTCACTTCTTTGCCGGAAACAGCTACTCCAGCACCAAGCACTTCGTCCATGCCGCACACTTCTTCCTTGCAACATCGGCAACCAAAACAAGCTGATCTGGGTGGCTATGTGGCCATTAGGAAGCCAATTTCAGTGAGTAGATCAAAGACGATCACCCAACAGTTAGTCACATTATTAGTGAAAGCATATTTACCATTTAATATTGTGGAAGACGTAGAATTTAAGAAATTTGTTGAGATGCTCAATGCGAATTACAATCTTCCGTCTAGAAAAACAATTTCGGCTAACTACATTCCACAATTATACACACATATAAAGGAAAAGGTTTATAATGACTTACAAAACGCAGAAGCGGTTTGCCTCACGACGGACGGCTGGACCTCTTTGACTCAACAAAGCTATATAGCAATAACAGCCCATTACATTGACAAGACCGAAATGAAGTCATATTTACTTGGCTGTTTCCCTTATGACAAACGTCACACGGCTCAAAATCTAGCGGCTTTCTTAATAGAAGAAGTAGACAAATGGAATTTACGCCACAAGATATCCGCTGTTATCACAGATAATGCAGCGAATGTAGTCGCTGCTGTGAAGCTTACCACTTGGAGGCACTTTCCTTGTTTTGCGCATACTACAAATTTGTTAGTCCAGGACAGCCTAAAATGTTTAGATGTACAACTTAAAAAGGTGAAAGCTATAGTAGAGTATTTTAAAAGAAGTTCTTCCGCGTTAGTCAGACTTCGTGAGCCAGCCTAGCCATAGAAAATGCTAGTTTAAACACATTGAATTCCAATGACTGGTCGGTTATACAGCAATCTTTAAAAATTTTAAAAATATTTTACGAAATTACTCAAGAAATTAGTAGCGAAAAAAATGTAACATTTTCAAAAATAATACTTTTTGTCAAAGCAATGAGTGATCATATGACCCGCATGCAAACAGGTGAAAGTCGACCTCTGCCAGAAATAAATGAACTTATTCAATCGCTAAACCACGGCATAAACGAGCGATTTAAGGATGTGAATTACATGGATCTGACTACGCAAGCCACATTCTTAGATCCTTGTTTCAAAAAAATTGGGTTTCCGAACGATACGCGTTTTGAATCCACTTTAAAAATCATTCGGCAGAAGATTTCCAATTATGCAGTGACTACAGACTCTGCTCCACAAGCAGACTGTGTTGATTCACCCGGAAGCGCACGTCCATCTTCGATGGTATGGAGTGCCTTTGATGATAAAGTAAAAGATCATTTAGAAATAAGAAGTTCGTCGGCAGCTGCCATAATTGAGACCGACAAATACATAAATGAACCACTTTTAAAACGGTCAGAAGACCCATTAAAGTGGTGGTATGACCATAAAAAAATGTTCCCGCGCCTTTACACGTTAATGGAACGTAGACTTTGTAACGTTGCTACCTCTGTTCCTTGTGAACGATTTTTTTCCAAAGCGGGAAATACAATTAACGAGCATCGTAGTCGGCTCAAACCAGATAAGGCGGCTCAGTTAATTTTTTTAAATGCTAATGTTAGTAATGTTGATTTTTGATATTTTTGGGTACATTTTTATTTTTTATTTTTATTAAATATATTTTTTATGAAATCTTGCATTTTTATTATACTTACCTAGCCTAAATAATCCACTCGACAAATCGAGCTTACGAACGAGCGATCTACTCATTGATTGACCTACCCAGGTGAGTGCATCTGCATAGGTCGTGTTTGAATTTGAACCAAGTAGTTAGATTGACGCCAACGGCTCGCCTTGAAAACTATCAATCGATTGAACGGGTCGAATGAACCGGGTCATTTACTAAACAGATCAGTACTGATCTGGATCTCCAAAATTGAACGAACGACACATGCCTCATCATCTGAAACACTGTCAAAATCTGAGGTTCTTGTTCGGAATAGAAAACATACGGCTAACAATTTTATGTTGGAGGTAGATTTAATTAAAATCCACCCTAGGTTTTGTAATTATTTTGAACGGCCGACCTGTTCGCCGCCGCATTCCAGTGCCAGTGCAAGTTCGCCGGTATCGTACGTAAGTACATCGTGCATTGTTTTCGAGTAATTTTGGCTACTGCGCCCGCGCTTATTAGTGTTAATATTGAACGTTTCATGCGGTTTTGATGCGCGTAGCTCGCGAGTGCATTACCGACAATCGTTATTGGCTCGAAAAAGACATAGTTAAGGTGGTGTGGTCACACTTGACGTTGGGGTCACTGGACCACGATACAGTAAATCTTGAACCCCCGTACTTTTCCCTTTTAAGCGTATTCTTTGTACATGCTTTCACAGCGATTCAAATAAGGAACGCATCATACCAGTATGAAAAAACCTTAAAATTTCACACAATTTTGACAAGAGTGCTAATATGGTTGGACGCGATTGGCTAGATGGCTTTTTAAAAAGAAATGGCATGATATTGTTAAAACCCGAAATTAAGTATTGGAGAGCGTTAAAAGAAACAGTTTCTCAAGTTGTACAAAACATTCAGAAAAACGGATGCTGAAAAAAAGAGGTATCAGAAATAAAAGCATTCTTCTTAAAAGACAATGTTATTAGAATAACATCAGGTAAAAAATAATGTAGTTAAAAATAAACAACAATTATTAATTAGGTATCTCATTGACAGTATTCCAAACCTGTATAAAAACTACAAAGCAGAGGGAGGGCGTTACTATGGCATTACCACGTTTTACAAAAATAAACCGTTCTTTGCTTTATCTCTATATATTCAATCAAGGTCAACTTGCCTGTGCGAAACCACGAAAACATAAAATTTAAATATGAGAGTTTAAGGAAACATCATAACATTATAAACGAAGATTTTGACCAATTATTGAAAAAGTTAGCATGTAACCCAACAAAATTTGAATGTATGTATAATATACGTAAAGAAATGTTAAAATAAAGCGCCCACATTTGCGGCAGATCAAGACGTATTTGATAAAACTGTTAATTGGCAGCTACGGGAATGCGAAGATCACGTGTACACAAAAAACGGCGGAACCACTGTTCAAACAAAAGACTGTACGAGTAACGAAGACTGACACAAAGAAAAAAATGATGGATGATTTTAGTCGCGATATTATAGTTTTTGAGAAACACCATTTCAATAATATTTATCAATAAAAAGAACTTCAAAACGCGGTCTCAAAAATAAAAGTTACTGAGGCCGTTATTGTCAATGTAAATTAACAGAAAAAATACTTGTAAATAACGCTTTTTTACATCTTTGTAGATTTTATCAACTAGTATTTTCCCATTGAATACGATTTATTGTCAAAGGGTCCTTGCCTTCTAAATCTAGCATTTTGTCATTGACTCAATTTTTTGACCCTGAGAACCAAGTCATCCGAGTTGGTGGTCGAATCGAAGCTTCCGATCTAATAATGATCATAAACATCCAGTTCTTTTACATTCGTCAAATCATTTTACAAATGAGTAGTGAAAGTTCCGAGAGTGAACAGGACGGTTTGGAGTATTACTGTCTAGTGTCCTGTTACAGTTACTCTAATTCACGTTCTGGAGAAGAATGGGTTCAGATCAAGAATGTACACATATGACATAACATAAATACAAGTATAATGACAACAGATATAAATATGGTGTCAGCTGGGGCTCTGCCCTCGTTTCCAGAAACTTAAAGGAACGCTTTGACAAATGCATACAGCGGTTTGAGATTTACATCATACGGTTTGGATAATGCTTCAGAAAAACGCCGGATTTCCATATTGTTAAATTTCATTGGTGAAAAAGGTATTGAAATATACAATACATTCAATCTTTAAGGTTGTTACTTCACCAACAGTAGGCAATAATGTATCAGTGTAATATAGTAGCTCTAGGAATAGTTTAAATGAGGATAATTCTTCGCCATCAGTTGAAGAAAACACTGGTCAAACAGATTCAAATGATGTACAGAACGACATAGAAGAGTAGAAATTAAATATTAAGGAACTAAAATGTTTTAATTTTCTGGCAACTCCTAAAATGAGTAGGTACTTGAGCTGTTAATTCTTCTCGATCGGTTTCGATTTGCGTTACAATTTTAGTTTCTCTGTAATATTTAGGAGTGTGGACAGGAAAACAGTGATAAATCATGAAAAAGGTCATTCGTGGTGGTGCCCGTCAAATAATAATTTATAAAGTTTTTATGCGGTGTATCACAGAATTTCAAGCTGGAAAACTGCTATCCAACTAAGAAGATGTTTACAAACGCACTGCAGATTTTACCGGTAAGTATCTATCGAAAGTTGCACCAAACGTCAATTACAAACGATAAATACATCAGGGAGCAAAATTTGCGTAATAAATATTATTTACAAATCATTTGTCTATTATTTTTGAGGTTATACTAACATAAACAAAAATACCATTGTAGTTATAGTGCAATATCCTAAGTCCATTTTTTTCTAAATTCGTTTTATTATGTCATTGGAATCTAGTCCGTGGAATCTCTTATCAATCTAGTTAGTGGCATAGTATTATAAGTCCAATAAAAAAAAACTAAAACTTAGTAATCGGTGATATGTTTAAGTCCGGATCACTTCAGCGGTAAACTATCTCATCTGGACTTATGCTTTTGTGTCGCTCAATTGTAAATAGCGAACGCATCCTAAGTCCAAATAGGATAGTTTGCTTCTGAACGTAATGAAATATGAAGATCCAGGTCCGGGATGAGAATATGGCCCCCACCTCAAGTGCTCCGTTTGAGCTGGAGACGTTTAAACGCTCCATAATCGAGGTGGTGGGGCCCATGCTCAACGCCCGGATGGAAAATCTGGAGACGAGACTGCTGCCGGAACAGAGGCTCCGCCCTCCGTTGGCGCGTGAGGCGTCAAGAGAGGCACCTCGCAGCCAGCCCATCGCGACTGCCAAGGTCCCTCCGAAAGCGGCCCCAAGGGCTGCGCCAAGGACCACGGGCCCCAGGAGCCCTGTATCTATGTGGGCTGCGCCTATAGTGCGGGAGATTGTGCCACAACCTGGCCTTTCTTCTCCTCCTGTGGCTCAGCGGGTGGAGAAGAAGAAGAAGTCCAAAAAGAAGAAGGCGACACAAGTCAGCTGCCCTCAGGGTGGTGTCGCCGGCTCGCCGCCGGCGCCGACCTCGGATGGATGGATGGTGGTGACACGCCGCAGACCTAAGTCTGGCACAGGTCCCGTTCCGGCTGCCCGAGCAGATAAGTCGAGGCCCCAGGCGAAGACCCCGAAGCAGCGACCGCCTCGATCGACGGCTGTAGTTGTCAAACTGCATCAGGGTGCGCAAGAGCGGGGGGCACAGCGGGGGCCACCTATGCCGGTATTCTTGCAGCGGCCAAGAAGTCCGTCAATCTGACGGACATCGGGATTTCGGCTCTCAAATGTAGTACAGCTGCTACAGGAGCCCGGATTTTTGAGGTGCCAGGAGCCACGAGTGGCGCTAAGACAGACCTGCTGGCCCAGAAGCTCAGCGAGCTCCTCAAAGATGATGCCATAGTCTCCAGACCGGAAAAATGCGCTGACCTGCGCATTTCCGGCCTAGATGACTCAGTGGAGGCCAAGGAGGTAGCTGAGGCGGTTGCACGGGCTGGTGACTGTCCAGTAGCCGCCGTCAGAACGGGTGAGATTCGCCGGGGTCAGAAAGGCCCCGGCGCTATATTCGTCAGCTGTCCGGTCCGCGCCGCCAACAAGGTCGCCGGGCTAGCCGACTCACAATTGGGTGGTGTTCGGCACAGGTTAAGCTGGTGCCGCTACGAGTCCTGCGTTGCTTCAAGTGCCTGGAGGTGGGGCACATCAGGGAGCAATGCTCGGCGGAGGTGGATCGCGGGCAGACCTGCTACCGTTGTGGCCAACTCGGCCACAAGTCTCGCCAGTGCACCGAGAAGGCCTATTGCCTGGTGTGTGCCGCAGTGAAGAAGCCCTCCGGCCATAAGCTGGGGAGTAAGGCATGCGGCTCTACGAAGCCCGAGAGAAAAAGACGGAGACAGGCTGCCGCTGGGGTCATTGCCCCAGCTCAGACGCAGCCATCCGTCCCAACGGCTAACGTCGCTGGAGAGGGGGAGATTCCGATGGCCACCAGTAATTAATGGCCCCCATCAGAATTCTACAGGCGAACCTCAATCACTGCGCCAGAGCTCAGGACCTCCTGTTCCAGAGCATGGCGCAGTGGATGATTCAAGTAGCGGTAGTGTCGGAGCCCTATCTCGTTCCCCCTGGTGACAACTGGGCTGTGGACAGGTCCGGCACGGCAGCTCTAATCTGCCAGGTTTCTGCGGGGTCCCCTCCTCTTGACGATGTAAGGTAAGGTCCCGGCTTCGTCGCGGCTCGGTTGGGCGAGATAATGGTCGTAGCGGTGTACTTCTCCCCCAACAGAGCCCTCGCTCAGTTTGAAAGCTTCCTGGACCAGTTGGGGTCGCTAATTCGGCAGCTTGCCCCTCGCCCTGTCCTGGTCGCTGGGGATCTCAACGCCAAGTCTCCGGCGTGGGGATCCCCCGCGACAGATGTGCGCGGTGAGGCGCTTGAGGAGTGGCTCCTAGAGGTCAGTTTGGTCGTCCTCAACCGGGGCTCGGTCGACACGTGCGTGCGGTTTCAGGGCGGTTCGATTGTGGACGTATCGTTCGCAAGCCCCGCCTTGGCGCGCCGTGTCCAGGGCTGGAAGGTGGAGGAGGGCGTAGACTCTTTCCGACCACCGGTACATCCGGTTCAATGTCTCCGCCCTCCCGTATGCCTTAACCGGCCCAAACCGGATGGCGATGGGGGATGGACCGCGGTGGCGGCTTGGAAGCCTCGATAAGGAGGTAGCCAGGGAGGCAGCGATTGTCCAATCCTGGATCCCTGCTCCCAGCAGTCTTGTGGTCGAGGAGGAGGCCGAATGGCTCCGGGACGCTATGACGCAAGTGTGTGACGCGTCCATGTCCCGGGCCAGAAGGCTCCCTCCCAAGCGGCAGGTGTACTGGTGGTCCGCAGAGCTCAGGGAGATGCGCAGAGCGTGTGTCACGGCGAGGCGCCAGTACACCCGATGCCGCAGACGGCGACGAAGGGATGCGGCCTTAGAGGCGGAGCTATATGCTGCCTACAGGCAGACCAACATGGCGCTGCAGGTGGCAATTGCCAGAGCGCTCGCTGCTAGTCGCGAGGAGTTCATCGCCACGCTGGACCGCGATCCGTGGGGGCGGCCGTATAGGTTGGTGCGAAACAAACTTCGCCCCTGGGCCCCCCCACTTACGCAGAGTCTCCAGCCTCCGATGGTGACGGCTATCGTGGCAGCATTGTTTCCGCAAAGGGGGGAACACACGCCACCACTGATGGTCCCACCTGGTGCAGCAGAGGTCGCGCAAATCCCGGACGTGCCGGAGGTGTCTGAGCTGGAACTCTGTGCAGCAGTTTCCAGGTTTAGGGCCAAGAACACGGCCCCTGGCCCTGACGGCGTACATGGACGCATGTTGGTTTTGGTTTTGGACGCCCTGGGGGAGAGATTGAGGACGATGTTTACTGCCTGTCTGGCGCAAGCCACAATTCCACAGAGGTGGAAGACAGGCAGACTCGTCCTCATACGAAAGGAGGGGCGTCCCGTAGACTCTCCATCTGCCTATCGTCCCATTGTGTTGCTCGACGATGTGGGCAAACTCTTTGAAAGAGTAATTGCAGACCGCATCGTCGAGCACCTAGAAAGCGTCGGACCAAATCTGGCAGAATGCCAGTACGGATTCCGCAGGGGTCGATCGACCATTGACGCCATATTGCGAGTTAAGTCTATCGCGCAGGTTGCGGTTTCCCGGGGTGGGATCGTCTTGGCGGTGTCTCTTGAGATCGCCAATGCCTTTAATATCTCTCAGACCGGAGGGTGACATATCCCTGCCAGAATGGGCAGGGCTACTCGGACGTGACGTGCGGAGTTCCACAGGGGTCGGTCTTAGGACCACTCCTGTGTAACATAGGCTATGACTGGGTCCTGCGCGGCGCAAATCTCGGGGGTGTCGAGATGACGTGTTACGCCGACGACACCCTCGTGACTGCCGGGGGCTCCAATTTCCGGCGAGCCGCCATACTCGCCACTGCGGGGGTGGCTCATGTAGTAAGGCGAATTCGGCGCTTAGGGCTGGAGGTGGCCCTAAACAAATCAGAGGCCATTTGTTTTCATGGACCTAGGAATGCGCCACCAGCGGATGCCCACATTGTGGTCGGCGGAGTCCGTGTCGGCATCCAGCCGACATTGAAGTACCTCGGCCTCGTTCTGGATCGCCGTTGGGACTTCTGCGCCCATTTCGAGCGTCTTGGGCCAAAGGTGCTGAGAGCGGCGGCTGCTCGAGGGCGACTGCTCCCAAATGTCGGCAGTCCTAACGACCCCTGCCGACGCTTATACGCCGGAGTCGTACGGTCAATGGCACTGTACGGAGCTCCTGTGTGGGCCAACACTCTCAATCGCCGGAGTATCGCGCTTCTGCGCATACCGCAAAGAGTGTTGGCCGTCCGAGCTATCGGAGGGTATCGTACGATCTCCGGCGAGGCGGCGTGCGTGCTGGCTTGTGCCCTGCCATGGGACCTGGACGCCAGGATCCTCGCGTCATTGCACGACTGGCGCGAGGAGGCGAGGGCCCGGCGCCATGCGCCTGCTCTGGAGGAAGTGAGCGCGCGCAGGGAGGAATTGCGCCAAAGCGCTATAGCAGAGTGGTCCGAAAGGCTGGAGCACCCCAGTGCTGGCCTACGAACCATAGCGGCCATTCGTCCGATCCTCCAAGAGTGGTTGGACAGGCGACACGGCGTCCTCTCCTTCTACGTGACGCAGGTCCTCTCGGGGCACGGCTGCTTCGGGAGGTACCTTTGGCGCGTGGCGGGGAAGGAGCCTACAGCGGTATGCCACCACTGCGACGGATGTGCCGAGGAGACGGTCCAGCACGTGCTGAAGGAGTGCCCAGCCTGGTCGGAGGAGCGGCGTGAGTTGCGCATCACATTGGGACGCGACCTCTCGCTGCCTGCCGTTGTTCGCGCGATAGTAGGCAGCGAGAGATCGTGGGACGCCTTCTCCTCGTTTTGCGAGAGGGCGATGTCCCAGAAAGAGCCGGCGGAGTGGGACAGGGAAGCTATTGCGACCCTGGCGATCCGCCGCCGAAGAACTGGACGCAGGAGGCGGGCCTACGCTGATGGCCTGCCCCCCTAACAGGGCCTGCGGGCGGCGGATGCGGGGGTGTCCGTCGCTCTGCACAGGGCCCGTGAGGTGGTGCCGTGCTGATCGTACCAGCACGGCGCCCTTTTGGCCGGATTGGGAGGACGCCTTCCTCCCAGAGTCTGGGGCCTGAAAAGGCCAAATCGCGCCGGGATTGCGGTCGCTACAGCGTTCCCGTGACCCGGCTTGCGACAATGAGGTACGACGAGGGGTTTTAGAGGGTAGTCTGGGCTATTTACACCCAGTAGCCCCACATACCCACCCGGGCCCCCCTGGGCCAGGGTAGGGTGCGTAAATGCATTTCCCGTCGGAAAAAAAAGGTATGTTGTATAAAAATTCTCGTCAAAAAATAAAATAATGGCTTAACGGGCTTCAATACCATTCCTTTGGTTAATTAATTTAAATACGATGTAATAATATACTGGAAATGTATGTTTATAATAACTAATATTAATTTCAGAAATATTTTATAACGACTTAGGATATTATGCTTCTGAATCAAATTTACTTTACAAACTTATTTATTGTGGTGTTACTGATATTTTGAAGCATAAAACCATTCGTGGTATCATTTCAGTGGTATCGTTTGGCTTATTATTTTACCTATTTTAGTCTCTAGCTGAAATGATAATAGTAAATTAGTTTATGTAATTTTATATATAATGGCTCAATAAAATGTTTCTGGATTATTAAACATAATCACCACTTAATGTTCTACGATAAAAATTATATATTTTATGAAATACTTACCTATTTTAATATATATTACAGATAAAGAAAATAGAGAGACAGTAAAATAATTAACTACTAGTGAATACCAATATGCAGAAAAAGAAAATGTAGCTTTTGGGAAAGTTGTTAATAATGATATCAGTATGTTAGATTATGATATTAATATTTCAGAAGAATCTGTGTCAATATTAACTGAAGAATTTATAACTCAAAGTAACCAATTAGATTTACATACTGAAGATGAGGCATGTGGTTTATTCCAAACAGTCCAGAACAGCCCAGTCTCTGTCAACATTTTAGATGACCTATATCTAAGCAATAGTGATGATTCAGTTAAAAATAAAGATGCAAATACTTTAGTGTATTGTTGTGTCAGGATTATGATAAAGGTGGGGCGGCTTGTTTGCACTGAACAACAACTGTGTCTCGCACATGGTATCAATTTGGCGGTCTGTGATGTGCTTTATGAAAAACATAATAATTTGCAAGATAGCCCTACCTCAGATGATACTATAAATGAACCAGCTGTGACTGTTGATTATATGGACGACAGCGATGATGAACACCATTTAGAAGACTTAGACTGTCCAGAATCAGGTTTAATCGTAATGTCACAAAATGATCTTGCGCCAGAACACGTACCAGAGTTAACACAATATGAAAATATTAATGAGCTGCTAAAGAAAATCCGCAAAATTGTAGTGTATTTCAAAAGATCTCCATTGAAAAATGAAACAGTACTTCAAAAATGTGTGAAAATTGAACATGGAAAAGAGTTGTCACTTCTTTTGGACTGTAAAACCAGGTGGAATAGTCTTTAAACAATGCTGGAGCGATTTTATCTTTTAAAAGCATGCATTCATAAAGCTCTTATAGATCTAAATCATCCAATTCGTTTAGAAGATGTTGATTTTATAAAATTGTTGATGTGCTGACCCCAATTAAATTGACAGTAGGAGCAATCTGACGGCGAGATGCTAATTTATGCACAGCTGATGCCGCTTTGAAATTTCTTATAAAACAACTGTCTAGGAAAAACTCAGCACCCACCAAAAAAATTTAAACATCCTAAGTGGAACGTATAAAACAACGACGAAGTGATGATTTAACTGGCGTGTTAAATTATTTACAAAATCCACGAATGGATGTTGAAAATCAGTTATTATCGGATTTGGAATGGCACGACTTATTTCCAGTTCCGACACAGGCTTTAGTGAGGAAGCAAATAAAGAGTATTGTTAAAAGACTTAATAGTCGAGATTACACGGAAGAAGAAGCAAGGTCAGGATCACAAACAGATGATGAGCTAAGGTCAGAAACCTCCCAACCCCAATTGACATTAAAGGAAAAGTTACAGCTGGAAATTAACAAGAGTATGAAATCCCCAGATCATGAAGTACAAGTACAAAATGAATTGGGGTTGGCAAATAGTATTAGACGTGAAATGAGCCTGTTCGAAAATGGAGGAGTTCGTGGATATCACTTAGAAACAGCATACGAGTATAAGTATCTATTGTCTATTCCTCCAACCAGCGTAGAAGCTGAACGAGCGTTTTCAGCTGCTGCTTATGTTGGCAATAAACTACGAAGCAGGCTCGGAAGTCAAACATTGGATGCTTTGATATTTCTGCGATTATATTTTCGAAATTCTAAATAGTTATTTTGTGCTGTTTTTTAATTTCTTGCAAAAGTATAGTATTTTTTGGTTTGTGTTTTTTCTTTTCTTATTATTATTCTGATTTGTGTTGTGCAAAGACATTAAAGACATTTTTTTTTAATTAATCGTGTTTTTTTTATTTTAGCCCAATTAGAAACCACATCGTTTAATCCCGGGATAGGCCCGGGATCCCGGGAAAAGGCTTCAAAAATCCCGTAAGCCCGGGATTGAAAAACATGCTCGGGATTGTATTCTCTAGGTGAATGCCATAGAGAACATTTGGTAAGAACATAAGGTAGAACATAAGGTAGAACATAAGGTAGAACAAAATATAACCAGTACAGAAAAAGTTATCGAATAATGTATTGAAAAAATAACGAGTCACACATGGCGTAATACATGCAATAGTGTAATTAAGAAAGAAACTGAATATATGAAGTATTTTGACACTCATTTCGAATTAATAATCAATTTACAAGACGACATTACCGACGAAACTAACTCGAAAGAGGAGTCCAGTTATGATTCTGATTGAAATAATATTTTATTCAAAATCAGTGTCAAAATAAATATGTACCTAATTAAAAAATAAATTAAGATTTTTTACAAAGCTTTTATTTTATTTTTTTCATTTTGTAATTACCAGTTTTGGTATCAAGAACTAATTTAAAACCACACGATATAATACCGTTATTATTTTGTTCATCAACAATGAATGAGCTTGCTAACGCTACTTGTAGTTACGCACACAAGCGCGCGTGTCTATACGCGCTACAACTACAACTATGGTTCACCCGCGCTCGTGAGATAAAAGAACTGCAATAAAAAAATACCAGTTTGTAGGCCTATGTTTATGAAAACTTATTCTTTGAATAAAGACCGCTTGCATCACATAGCTAAAACGATCTCTGACGGAAACATACCCAAAGAAAATCGCGGTGGCGACCGGAAGTCAGCAAAATCTGCTGCAAAAAAGGAAAGTCTCCGTCAGTTTATACGAAAATTACCTGCAAGCGAAAGTCACTACAATAGAGCGAAGTCTCGAAGAATTTATTTATCGTGTGACTTGAATCAACGAAAATTAAGGCAAATTCACAATGATTCGGTTCCTCAAGAACTTCGTGTGACAAAGACCATATTCCAGAAGGTATTTTCTGAAGATTTCAACATCGGATTTAAGAGTCCTGCTTCTGACGCCTGTAGCACTTGTATTTTATTAAGTAATAGAATAAAAATAGCTACTGACCCTGACCATAAACGCATCCTGATGGTGCAAAAAAGAGTTCATAATTTACGAGCCAAAGCGTTCTATAAGCTATGCAGAAATGATGATCCTGACTCGGAAAATGTTTGTTTCGACCTACAACAAGCCCAACCATTGCCACGGACACCAATTCAAGAATCGTGTTATTCTCGACAGATTAGCTATTACAACCTTTGTTTCGTGGGTATGAACTCGAGAAATCCGCGTTTCTATCAATCGTCTGAAGATCAAGGTGGAAGCAATCCTGAAAATATAAGAAGCTTTAAAGAATCGGAACCAGTACAGATGGTCAAAAAATAATTAAAGAAGGGACCTATTTTAGATGAACCTGCAAATTTTAGAGATTCAAGGGAAACCAGAAAAGATAAGATAAAAGTTCGAAGGGAAAATACCTAAAGAAAATAGAGGAGGCGCTCGAGCAAATGCTAAATTTGAAGAGAAGAAAGAAAAAATAAGGGAGTTTATAAAAAAGTTGCCTGCAAAAGAGAGTCATTACAATCGTAATAAATCAAACATAAGCTATTTATCAAGTGAGTTGAATATCACTAAACTGCGAAAGATATACAATGATTCCGTGACTCCAGATTGAATGGTTAAAAACGCTATATTTTGGGAAATATTCACTTCAGATTTTTATCTTGGTTTTCGGTCCCCTGCTTCGGAGCCTGCAGTACTTGCATACTTTTAAGTAACAAAATTGCTGCTGAAACTGACTTTGATAAAAATAAAATACTGATTGTTGAAAAACGAGTACATAAACTTAGAGCCCAGTACTTTTTCAAGCTTGCTAAAATGGACGACCCTGATTCTCAAGCATTTTGCTTTGACCTACAACAGGTTCAACCTCTTCCACGCACCCCAATACAAGATGCGTTTTACGCACGGCAAATTAGTTTCTACAACTTTTGCATCTTGCCGATGGATTCAAAAAATCCGAAGTTCTATCAATGGTCTGAAGAGATTTCTGGCCGAGGTTCTGTTGAAGTTGGTTCAGCTCTTTTGCACTACCTCAACGAGCTGGATCTGGCTGGTAAAACTAAACTGAGGTTGTTCTGTGATGGGTGTGGAGACCAAAATAAAAATTCTCATATTGTGCACATCTTATTATTCTGGCTTGTCAATAAATCCCCTGAAAATATACAAGAGACCAACTAACGTTCCCGGTTCGCGGCCATAGCTTTCTCCCAGCAGATCGTGTTTTTGGTGGAGTTGAAAAGGAAATCAGAAAAAAGCCAGTGATTATTCACAAAGAAGAGTATTACAAAATATACAGACGCCACGGTGAAATTAACAAACTAGGTGAAGACTGAAAAACAATGGACATAAAATCATTACAAGAATATTACAAGAAAGTCGAAGGATTGAGAGACAAAGAGGATAGTCTTAAAGAAGTAAAAGAAAGGCAGAAGAACAGAAACAATAATAAAGTATTTAATCAACACCTACAAAAATTTCAGAAATGAATCGGATGAAGAACGTAGGCCTTTTTGTCTGCTAAAAAGAGCACCCAACAGAACTTTCCAGTAAAAATAACTTTAAAGTTTTGAGTGCAGCAAAAAAACAAGACGTTAAAAACCTAATGAACAAACAATTTGGTGACGACTGGGCTCTTAATGAAGAATTTAAGTGGTTATGACGTGATAAAAAGAGAAAAATATGCATGGACAAGCGATGCGAAGCGTGATGCAACGAACGAGCAATTGATTTAATGGAGTCGTGGAGTCAACGATCATATAATCACTTGGAATCTGAATCCGAAGCGACCTACGAAATACAGCCCGGTGAGTGAGCTGGTTTCCTTTCATTTTCCTACAAAAGAAATCCAATATAACCTCTTTTCCTTTTTCCGAATTGCATATTTCCGCCATCTTGTCTACACCGTTTGAGACGCTTGGCTTGGCTCGGCATAATGTCGAGTGCTGAAGGAGACGAAGCAGCGCTTAGGCGCCAGAGGCGTGCCCTAAAGGGGCGTCTCACGATTGCCCAAAAATATGTGGCAAATTTGGCCGACGTCACTTTAAGTGCCAAACAAATTTGAGATTTAGATATGCACACTAATAGTTAAATGTCTATGTTTGCTTAATTCGAAAGCATCCCAGACCAATTAGAAACAATAAGCTCTGATATGGACGCTAAATTGTTAGAACGTAGTGCTTCCAAAAAAACATATTATAAGAAAATGGCAAAAGCTAAAAACATGTTAGAAACATACAAGCCCAGTAACCCGGAGCCTACTTTAAACCAAACACTTGAAATAGTGTGATGCCAAGATACAAGTTACATTTGTTGCCTGAAATTTCATTACCCCAGTTTAGTGGGGATTACAAGACATGGTTAGAGTTCAGGGGGCGTTTGATGCTTTAATTAACCAAAGTTCTCTTAAACCAATTTAAATATTTAAAAAGTTGTTTACAGGGTAATGCACTTGAAGTTGTCAATTCACTAGAATACGCAGCAGATAACTATCCAATAGCTTGGACATTATTGTTGGAGCGGTACAACAACCCACGATTTTTAGTATTCCATCATTTAAGAGCTCTATTGGACATTGATGCTATTTCAAATAATTCTACTGCTAGTAGGTCTCTTATAGACAATATTTCTAAACTTTTCCGGTCTTTACAATCTTTAAAGGTACCCGTTGTGTTAACGCAGTAAAAGAAGATTTGTTTTTGGTTTTGTGGACAACACTATTTTAGTTAACTTTTATATTGTACAACACTATTCGACCGCCTTTTTTTGTTTTTATGTACGAATAAGATTTGTACTTTAATTAAACGACTAATTTTATTAATAAAAGTTGTTTTTTACAATAAGCCAGGCTAACCCTGGACATTTGGCGACCGTGACAGGACCTTTGCATATCAATGAGTTAGATAAGTCTCGTACGTTTTTGGTAAAGTGTAGTCAAGCTGAATCGTTTTCAAACGAAATTCATGAAATAAAGAGTGGTCAAAAATTACATCGTAAGTCTAAGCTGTTGTCTCTCTCTCCCTTTTTGGATGCAGATGAGTTTTGAGAGTTGGAGGCCGGCTTCAAAACTCTTTGTTTGGATATGACAAAAAACACCCTATAATACTTGATGCTAAACAACAATTAACTAAATTAATAATGAGAAATGAACATGTAAGGCTGTTTCACGCAGGTCCTCAGCTGCTTTTATCAAGTGTTAGAGACAGATACTGGCCGATCGGAGGCAGATGTCTTGCACGCAGCACGACTAAGCAATGTGTAGTGTGCACCCGTCTACGAGGTGAAACTATACAGCCCACGATGGGTAACTTACCTGCTGAAAGGAACAATCCAACTTTTGCCTTTTACTCGTGTGGGGTTGATATGGCTGGACCTTTTATGATCTCTAGTCGCAAGGGTAAAGGAAATCGCATTTCGAAGTCCTATTTATGTATTTTTGTATGTCTTACCTCTAAAGCCTTGCATTTAGAATTAGTAAGTGACCTAAGCACTGAAGCATTTATTTTGGCACTGCGTTGATTTGTTTCCAGGAGAGGTAAGCCAGCTGTTATTTTTTGTGATAACGGGACAAATTTTAGGGGAGCAAACAATGAATTGAGTAAGCTTCTCAGATCCAGTCGTCAGTCTGTATCAGAATTTGCGAATCAGGAAGGTATAGATTTTAAATTTAGTCCTGCATATTCGCCGCACTTCGGGGGTATTTGGGAGGCGGGGGTTAAATCCGCGAAATTTCATTTGAGACGTATCGCGGGTAATGCGTCCTTGACGTTTGAGGAGCTGACCACGTTGTTCGCACAGATCGAAGCAATCCTCAACTCTCGCCCACTCTCCCCTCTGTCCGCCGATCCATCTGATCCCTCTCCCTTAACTCCAGGGCATTTCCTGATCGGGCGGCCATTAACATCGGTACCGTCTCGACCAATTGACTGTAAGCGTCCAAACAGATACCAACACCTGGAAAAATTGAGGCAACATTTCTGGGAGAGGTGGCGTCAGGAATATCTGGCAGAACTTCAGCAACGCGCAAAATGGCAAACATCAGATCAACGAGAACTGCAAGTCGGAGACCTGGTCATCTTAAAAGAAGACAATCTGGCACCGCTTCAATGGAGATTAGCGCGCATCAGTCGCGTCTACCCTGGACTTGATGGCATCAGTCGAGTAGCTGACGTGACAACTAGCAAGGGGACATTGCGACGAGCTGTCAATAAGTTGTGTCCGCTGCCTAAACTAGACGGTACCACTGCTGGTACAACTTGATGATTTGGTTGAAAGCAAAGTGCTTTCAACGCGGCGGAGAATGTTAACGCAGTAAAAGAAGATTTGTTTTTGGTTTTGTGGACAGCACTATTTTAGTTAACTTTTATATTGTACAACACTATTCGACCGCCATTTTTTGTTTTTATGTACGAATAAGATTTGTACTTTAATTAAACGACTAATTTTATTAATAAAAGTTGTTTTTTATAATAAGCCAGGCTAACCCTGGACACGTTGAAAATTGGGACCTTATTATAATACATTTTATGTTCAGTAAGCTTCCAAAAATGTTAAGAACAAATGGGAGGAACAAACGACAACGACTGTGCTGCCTACGTTGGAATCGTTCAAAACATTTATCCGGGCTCGGGCAGATCATTTGGAAGCTTTGCTGGCTCAAGGCAACAATGAGGAGGACCGAGCTCCCGGCAAAAAGAGTGTGGTAACCGCATCCTCCTCTCCTAAACCGAATCATACCCGAGGTACTGTATCTTGTAAATTATGTAAGGGTGGTCATTATATCAACCAGTGTGCACGATTATAGATGGCGTTTACTAAACAGTAACTGCTCCTTCTGTCTGTGTTTTGGAATAGATTTGAAGCTAACATTGGGTCCAAAAACTGAAAGGATGTTGAGAAACTCTCATATTTGCTTGGGTTTTTGGAAGGACATGCTACGCAAACTATTCAGTGGCCGTGGAAATCTTCATCAAAAGGAAATACGGATGTGACAACAGAGTAATTGATGCTCATATCATGGTGCCATCAACAATATCTTGCGAGCCACTGAGAACTATGGTGCTTGCCGCCCGCTTTAGATACAATAGAGATACATCTTTGTTATTTACAGACTTTGGGGAAGTACATGGAGCGCAATCACGTGTTACAATCGCCAGTAAGCTCCCTGAACCAAGGGTGTTCTGTAACAAGGGAACTTGCTTTCTCCTGGGGATCGTTCCGACACTGAGATCCAATTTGGACAGGGTGATAATAGCCATGGAGGTGTCCGCACCTTTAACATCTGTAGAAAAGTCGTCTGATGCTTTGAGAATACAGCATGTTAATACGAATTGTGTTCCACCAACAAGTAAGTCCCATTCAAAAATCGCCCAGTCGCCCGCTAGTCTGCCATCGACCATTGACACAAGAGCTGTCAGGACCGCGGCGTAAAATATTGAAAAAATCCGTCTTGCATTAATAAAATGTGTGAACGTGAGAACTGGAAGCATACGAAAGCGAATGGTATTTCATTTCATCAATGAGTACCCCTTGAGCGTTGCAAGCGCTTTGGATCTGTGTGAAAATGAACTTCAATTATCTATGTTTGAAAAAGCTTCAGCAACTGGTAAACTAGTGCAAACAATTAACGATCTATTTGACGTATTAAATTCCAGGTCGATCACAAATTATCATTTCAAACAGCCAATCTGTGCAGATAATAAATAACAGCAATTGAAGTTACTAGATGAATCCGAAGAACATCTAGACATAAAAATTGAGAGTGCCAATGAAGAAAAAGAAGTACAAATAAAAGGAAATTACTCTAACAACAATTAATGAGAAACCAATTATTGAGACCAAGGTGAATTACGGAAACACCATTTCCGAAATTTCCTCCGACGGAAATGGAACTCGCAACCACCCGGTACAGAGCCGAGTGGCATTCGTGCAAACCACTGTGCCAAGCAGTCATCACGATTCCAAGCCACTTTATTCACTTATCTTTGTCTGTGTATAACTTCTTATATTTTTTACCTGCCCGCTTCCTTAATACTGTTTAACTTAACACTGTACACATCATAAGGATGTCCTGCCGCTAATAATTAAATGTCACATTTAATATTGAAGTCCCAGTTTTTTTAAGTCTCTTGTATTTATTATTTTAATGGAAACATTTTTTGTGGAACAATTAAATAAATATTTCCATATTTGCTTAATATTTTGAATATAACGCACACGCATTCGCATAACTAAATGCACATTTTTTTCACTCGTAACTACTCATTCAATACATGAGTGAACTCTTCCATCCCTGTCCGTACCTGTCAGTAAGTCTTCGCGTGTATCCGGTATCGGCTGAACTCCTACGCAAATCTCGCCAAAAATTAATCATCTTCGCTAATTAACAAAGTGACTCCTAACAAAATCCTCCGCCGCGCTAACGCCGCGTCTAAAACTCAAAGACAGTGCGTTGTTGGTGTACGCTCGTCGCTGAAGGAAGTTTCAGAGCCAGGGACGACTCCAGCGCGCCTGTGGTACGTCCTTTGATAATCCAAATATTCTTATGTAATTGACTTAAAAGAAAAAACGTGAGGCGTATCCCTAGTTTTGACGCGAGATCGCATTTGAATAATAATTCTTCTTTATCGAAGCTGTACAAGGATTTATGAATTGAAATTTCTGCACAGTTATCAGGTAGCTACTTTTGATTCTAATCGATACAATCCTCAAACCTTTCGGCCGCCATGGCAACTATGATTCGCAACCAGTTAAGAAAGAGGATTTATTAGTCTTTGCTGGCAACTGCGGTTGCGAGGGAAGAGTGTTTTTTATTAATATACAACCAGGTTTTGAATAAAGAATAACTCTTCCGCCACCGCAACCAAATTTCGCAACCAGTTGCGATAAAGGAGTTTTTATTTTTTTAGTATAACCTATTTATATTATTTTGTTGTTCTTGCATAGAGGGCACCTGTCATTGCGAAGAGTAATTGAAGGGATTATTCGAGAAGCTGCGATTATTCTTAGCAAAGTAGCCATTTTACTTCAGATAATTTTTCATTGTCAAGCGATGTCTAGTGCAAGTTCATCCCAAATAGACTTTATTACAACAAAAAGAGGAGGCGTATCGGAAAAAAATATACCTATGTCAACAAGGAATCTTTTTTTAAATGATATAATAAAATAGGATGTCAAGGAAATTTAACACTAAATACTCGTAATGAGATAACAAAGCTATCAAAAGCACACGACAGCGACTGTAAAGCAGACTATGGAAGGAACGTAATATTAATGAAAATAGATGGTCTGAAGCAGAGAAGTAGCAATAATTTTGTTTCAATTCAGAAACAGTACGACAACATTGTTCGGGAACTGAAAGACGATGGTTGTGTGCTGAGAAAAAACACTCTGCAACCAGTTGCCAGAAAAGACTAAAAAAACCTCTTTCGCAACTGGTTGCGAATCATAGTTGCCATGGCGGCCGAAAGGCCTCAAAACGACCCATTATACTAAAATAAGCAATTTCAAAGCGACCGTCGTGCAGATTGATTATTCATTGTTTTCACCTGTTACCGACATTGATTATTCATTGTTGTTAAGACCTGTTACCGACACTGACCTCGTATAGTCAGTTTATTTCAAAAGACGGGTGATTTATTGCAAATTGACCCTAATTCCATCGTAATAAAAGTGACAGAACTCGTTTTTGTTAAATGAACAACTACTTATACCCATTTCCAGAATAATCTGATTCAAAACAACCAAAATATGACCAACAATAATGTGACGTTGGCTAAAAAAGGGAATACCCAAAACGACCGGACTAATCCAATTGCTCAATTTCAATCCAATCCAATGGTTTGGTAATTACCAATTTGACAATTATTATTTCAAAAATGAAAACGACCAATCTCTTGATAACCAATGCTTTGAAACCCTTAATTTTATTATCCTTCACAAAACGACGAATTCCCAAGACGTATAATTTTTACTGCCAGCACCGAGTTCCAAAGTGACCAGTTTTCAATCCAATTTATCATTTCCAATTAATGCAATAGTTTGAAAATGACCAATTGTCCATTTTATTATTATTCCCAAAATTAAAACGACCAATTATTATAATTTCAGACTGTTTCCAAAATAACAATTGCCTTCATTTTATCAAAACTTTCAAATACCATAAATAAAATCAACTTGTAGACATATTTGGAAACCATTGTGAACGTGACAAATCAGAAATGGCGATGCGTGTTGTCTGTCACATTCAAGTGACAATTATAATTGTTCTTGAAACACAAAAGAACGTGAAAGCAGAAGATTTTTAATCACAAAAACACAAACTCTATGATCCCAAACTAAGCAACGAATGTAATATGAGTACCGTGAACTGGAGATGATCCCAGAGACATCCAGACCAGGTACATTACGAAGACACTACTATGAGATCTCACAGTGCGCGCGAACGCACAGCACATTGAGAATTTTCTTTATTTCTAGTGTTAGTCCACTAATTAGACAAGTAATTGTTTGTCAATTCTTTTTACAATTGCTTTACAAAGCATTACTCCAATCAAGTGGTTTGTAATGCCATTATAACAGGATCATAACTTGTTTTTTTTATATATTACCTACTTATATTTTATACATTTTTAGTTGAACTTATTGGACAGTAATATCCCAACAAAGTTACAATTAGGTTCAACCGGTTGAACTTATAGTTGAACCTAATAGACTAAATGCATTATTAGTAGTCCCGTTAACCCCATCAACTAATCTGAATGAGTAACCAGGAGAGAGCTCACGTAAATAGTTGAATAGCCAGGGTAAGTGTCGAACCCGAGACCTATCGAATACGACTGTGGTCCGTCTAACCATTAGGCTATCGACTCAAACCTTTTGATCATACTGCTAGTAATACTTTGAAGTCTCCACAACCCTCTCTTAGGCTCGTATTATGTATCCTACCTCAAGTCTGAAAGCGGTCTTGAAAATGTCATTCTTATGTCATCCCAAATACTCAAGACCGCTCTCAGACTTGAGATCGATTTATTAATACGCGTCTTAGGAACGTATCCACCTCTTCACGCAAATGTATCATGTTCACGCCGGCGATGACGAGATTCTTCAGATGCGTGACAAGAACGTGCCACAGACAGTCGGTCGGCAATAAAATGTATTTATTACAAACATGATCACCATATATTTACATCAATATATAACATTACATACAATATACATAACAATCTATACAGGGTTACTGGTGATGAGGTATTCCTTGCAGGGTGGGATAGGGGGGCTAGTATGCGACCACTTACTCCCACCCCTTTGCTTTTTGGATCGTTATAAAAGCAATTATATCACAATAATACATGTTGTAAACTACAAAATTTCGGGGAAGACCGAAAAGGGGGGGTAAATTTGTAGCATAGCTCCTCCATCACACGCCGCAAGGAATATGTCTAATTATCAGTAACCCTGTACAATTTATTTTTGCCCGCGACTTCGGCCGCTCGGATCTCAGAACGGAATTTACATACAATCTTAAATCCCCTATTCTACCCCCCTTAGGACCCTTAAAAAATCTATCTCAAGTCTGAGAGCGATCTTAAGTAAGCTTTTGACAAGTAATTTTGTACTGGTTTGACATAATGAAGACATTTCCAAGATCGGTCTCAGACTTGAGATCAATTTATTAATACGGGTGGAGCTTTCCAATATCCTTCAATAGTGGATGAATATATAACCCAGCGGTTTAGGATTTGCGTTGATGGATTAGTTGAGTAATTTAGTTATTTTCTTATAGGGTGCCCCAAAAATGTGTCGAGCCGATGTTCAAGAGCATCCAAGCAAACTTATTGCAGTCTGCGCCCGCGCTGTTAAAGCCGCCAGTAGGCATCTACCGTTGCACATCGTAGCCCTCGGTCTTCATGTCGTTCAAACCGAGCTCGTCGTTCTGCTCGTAGGTGCGCTCGTAGCGGGTCATCTTCAGACCTGTGCAGATAAATACAGTTGCACAATTGACTACAACTCATATAAGAGCTGGCTCCGCTGCGGTAGTACCACCCTTACACAGAATATCGACCTAAAGTATCTATTATAGCTGCGTTTCATACAATACGGCGGGGGACATTGCTGAGTATGTCAGAATAAAGAGCAATGTCTCATTGAGAGTTCAGCCGTTGGACTCTAGTCACAACGCTAGTTTCAAGGCGTTTGTGGTGAGGGTCCCCTCGGACAGGCTGTGGACTATCATGCAGGAAGACTACTGGCCGAAGGGTGGTGTTCAGGCGCTTTCGGGGGAGATTGCCGCCGTCACCACCCACAGTTTAGTTTAGTTTTTATTTGTTTTATTAATATGTATGCTAGTTTATAAGGTATTTATCTATGGGCCTGCGATGCCTGAATATAAATAAATAAATAAAATACAATGAATGAGATTCGGAACCCTAATCCCCTTCCCCCAACTTTCCCCCCCTCCCTCCATCCCACTCCGCTTCAGGGGGAGGATTTACAATCGAAGGAAAGTTTCAGAGTCTTCCTAGTTCATTTGCTCAAGCTGTCGTTTCCGACATCGGAAACATTCCGTCAGTTCAAATTCAAATTCAAAGCGTTTATTTTGTTTAGGCCTACGGGGGCACTTACAAATTGTCAATTTTACATATTTTTTTCTTATATCTACAACCGGATCGGAACGCGACCTCGACTGAGAAGATCCGGCGAAAAACTCAGCGGGAAACTCAGAAACTCAGTTGTGTTCCCAGATCGGTAACGTGCGAGCAATGCCATTAGTATTGCAAGCGTCTATAGGCTACGGTTACTGCTTAACATCAGGCGGTAGTTAAGGCGCTACGGTGGAACTATTGGTTCCAATTTGACGACCGCTCGGCGCAGAGGTTCGAGCGCAGGCCGCCCGCCGGACCAAATATCCGAAATGAGCTTTTCGTAATGTGTCCTAGTCTGGGTGTCACCGGGATCGCCCCCAGTCCATTGTACGGTACCCATAGTACAAGCGTCGCTTAGTTTGGGACCATACAGTCGGTGTGTCAGTTTCGCGATATTTATTTATAACTTACCGTCGTCCGGCACGGTGGGGTCGTCGTGCAGACTCTGCACGTACGAGTTGCCGGCGGGGTCGTCCAGGATTATCGTGACGGGCAGCTCGCCCGCCAGCGCGGCGTTCAACTTCTTTATGAACCTATCGGCAATGTCATTTATTGGATAAAAATCATTGAAAAGGGACAATCAATGGGAAGATGCGGAATGCCGCTGCGGCACGTATCAAATCTAATCGAAAGTCAAACTCAAAAGTTCCCACACCACTCACAAATCGTCCTTAAAGTCCCCCCTGGGGAGAATTTTTGGATGGTTCGATGGGCCAAAACTCAAACTCAAAATTGTTTTTATTCACGTCAGCCAACAAAGCATTTATTAATAGTCAGAATCTACCACTGGTTCGGAATGCCGCTTCCACTGAGAAGCTTACACTTTTACACTTTTCAATGAATAAAAGATGGTGTACATTCTCAGGAACAGCAACAGAATATGAGCCGGCAACACCATTGTCACTAAATAAGTAATCATACTAATATTATAAAGAGGAAAACTTTGTTTGTTTGATTGTAATGAATAGGCTCCGAAACTACTGAACCGATTTGAAAAATTCTTTCACTGTTGGGAAGCTACACTATCCCCGGGTGACATAGGCTATAATATATTTTTTTAAAAATAGGGATCCTTACTAAAACTCGAATAATGTAACCGCAATGTACCCGTGCGAAGCCGGGGCGGGCCGCTAGTAGTAAATAATAATCAAATCTCACTCAGATTTAGGTATTTAAATAAAATGAGAACGCTAGTTTAGTGGGGTGTGCATACCTACTCAAACTTACATCAAATTAAACGTTTACAAACCAAAAAAATAAATAATAAAACGGAGGTGGATAATAAGATAATTTCTTCGATGTGATGCCTTCCATGCTAAGTAAATGAATATGATTTAACGACAATGTTGTTAAGAGGAAAGTGAGTGGACCAATCCCCGCAAGCAGCGCCCGCGCACGAGCATGACTTGAAAAGCGGCATCACTCTCCTCAACCATAATAGAGGGAAGAGGGTGACCCGCTCCACAAAGCCACCGCAAAGGACATTAAAGTGTCGACCTCAAACTTATCTAACTAGGTGGATCCTGCAGAAAAAGCCTAAAAATAGTGGTACCGGGGCACAGCCTGTATACTCACGTGTCCAGTCCTTGCGGGTTGACCCCGGGCGCGTCGCCGAACGCGCCGGGCGAGTCGGCCAGCTGGTCCGCGGTGGCGCGCAGCAGCCCCTCCGCCGTCGTGAACCGCCCGCCCAGCGCGCGCCCGCCCACCGACAGCTCCAGCTCGGGGATCTCCATGCTGCACGTCTCCGACTGCAACCAGGAAGTCAGCTTCAAATGGCTACTTTTCCAATATTGACACCATTGGTGTGGTTCAAAATGTGTTTTGAAATATAACTCGTGTTTAACTCTACTGGCATATATCCAGCAACATTCTTGAAATGTACGTACGGATAGTAAGTACTTGGAGTCCGATGGTAAGTACTTGGGGTCCGATGGTAAGTACTTGGGGTCGGATAGTAAGTACTTGGGGTAGGATGGTAAGTACCGAGGGTCCGATGGTAAGTACTTGGGGTCGGATGGTAAGTACTTGGGGTCCGACGGTAAGTACTTGGGGTCCGATGGTAAGTACTTGGGTCGGATAGTAAGTACTTGGAGTCGGATGGTAAGTACTTGGGGTAGGATGGTAAGTACCGAGGGGCCGATGGTAAGTACTTGGGGTCGGATGGTAAATACTTGGGGTCCGATGGTAAGTACTTGGGGTCCGATGGTAAGTACTTGGGGTCCGATGGTAAGTACTTGGAGTCCGATGGTAAGTACTTGGGGTCCGATGGTAAGTACTTGGAGTCCGATGGTAAGTACTTGGGGTCCGATGGTAAGTACTTGGGGTCGGATAGTAAGTACTTGGAGTCGGATGGTAAGTACTTGGGGTAGGATGGTAAGTACCGAGGGTCCGACGGTAAGTACTTGGGGTCGGATGGTAAGTACTTGGGGTCCGACGGTAAGTACTTGGGGTCGGATGGTAAGTACTTGGGGCCCGATGGTAAGTACTTGGGGTCGGATGGTAAGTACTTGGGGTCGGATGGTAAGTACTTGGGGTCGGATGGTAAGTACTTGGGGTCCGATGGTAAGTACTTGGGGTCGGATGGTAAGTACTTGGGGTCGGATGGTAAGTACTTGGGGTCCGATGGTAAGTACTTGGGGTCCGATGGTAAGTACTTGGGGTCGGTTGGTAAGTACTTGGGGTCGGATGGTAAGTACTTGGGGTCGGATGGTAAGTACTTGGGGTCCGATGGTAAGTACTTGGGGTCGGATGGTAAGTACTTGGGGTCCGATGGTAAGTACTTGGGGTCCGATGGTAAGTACTTGGGGTCGGATGGTAAGTACTTGGGGTCCGATGGTAAGTACTTGGGGTCGGATGGTAAGTACTTGGGGCCCAGGGCAAATTACGAAGAGTTAATCGCGGTCATCAAGAATAGAACCTACAAATACGTTGAAGCGTGTACCTTCAGAATGTCTCGAGAGAAATCTTCCTTGCCCGCGACTCGAACTTCAAACCGGACGCCCTGCTCCTCTATACCGCCTCCCGACTTCACCTGTGGAACAATCAACCGAACATTATATTACACTTTTGGGGCCATCCATAAATTACGTCACACGAATTGCATGATTTTTTGACCCCTCCCCCGTCCTTGTCACAACTAGTGTGATGTCACATATTTTGCAATTTTACATTTACAAATTTATGAAATTAAAACAGCAGTTCCGAAATTATTTTTATTTCCATTAAAATTATGTTTCAATTAAATAACATCAAATCAAACTTAGGCAGGAAACTTACCAAAAAATAAAAATGTATAGTCATGCAGACAAAGTTGCAACTATTTCTATGTTATTCTTTAGTAGGTATGTAGTTTAAATTTAGTGTTGTAATACTTAGATATATAATATTATATTTTGAAAAAATATGATGTCACAAAATTTGGGACCTCTCCCCACCCCTTGTCACACATTGCCACACTTCGTCGACCCCCTCCCTCCCCCTTAACGTGTGACGTAATTTATGGATGGCCCCTTTCGACAGAAATCCATTTCCCACAGGGATGTTTGTGGACCACACTAACCTCGTTGGTCCGGTGTCCGCAGGCGTCGCACACCGTAGCCATGATGACAACCTCTTTGAAATATGGAATTTCTGTCAACAAAAAAGAAACACTTAAAATGAAGGCAACACAGAAGTAAAGCAAAATATTTCCGAACGACTTCGACAGCTCTTATTCAAAGGTGTACTTAACAAAAACCTCACACTTGGTGATATTTAACCTTGTTTAGTAGACAAATGATTCAGATAAAACATATTACTATCTATATTTTATTAACTACTAGCTGTGCCCCGTGACTTCATCCGCGTAGTATTGGATTATTGGGTTAAAAAGTCCTATATGTTAATCCCGGTTATAATCTATATGTGTTCCAAATTTCATCCAAATCCGTTCAGTAGTTTTTGCGTGAAGGAGTAACAAACATACATACATACATACATACATCCACACTCACAAACTTTCGCATTTATAATATTAGTAGGATAACTAAAATTGAAAATTTACAACAAATGCGACGTTTTTAAAACTACAAAAGAGCTGATAATTTTCAAACGGCTGAACCGATTTCCTTGAAACATAGCTAACAACACTCTCGATCAGATTACCTATCTTAAAAAAAGACAAATCGGTTCATTCACTTGGGCGCTACGATGCCACAGACAGACACACAGATACACAAATACACATGGTTAACTTATAACACCCCTCTTTTTTGTCAGGGGTTAAAAAAAAACAGTGACTACAACATGTTTTGTGTGAAGGTTTCAATGAAATGGAAGAAGAGACATCTATATCAATGTATATGGCTAAGTATACAGCAATAAAGTTTCTAGTGGACGTGGCTGGCCAGATCCGAAATTACCAGTAATTTCGACGCTATCGAATGGTGTAAGAGTAGATTGTTATTTTTTTCAAATACAACGGCTAGGATTTTTATTTTAGTTTTCGGCAATATCGGGCCCGAGACTGCTTTGAGTATATCTGTCTATTCCTCATAGTTTAAACAAACCCCCTCTGTATACACAACATAATTATATTATAGTGATTGTATCGGCAGCAGTGTGTAGTGTACTCACTGGTCATCTTCATGTTGGTGTCGGCGGGCGCGTTGCAGTCGGGGCAGTTGGTGCGGAACTGCAGCACCTCCTCGCCCACCAGCTGCTCGTAGCCGCCGCGCGCCGGGTCCGCCGGCGCCAGCAGCCCGCCCGCCGGGCTCGCCGCCCGCGGCCCCGACACCTGACACACGCGACTAATGACACCGCCACAGACTACACACACACATCCCGCACACACAAACACACATACACACAGACACACACACACACATACACATCACACACGCGCGCATGCACACATCAACTGTATGGTCCCAAACTAAGCAATGCTTGTACTATAGGTACCGTACAATGGGCTGGGGGCGGTCCCAGTGACACCCAGACTAGGGCAAATTACGAAAAGGCTTTTTCCGATAGTTGCCCCGGCGGGAATCGAACGCGCACCCGCCATCCTACCACCCACTTAAATCCTTACTTCTACATTTGTTATAAGTAGTAATCTTAATTTGTTTTACTAAAATTCTTATTATCTTTTATCACAACCTATTTGTATCCAAAGGTGACTATTAAACCGGGTTTTTTTTAAAAACCGTTATGCACCAGTCTCACTCTAAGGTTCTAATTAAGCCATTATTGTTGTACTTTAACATCTGATGTAATTATATTTTTTTAAATTTAATAATACAGACATGTCCTTTCATGCGCACGACATCGCTTCATCTCCATCAGAACTGTGAAACTGAAACTTACCTCTTCATGTGTGAAAATCCCTAATCTGTGGTTTTCCTCTTCAGTGCGCGCGAAGTCCTCCCGCTCGCAGCGGAGGTCCCTGCCGGGGGCCATGGGGTTCTCCACAAAACAGTTGCCTGAAACAACACGGTACCAACTAGATCTAGATGTGTATATTTTTTTGTATACCCAAAAATCGCAAACCGCAAGATGGTTTTCACTCATTTCGTCTAATCCTTAAGATGGGGTTTTACGAACCCGTCGTAGTTGTAAATACTCTTAAGATAATTCGTAGAATTGGAAAGTACCAAGTACCAATAGACAAGATGTATTTTATAGGTTCTTTGTCATCATTTTCAGGACTAAACAACATAACATTAGATACATTAAAGTATTGGGCATACAAAACACTGTTAGTCTATGGGATCTGTCATACCACTCACCGCTGATATCCTCCAGCTCGAGGGTCCACGGCGTCTCCACGGTCTTCAGGCGCAGCAGCGACTCCACGAAGGCCGCGATCCGCCGCGCGTCCTCCGGGTGCTCCTTCAGCCTCGTCTCCTGGTCCTGGGTGAGCCCGTCCACCGCCCGGCTTATTACACCCTCCACTGTTGTTACTTCTGGGGAGATATCGGACTAATTAGGCCCACAAAATTGTTATTGCTGGAAATGAAAGCAAACTAATTTGAGGGCTGCTCAATTTTGACGCGCCATACTAAACACGACGGAAAACAAGTCGAACATCTAATGTAGTACCAAATATTCATCGATCCCAAGTCTGAGAGCAATTTTGAGTACACTCTCGCCATGGAATTTTGTATTGGAATGACATTTCCAAGATCTCTCTGACTTGAGATCGGATTATCTAGTTTTTTTTGGACGTATTAGTATGTGTGTGCTTATATATATCCAGAAAATAAAATCTACACTAACTAAGCTGGGGGCAAAAGCCAGTTTCACATAAATATTGATGTGAATGTGTCTCACCTCCTTTCTGGCTCATGGCTGGTATCTCAAACTCCAGCTCAGGGATGGTGATGCGAGTGTGGTCGCTCTTCACAATCTGCCGGTTCATGTCCACACCCTCCTTCACTTTCAACTTCCACCTGACGAGGACAGAGTGATGATTTACAGACTAGCTGTGGTGATGAAATTACACCCTACTAGGGCAAAGTCTGATAACCTCTGGTATAGTCATTTGAGTGTGAGCCATTTGCTCTGGTATGGGAATCACTGGGATGTTCTCAAACCATAATTTTGTGCTTATAAGGCCCGGCGTTTAGTGAGATGTGTCAAATCAAAAAAGTAGTTGCTTTGTTTACTATTTAATGTCATCTACTAGCAACGCATCAGACACAAATTTCTATGGACTCAACCATTTGGTAATGTCATGTTGCCATTATTGATGATAAACACTGTAATTTCTACTCAAAGTACTTCTTAAAATCTCTTTATGGTATTTATCATGTTGTGGACTCTATTATAGGTATGCTGTCATACAATAGAGGCAACAATTATGTTTTGTGCAAATGTTTCATCTGTTACAAACATGGTGTACAATACCTTCTACTTAAACTTTTATAGTTAATCAAATCTCACCTAACACCCATCTCAGCGTACGCCCCGCCCGGCTGGATCTCATTATTGGCATACCCACACTCCTCACAGGAGAACGACATAATGACCACATTCTTGTAGTATGGTATTCTTGTTAGAAGAACTCGTGTCACACCCTGGAAAATGAATTATACATCTATTAAGCTAAATTAATAAGGCCATGCTGTGTGGGCGTCATTGGAGGAGGCCTATGTCCAGCAGTGGACAACATCCAGCTGATGGATACACCGCGATCAGCCACCTATTCGAGTAAGACTACTTTGACCAAAAGAACACAACATTGTAGATACAGAAATGAAAGTAATAAATAACAAGTAGTTAAGATCTACCTGTACCGTAACAGTGTAGCCGTGGGCACAGCAAAGGGTCTCTTTTTCATTGTCATAAGTGTAGGAAAAAATTAAACACTATAGGATACTCCTAACCTCAAAGCCGGCCAATTTAATAATTTCAACAAATAGGTATATAATAAAAATTATTGAATATTAAATTATAAACTAAGTTACTTAATTACTCACTAAAAACTTATTATTTTAACATTAGCAAAAAAGATCTAGAAGTATCCAGATCCATACTCACATCTTTGTGACAATTCATGCACAGCGACTCAATTTCGGTCACCTCGGGCTCCGGGTCATCCGCCGCAAGGTCCCTGAAGACAGGCTTGACGTCTTTGGAGCACATCTGGCGACGGAAATTGGTAAATATTACAAAAAAAATCCTCAATTATCCACGTCTGACGTTGAAATCACAAACACCATGCCGCCATTTGTTATTTGTTTTTTTTTTTCATCGTAGGGTTGGGTAGTATGACAATACAGGTAACCTGTTATTAGCGTAACGATACTAACGATACCAACATGAAGTATTTGTAATACCTGAAACTATATACCATGGTAATAAATACATTTACTATAGGTCTACCAGAATCTCATGGCATTAAAAAAATATAAAAAAATGTGATTTTCATATGGCAATGTCAATTGTCACCTGCCAAATCAAAGTACAAGGTTTGTCAACCGCTGTTGAGATTTTGTGATATCTTCTTGGCAATTTATTGTTTTTGTGAAAATGTCGAAAAAGCCACTTCGATCTCAAGCGAGAAATATTGTTTTCAATGTGTATCGTAAAATAAGGGAAGAAGAAGGCGTAAATCAAACTCAATCTTTGATTTTAAAGCGCGTCGTAGAGTTGACCGGTAAGTTGGACTGAGTTGTTTTGATACTTTTAGTTTATTTTATATTTATCTTACTTAATTATAGCTTCTTTATAGGGGTTTTCAGTACTACTATACGGCGAATCATAGGTGAGTGCACATCGAACGATGGTGTATTTTCCACGCCTGGTAAAAAGAGGAGAGCGGGGAAGAAGAAAATCAACTTGGACAGTTTCGATTTACAGTTGATAAGGAATAAAGTAAATGAATTTTATACAGTTCGGAAGGAAATTCCAACAGAAATAAAACTGTTAAAAATTCTTCGACAAGAAATTGATTTCAACGGAGGGAGAGAATCTCTGAGGTAAGAAAAATATTAAGTAATAATCCTTCTCACTCGTAAGACGAGGCCTGTGCCCTGCAGTGGGACGTACGAGTATTTAGACTGATGTTGATGTTGATGATTGACTAAGCTATCGTTTCAGTAACATGATAAATTTTATTATTTTTTACAGACTTATACTTAAGGAGACAGGTTTTGAATATTTTAAATGCCAATCAAAAAGGATCATTTTGATCATTTTGTGTACGGAACTCAAGTAAGCGAACGAAAAGCAATTATACCAGTGACCTGAGCGATAATATTGGAATACTGCGAGTCTGCTAAGTGATTCGGAACGGTGCTTGTTGTGTGTAACTAGTCTTAGTGAACTAGTGTACTAGTAGTGAACTAGTACTGTGTATTTGTCGAGTTTGTGGAGAGCGAAATAAACCCTTTTTACACGTTTAACGGCATTAATTGTACCTACCCCTGTACGTGTACGTAACATTATAATAAATTAGTACATAAAGTAATATATGATTGGATTTATTTTTTTTGTCATATTTTCCTATGTTAAGAACCCGATGCATAACAACAATTTCATACACATACCTAGTATACTTTATGTTAATTAATGACTAAATATATAAATAAAAATTAAACAGTATCAAGATCGTTTAATCCAATTTCCCCAGTATTGCACACAACAAATTTTTATTTCCCCATTTGCCATGAGATTCTGGTAGACCTATACCTACGCGAACTACTAAGTACATCGGGGTTGTGGTACGTACGTATGTACGCCCTAAAATCAATGAATCAGCTCAGTCCGTTAATCTTTAAAGCGTTTGTTCGTTGACTATGCAACACGTAACTTAAAAGTTAACTTTTGCCCTGTCAAATCTATTTAATACCACTTCAACGCCAACATCACTGCTGCAAATATCTATTTCATCTTGCCTGGTCCACGCTGTGTTATTGATTTTTGCATTGGGCCCTACACTAGCAACGGTGACGTCTATCTTGCTTTGTTACCTGACTGACAGACTGAGGAATACCCTGTGGGAATACAAAATATGGCTTATATATTTAATGGGAATCAAGGACAGATCCGGTTGACAATTTTTTCAGTCAATTGAAAAGTGAATGCTCCAAATCTGTTCTATTGAATAGTTTAGTTAAAATATATATCTCTAACTCGCTCCCCATGCGATCTCTCAGACAAAAAGAAAATTGTGTGTCTGCGGTCGTTATGTTATACGGCTTGCTACTTTTGTGTATATGTTCGATAGCGCCCAAATTTATTTTGCCATAATCATAACTGATGTAAGAAAGACTTCTTAATATAGACTTTTGTAACTGAGTTACTTATAATGCAATTAGTTATCTCGAGTTCAAGTATAAGGTAAGTAGATATCTCAAGTTCAATAGCATTATAGGTACCGTTCATATAAAAATAAGTAGAGTATAATAAGTATAGAGTACATAGAGTTATAAGTAGGTAGTAACTTATATGGGCTTATATCGTTGTAGTCAAGGTTATCGACGCTCCCTCGTACCGAAGAAATGATGTCATGAAAATATATAAAACACAACCTTGGAAAAGCAACGAAATCATTACGTCACTATTTTATTTTCGTCCATTTTGTCGCCTCTGTGCAATCCGACTTAATTTAATCACACCTATTTTATATGACTTGGGTGTGTTTAAATGCAACGTTTCAATATAGTCGGGTTATATTGAAATGTTCCCGCTCAAAGTGGAATGCTATTTGAAAATGGATTAGTCAATTGAGGAGCGCGGCAAACGCAGCAAGTGTATTTATTATTTATAAAAGTTTAATATCACGTGTAATTGTGTTTACTAGTCTTTAATTTAAGGATTTGAATAATAATAATAATATAATGTGAGTACAAAATAATAATATTTCTTTATTTAGATGTTATATTGATGTCCTTTTTTATTTCATAATCCAAAGAGTATGTAACCACTAAGTTTTACCAAAATCTATGATTATACGAATTACCTATTTACATGATTTACATTTATATTTTATGACCGAACCGAATGAATGATGTCATTTCCAACTATTAGGTATGTTTGTTTAGGCTATAAAAAAAGTTTTACGCGAACGTTAGAGCTATCATGTCTTTTCAATCCAATCATAAAGCAATACGTGTAGAAATCACAATCATAAACTATCATCTTGCTGCTTGTGTATGAAGGGGTAGGCTTAATTCTAGATAATATATACATCTATAATACTTGAAAAGAAAGACAGAGCTATATGAAAGTTACAGTTGCTATGCCTCTCGTTTTGTGATGTAGCTCCATTTCTCTGGACAGCGTTTGATCAAATCGTGGAGAAAAGATTTTGAAATTGTAATGTTGCAAACATTATCCATTTTAGATAGGTAGGTAGGTGGATATTGAAATCATCTGAATATAAATAGAGTCGCGTAATTTGTTCGTGATCCTAATACCTATATTTCGTCGTTGCAAATGTGCCTTGTCATGATTCTTTCTTCCATGCAATGCCGATTTGTATTGAAATGCCGGCATCCCACTCTTTACGAGGAATAGGTCAATTTTTATCTACTTAAATAAAATTCATGGATCCAATGATCACGAATACTTTATTTTACAATGAAAGGTCATGAAACTCGCATTTAATGTAAGGCCCGGCCCAATCACCAATAAGGTCGCACTACGGTTTTCTGTCGCGCGCGGTTACCGAGCGTTTCCGCAGAACCGCAGAACATACATGCATTGCTGTTAAAAACCGCCCTCGTTATCCTCAGTTGAAAGTTTCAACTTGAAACACAGAACACATTTTATAACTGAGTTAAATTATGGACTCCGTGAGAACACCTTTTGTAGTCGCCTCAGTACTAACACCAACACTGACAAAAAAACAGCGAGTGGTAACCGCCACGTATGTGTGCCCACAAGTTCCATTAGTTAGTGGTTTTAAAATCAGTCCGGCAAAACTGCCAGTACGTTTCCTTCTATTGATATCTTTGAATCACAAAATGTCCCGTCTAGAAACCGCGCGCGTTTTATCGCAGTACGGCCTAAGCCTTTAGTAAGTAGGTATTAGGTAGCTTAACGCGAGGTGGGTGACTACGATACGTGAATTCGTGGCTCTGCAAGCACACACTTGGCCGGCTTCTAACAAGTAGTTTCTAAGCAATTATACAAACACTTATTACAAAAACCGGCAATGACATCATCTCTTAGACCTTTTCTATAACACCTCTCTGCATCATCTACATACATGGTTATAGATACTACTAACTATTTTCTACCTAATCTGTGGTTCGCGCTTGATATACTACTCTACTATGTTATTCTGTTCATAGTAGCTTGCTACATATCTCTAATCTGTGGTTCATAGTCACAGTCACCGAAAGGACAAAATAACTTAAAATATTTGCTGTTTTGAAAAATCAATTAAGTATTTAAATTACACCCAGGTTGCCTAATCTAGATATCATGAAATCCCCGATATACGGGCCATGCCGCTAATGTCTTTAGTCGTATTTAACGACATCCAAGCGGACATAATTTCTTTAAGTAATTTAATTTTTTTTTTCCGTCCCAAATGCTTGCATTATTGTGTATTAACTTATAGTAGGCAGGTGTATTGTTATCTTGACTTGTAAATGATACTTCAAGTTCAAACAATGATTATATAGTACATTTGTAAAAATATTTACAAAGATAATGTTATGTAGACAGCTGAAAATTAACCGGGCTGTTATACACTGAAATAGAGAATATTATTTAATCAAGCATGTTAACATTAAAATAAAGTGTAATAGAAATTGGAACACTTTATTTCAAATATTTTTCCCACCAGTTTCAAAATAAACTTTCTCAAGCACTTTGCAACATTTTAATTTGTATACTGTTTTCTTTCTGCGATTTATAATGTTGTCCCAATGGTGTGCTGTCAAAAAATAGAGGGAATACAATGTTTGGTGTGAGTGTTTCGTTCCTGTGCAAACGAGGGGTTACGAACAATGTTTCGATGACTAACTCGGCCTCGAGTCTCGGTGTTTTTAAATCACAATTAACTAGGTCGCCTGATAGACGTATCAAAATAATATGCTGAGATATCCCAAGCTGTTTTCAAAGTTCCGAACTGTCTTTACCTCGATTAATGGCAAATACAGGAATTCTCGGTTAGTAAGTAAGTAAATGACGAATTAAGGCTAAAGTAATCTACGACACATAGGTAGGTATAATATGCCAGCTGCTTGCATGACTAAACAAACATGAGAATGTAAGACCTTAGTTAGAGCATTCATTACTGTTCTAAAGTAGACTTTCTCTGTCCTTTGCTCACATAAGAATACTTAATGGAGCACGAACTGCGATCACCAATCCTACTTACCTACCAAAGAGAACGTGCATGGTTAACTTAAAAAAACTCACAAAAAAATGTTTTTATTCATGTACTTCCAACAAAGCATTTATGAATAGTCGGAGTCTACCACCGGTTCGGAATGCTACTTCCACTGAGAAGATCCGGCAAGAAACTCAATGGTTAAACTTTTCAATGAATGAAAGATGCTGTACATCGTCAGGAACAGCAACAGAATTTGAGCAGGCAACACCATTGTCACTAAATAAGTAAAATAGTAATCAAATCTCACTCAGATTTAGGTGAAAATACTTAAAATTCGAAAGACTATTTTCGTGACCATTATTTCGACAAAAAACTCGTGAGACAATATCCTGAACATTTTCAATACCTACCTACCTGAATATTATACCTACCTAGTTAGGATTCAATAAAATAAAACTGTATAATTTATGTAAATCCGCTGAGATCATAGCGCCAAGCCAAGCGCCAAAGTTCCTACTTTACATTGCCCGGCGTAACAAGCTTAATACTTAATAGGAATTCAAGTGGTGAACATGAGAATTGACAACTAAGTTTTTTTTCCGTTTTGCATCGATGCTAGAGATCACTTGAAAATATATTTTTGTGGAAATATAACACAGAAGACATGTTTATTTTTTTGTTTCCCGCGCGCCGTTTGTATGTGATGCATGACGTAATTATTTAAGGTCAAGAACTTACTTACTGACATAATAAAATTTAATCATCGGCGCGTGAGCCGCGTGATGCAATGTTGCTTTTAGCAGGTACCTAGGTAATACCGGGTAGTATAGTAGGTATGTATTTAGTAGGTATGTTTACTAATATTATAAATACGCTCGCGGCATCCACGATGCGTCCGCATGCCAAATGAATTATGAACCGTACACGATGTTCAAACAAGAAAATAATTCTTTATTGAGGGATTAAACAATGTTTTTTTCTTATCCTTGTCCCAGGCAAGGTATTTGTGAACAAGATTGGACACGCCAGTACTAGATCGCATAAGAGTAGGTTGATTGAATCTAGTGTGTACTCCGTACGTACTCAAATGATTACAATGGAAAAGGTAATAGTTGAGCAGAGTAATAGTGTAATTTAGGATCTAGGATTGGCATAATATTGATAGACGAGTGGTGGAGAGTGTCATTTAATTTCACGATTGCATCACTACGGCTCACGAGATCAACGCACTTATTTTTCGCTAAAATAGGTAATAAGTAGGTACTATTTCTCTCCTTCACAGAATGGGCAATGACAAAGAAGAATCAGGCTTCGGCTTCAAGGACAAGGCGAAGGCTGTGGAGACGCTGCGTCTCTTGGAAGAGCACGATATGAACTACAGACGGCTCACCGTCAGGGGGCTGCTAGGGAGAGCGAAGAGGGTGTTGTCTAGTGAGTATCTTCTAGTTTTTACCAACTCCAAAATTGAATCGTCCATCGATAGATATTTGATGCACATTTTTCTGAAATCCATGAATTCAAGGTAGTGCAATGTGTGTGTATTATATATTGACTATTTTCTTCTTCCAGTGACGAAAGCAGAAGATAAAATAAAGAATATTAAAGAAGCCATGGAGGTGTTCGAGAACTGGCTCGCGGACCTCGACAAGAACAAGGAGAAGAAGACTGACAAGAAGGAAAAGGAGGAAAAGAAAGAGGATAAGAAGAAAGAGAAGGATAGTGATAAGGTGAGAGAAAAAGCAGCCAAATGGAGAGATAGCTAGTACACAGACATACCTACTCGTAACGTCATGACTTGAAGAGACAGTCAGATACATTTCCAGGATCTGAACAGATTGGGCTGATTTACGTTTCAAAATATTGGAGAACTATTGTACGTGGAAGATGATGAGCCTCTCGCCGCAAATATGCAGTTCATTAGATTATGTAAATTTTCTTTCAGGATTCAGAGTCTGATGTAGAAATGGAGGAGAAAAAAGAGAAGAAGGAACTCCCAGCGGACACGGTGCCAGGGTTAGGGTTCAAGGACAAGGACACCGCCGAGGGCACGCTCAAGGAGCTGGAGGGAAGGGACCCGGACTATCAGAAACTGGCCATTAAGGGCCTCATTGGGAGGGCTAAGAGGGTATTGACGTGTGAGTGTGAATTATTGAGGTTTTATTCTACCTATTATTCAAAACTATCGATTTCCTCTGAATAACAGTTTTGTAAATGTTTATATTTGAAATAGCTTATTTAAGAGTAACTTATTCTTGAAAATAAAATAATGTTTCCTATGAGTAAAATTAGCTACTTATAAGCATTCAAGGTAATTCGATCCCTCCAGGATCTCGTTGTGTTTTTCCCAAAGCAAGTACGGGTTCAGGGTTCAACACCACCAAGTCTCCGCAAAAGTTAAGCTATGTTTAAGACATTTAGTCTTCTAATCTCTAGATTCAAATCTGTTTTTTTATTACCAACCAATTGTGATACTTTCTCTCAGGCGTGGAGTGAGAAAATATACTCCCTTATTATTATTATACAAGGTGACACATAATGGGTATACTTTTTTTTTCAAAACTTAACTTTGTAATTCTAAAACCATCAGCTTTGGAGGGAACTTGGAAAACAAAAGGTGTTATAGGAATACAGCTGTTGACCGATTTCACAAGTCTACAAAACCTTTAGTACTTCAACTGTGCCACAAAGCCGATAGTTTGAGATTCACTAAGTTAAGTTGCAAAAAAAATAGTATACCCATTTTGTATCACCTAGTATTATCTAGTTATACCTACCTACATTTAACATTTAACGTATAACATCAATTCTAAACCTCAGTGGTTTTTTGTATGTTATGTACTTAGACAATATTACATGTGTTTAAATGATAATAAATAAATAAATTAAGTATAAAACTAAATCTTCCAGGCACCCGTGATGAAACGAAAATCTCAAACATCAAAGAAGCGATGTCCATATTCGAGAAGTTCCTCGACGACTTCGACTCGATGCATCTGAGCAAGCAGAACAACCCATACATAAGTATTGGCTTCGTCAGGACCGCTGAGCAGCTGGCTGGCGAGGACATTACTGAACAACAGGTGAATACATCATGCTATGATCAAATATAACTTTAATAAAACAGACAGGGCTACCTTGCTGCAGGCGAAACCTAACCTAATTTGGATTAAGTACGAGATCATCTAATAGTCTTTCGTCCTAATTACTGACCTCCAGAAATAGATGGCTTTAGAAGCACAGCTACTCAGGAAAGTAGGTAGTTCTATAATAGACCAGGTAGTCTTAACTACTTTTCTATTGAATTTAGATTGAATAGTCAGAGGTACCCGATTCCTAGTTTATAGCAACAAGGGATATTAGACTTTCTCATAGGAAATTACCTATAAGTAACAGTCCACGATCTGCGTAAGACTGCAGGCAGATGCTGGATGCGGCGAGCTGAAGACAGGGCGCTATGGCGTTCATTAGGGGAGGCGTATGTCCAGCAGTGGACTAATATAGGCTGATGATGATGATGATGAACAGTCCACAGTCAGGATGTGTGCCCGGTTAATAGTATTAGCCACCTATCAGAGAAATGTGGTTGCAATGCACCTGTAGTCGGTCTCGAGAAGAAAATGTAAATATACGTATGTTGTTGCCAGAAATCGTTCATTGCTGCGTATAGTTCAGTAAACGGCGAATACAAGCGTCTACGAACAGTGCCTGAAAAGGAGGATGGCAAGACCTGGGACATCGCGAGGAATATCGCTCTTAAGGAATTAAAGGAAAAGGTGGGTATTAAATATAGTGAATGGTATTTCTTAACAATGGTTAGATGTGAATGTGCAAAGTCCTGTTTATAATGCCTATGTCAGTAAATAGCGTGTTAAAGATTTGATTTTAAATAACTTTATGTATTCGCAGCATGCAGACGCGAAACTCTTCAACGATGACGATGAGCCTACAAAGGAACATATAGAAATGTTGCTCTGGGCCTACTCTCCTGAAGCCGCTAGAGTCAAGAAGTGCGTGCAGGAGACGAAAGAAGAGAAAGTGGAGAAGAATGACCGAAAGAGAAGGAGTAGCGGGAAGGAAGAGGAGGCGAGCAAGAAGTTGAAAGAATAATCTGTTGCATTTACTTATTGATTAAATACATATTTGAACGATTTGTTTTATTTGCTATGTGAGTGTGAGTTTGTGCAAAGCTCCTGTTAATAAATCGATCAGTCTGAGAGCGATCTTCGAAATGTCAAACCAGTTCAAAATGATATGTCAAGAGCGCGTGCTCAAGATCGCTCTTAGACTTGAGATTGATTTACTAATACGGGCCATGAAAAGACAGAGTAACAGTAGGTACAACTTCTCCATAAAGTTTGTTTACAAAATTATGTTCCAATGTAGGTACACAAGATGTGTTGCAAGTTGCAACCACATTTAACCACAAGGTAGTATCTAACCCTCTGTACAAGCAACCTAGCAAATATCTGTACAACCACAGGATCTATAACTTTCTTAGTTTACTCTAATTTTACAAGGTTTTCATTTGAACCTTTGCTGTGGAACGGCCCATTTTTGATAGCAAAAATACAATATTTGAAAACAATAATAGGACACTCACTTTTTACAACAGCTGCACCTCACCATACGTGAAATGGAACGCGCGCACGATGATCGATTTGACAGCCCGTTGTAAACACACAGTACAATGAACCCATTCATTTTAAACAATAATGATCAATGATAACATTATCATTTGGTATTAAAAGTGTTTTCCCAAGTGCCAATTACGTAATTCACGCTCATTCGAACAACAAACATTATGTAAATATCTTTATGTATTCAAGTTTCGAAATGGGCGTGTGCGGCGTATTATTTAAGTTATTTTTGGACTAAAATGAGTGAAAAAGCAATAACAGTAGTTTATAAGCTAGTGTTTAAGTGATTCACAGTGCCTTTGCTCGTGTATGCGTGTTTTAAAGTGAACTTTTTGCGAAGATGAACCTTGAAGCAAATTTTGTAAGCACCAAGTAAGTAAGTACTTTGTTTTTTGTTCATATAAAATCATTTTCCCAGATTTTTCTTTTAGCCTCTATTTTAATAAAAAATACTATGTCTCCTTGTTTCCAATGAAATTATTCAATCAACATGTCGGAACACTGGATTAACTTACAAAATATATTTATATAAGGGCCCAAAAAAAAAAAAAATATATATTTATATTTGTTACAGATAATGAGAGCTGAGTAAATGTCTACCAAAATGCAAATGCAGCGACGGAGTATGGAGGCGAGCAGCGAGGCCAGCTACTGTTAGTACCGACACCATCTATACATTCATAATACTATAATAATAAATAAATAAGTATTACAACTATGACACACCAACTGTATGGTCCCAAAGTAAGCAATGCTTGTACTGTGAATACTTTACAATACATTGGAGGTGATCCTAGAAACATCCAGACTAGAACCATTTTCAAAATTTTCCTCCACAAGAATTGAACCCGCAACCACACGATTCTGTGAGTCCCACACAGAACAAAGCCATTGTCAATTCTAGCCTTATGCTAGAATTATAAAGTAGATCATAATGCTTGTCTGTTAGTACCTATTTTATATTTTTTTAGTTTTCTTTCCAATCTGACTTTGTGAATGTGGTCCTTGTCTGTAGCTCTACCTGTCTGTGCAGGTGAGAGAGAGACGTGGGAGGACTGGGGCAGCCGCTCCTCACTCAGCCAAGTTGAAGAGGTAAGCATGTATATCCAAAGTCCAAACTTCAGGAATTATTACCTTAAGGCTGTATTAACGAAGTTTGCTAATTCTCAATGCGCTGTGCATTTTCACGCACTGTGAGACCTCATAGTAATGTTTGTGATTACGGGTCTTGTTTACACATGGGTGGGTAGAGGTCACACCTGTCTGCTTGTTAGCTTATATCCTCCACTAGCTGCATCTGTCAGTTATAACTGTGTTGAAATTTAAAACAGCTTACTCATGCAAGCAGAAAGAAATTACATTCAGAATCCTAGTTACAGAGATTACCAACTATGTATAAACATACTTACAAACAATGTTATCACTTTATAATTATACTAGCTGTGCCCCGCGACTTCATCCGCGTAGTATTGGATTATTGGGTTAAAAAGTATCCTATATGTTAATCCCGGTTATAATCTATCTGTGTTCCAAATTTCATCCAAATCCGTTCAGTAGTTTTTGCGTGAAGGAGTAACAAACACATACATCCACACTCACAAACTTTCGCATTTATAATATTAGTAGGATAATTTATTTTGAAAAATACAGTGTTTGGCGGTTTTTCTCGATTTGAGCGGCTCATTCGCGGAAACTGGGTCGTATAGTGGTGGCGAGTGGCGGCATCTATCCATGTTCAATGAAAACAATGGCTCGCTCAGTTGTCAGTAGGTACAACTATGAAATATTTATTCACAGCATTTGTTCTATCGCTTGTTGTATGTGTTGACAGACATGTAGTTCGAGTACCTACGCCACGGAAGGCCTCAGCTTAGAGTGCTACTCAAGATGAGTCACTCAAAGTTCGTAAAACTCTATTATCGGAACCATTATTACACAATTAATCGAGTATCAAACTCGAATATTCCCAGTATACGCAAAGTAAGAACTAGTATTAAGATTATATTTTCAAAATAAACTCGATTCAAAAATAGGAATTAGGGCTGCACCGCTATAATAAAAATGCACATTCAACATTCTTGATTTCAACATCAGTCGTGTCGCTCGCGCTGTAATATATTTCAACTTATAAAAACGTCTGCCCTCTGATGTACGGAATTAAACGGTTTCCGTGTTACGAATTTGGGACACACTCTAATTGGGAGCGCGCGCAAGACGGGGGTTATAAATGTTGACGTAAAATAAATGCTTATTATTACGTGATGTGTGAGTAGCCGAGCACAGCTGATACCTATAATTAATTACAAACCTACTAGGCATATACTACTTACTTATTGGTGTAAATGCTTAGGACGCTACTATGACAGCGTCGTGACGCCACTATAATCGCGTAACGACGCCACTATAAGAGAATCGCGGCGCCACGGTAACAGCGTCGCAACGCCAGTCTTAGAGCGTCGCTGTACCACTAATAATGCTGTGAAGTTATTATAATAGCGTAGCGACGCAACTATAAGAGAGTCGCGGTGCAACTAACTGCGCAGCGACGCCACTTTTACAGCACCGGAACGCCGCTATGAGAGTGTCGCAACGCTATAGTCTAAGAGCGTCGCGGTACCGCTAACAGCGCCGTGACGTCACTATAAGTAATAGCGTAGCGACTCCAATTAAGAGAGTCGCGGCGCCACTGTCAGCACCGCGACGACGCCACGGTAACAGCGTCGCAACGCCAGTCTTAGAGCGTCGCTGTACCACTAACAATGCTGTGAAGTTATTATAATAGCGTAGCGACGCCACTATAAGAGAGTCGCGGCGCCACTGTCAGCACCGCGACGACGCCACGGTAACAGCGTCGCAACGCCAGTCTTAGAGCGCCGCTGTACCACTAACAATGCTGTGAAGTTATTATAATAGCGTAGCGACGCCACTATAAGAGAGTCGCGGTGCCCCTAACTGCGCAGCGACGCCACTTTTACAGCACCGGAACGCCGCTATGAGAGTGTCGCTACGCTATAGTCTAAGAGCGTCGCGGTACCGCTAACAGCGCCGTGACGTCACTATAAGTAATAGCGTAGCGAGTCCAATTAAGAGAGTCGCGGCACCACTTACAGCTTACTTAGCGACGCTTCTGTAACAGGATCTTCTCAGTCGAGGTCGCGTTCCGATCCGGTGGTAGATTTACCCTCGCCACCTCTCCTGGCAGCGGCCCAAGCCGAGGTCGTGTCCCTTGTGGCGCCCTTGAGCTAGCTGCCCCCCTGCCCCTCTGGCTGGAGCGCACTTGCGCTCGCCCTCTGTCCGGGTGAAGTTGTTATGGCCACTCTGGCCAACAACATATAGTCAATTCAAAAAAAAAAAAAAAAAAAAAAAAAAAAGCTTCTGTAACAGCTCCGTAACGCGCGCCACAATGAGAGCGTCGCGACCTCCACTACCTTTGCTCGTGGTTCGGTTCCAGTCTGTCTCTACCTTAAAGTCTGAAGCCGCCATCTCTTCTTCTATTTTTCCTCAACGCACAAGAACAAATTCGAACTCATAGTAATCCGTACCAATTATTTATTTATAAGTCATAACGAATGGCTGCGGAAGCCGGGAAGTTATTTTTTATTGACATCGCTCGAGAACGCATCGGTTACTTGCTATTTGCGGAACGCGACGTTTCCTTTGCCCTTATTGGCTCTTAGGGCTGGCAAATGCATTTATAAGTAGGCATCTCAGTAGGTACACTTTGATATTAAATTCACGATGCAGAGATATGTACTTATGTATCACGTCCTTTTGTATGTCTGTGACGTCAAAACTCCCGCAATTTTGTTTGAAAATGGTAGGTAACACACCATTCTTCCTTACCTATGTTTAACGGGAATTGTTTTAGGAGGGCTTAGTTAGTCTGTTGCCTTAGGCAGTCCTAGTCAGTTCGGAGTCTTAGCACGCGTGTAACATGAGACTTGTCACGCATTACGTTGCACTAAGTTGTGCTCCTTTTCTCTTTAAACATAGAAAAGATTAAGACTAAATATAATATGTATCTATGTATAGCTATATTACTTCTATCTCGCACTTTGTTTTCTCACGGCCGGTGGTGCTACAGCTCATTTTAAGATATATGTAAGGGTTTTAATTTGTTCTTGTTTTACTTTCTTCCTTAGTCTGCGTTATAACACAGTCCAAACCATTGTGGCAACTATAGAATTCAAGCTATTTTCAGATCAATAAGACGTATCTGTTACACTGACAATTGATTCGTGTACTTATATGCATCGCAGCATAAGCTATAAGCGTCAATCAAGGTGAAGGATATGACGCCATTATAGCTTAAAATATTCGTGATTGCTTCGATGCGAGGTCACCTGAGACATGACGCTTGAAGTGTTTGTTTGTTTGAACGCATTAGCGGCCGGTTTGTTTGGGTTTCAACTAAACTCGTGGCTACTCGACATAAATATCACTTCGCCGGAAACTTCTTTGGCGTAAAAGAAGACTGAGTATGTCCACATTACATGGAGGGTGTTAGGGCCCTGACGTGGCCGGTATAATGGTTATATACTCGCCCTCTATTACATACTACAACTTTAACCAATATGGCAACTCCAATATGGCAGCGACCGCAATATTTATTTATTAGTTTAATAATTCATTGTACTCCGTGTGGGTGGTGCCAGCCCTATTCTCTATACTAGTGAAAGGTACTATGTAACCAAACTCACGTTTTTTAGTCACGTACTTGTCATAGGATTTGGATGGGTTTATTTTATAGAGACAAGCCATAATATACTAACCAAAATGTATCTTAATGTGAAATTATCTACAGTATTTTTTAAATATTTAATAAATTTAAAATATAAAGTTGGCTTTACAAGATCTACCTCGCAAATTAAACAAGTGTCAGTAAATAATAATATAAATAATTAAATATCTATTACCATATATAACACGTGCAGTTGACAGCTGTTGTATTCAAACGAGTTTAGTTCGAGTTGCAATCTAGGTTGTAAGTCATAGTAGGTACCATCATTGTGATCTTATGACATTTAGCAAATTGTTGCCAAGGTCCAGACATTTCCCCTAAACATTGGACAAGTTAAATATTTTTGGATTTTTTAATACTAGTGGGTAGAAATATAAAATATTCTCATTTTAAATACATGAAAGAGAACGCTACGAAAATAATATCATAATGAATATTTTTTTATTTTATGTGGAATAACAGTATTTTAATATCAGAAAGGCACTGCTCGTTTTATATGTAATTATCTGTCTACGAACAAATTAATAAATATTTTAAAAAAAATATTTGAATCTTCCTTTGTGTGTTTGGCCCGTATTAATAAATCAATCTCAAGTCTGAGAGCGGTCTTGATTTATTAATACAGGCCTAAGTTAAAAATTTTGAAAGATAACTTCCTAAACTCTAAACCAAATTTCAACCAAATGTGTCGGGCGTAGGACACATAGGTAAAATAAAATCTTAATATGGCAACACGAACGAAATGCGCCATTCCGCGGCGTTCTACGTCACGCGGTGGTCGTTTGCGATCGCGTGTTTACGTCATCATAATAAACTTGAAAATAACATGGAAAGCCTTAAATGTATAAATAACAATATAATTTCCAACATTTAGAACTACAATACATGTCCAAAATCTCAGTTAATAAAGTAAAAAGTGAGAAAACTGCAAAGTGCGCGTTTTGTAATAAGAAAAAGTGGTGTTTTATGTCGTTATAGTGGCGTATTAATGAAGTTCAACACTTGTATTGTTAAATTCGGTGTTGTGGGAGTGATTTCGCCCACTATTGGGCTCTAATTACGTGTTTAATTAATCATAACTTGTGCAACGGTAATGCTGACCTACATTTTATTACCTACATACTTGCTTGCACCGTGACGTCACTGGCTTTCGTTCGATTATTTAACTCAACAATTTCTGCGATGTCATTTTTATTTTAAGTTGTTTTGTTTTGATTATCGTCGCTTTTTGTTTATTTTTAAATATTGCAATGGCCGCCTGGCCGCAATGTGTTATTTACTTATAGTTATCTCGCTATAAATTATTGCAGAACGTCCTTCAGAAGTCAGTTCCTGCAACGATACAATTTGTCCACATAAGTACTCCTGCGTCTTTGTTTTAATAAATAGAATGTCTGCTGTAGTGATTTAATGTATTTGTTTTTAACAGTTCAGTAAAAGAATCAAAAGCCACTATAATAGGTAAAAATTGTGAATTGTGAAAGATCATGAAAAGAAATGTTACTAACATTTACTGAATTGAATACATATACAAATCCTAATGTGAGCCTTGGAAATAATTAATAATGTAAACAAGTTGGTAGGTAGTCAGATGATTCTGTTTTAAACAAATCAGGACCATACTTATTTCTGATATAAGATATATTTCTAAGATAAGGATGACAATATGTCACGATTAGTTAAGTTAAGTTTGCAAATTATAGAATCAGCAGCATATTCCAAACATTTCAGATTAAGAACAACTGTGTTGTACCATAATGATGATGAGAATTTAAAAAAGGCCAATCAACATGCAGCCCAACTCTATGGTCCCAAACCGAGCAACAGTTGCTTTGGGATCAGTACAATGGACTGTAGAAAGTCTGCAATTAAATAGGCCATTCTGAAATTTCCTTCCACGGGAACCAAGGCCACCACCGTTCGGAGACTAATCCGTAACATCTAGACTACTCATTACTCCAAGTTGATTGGGTCAAAGGTCACTATGTTATGACTAGGTAGTTAGGAGCAGATAGCTAGGATCATAAGATGACCTCATTGTTAGACTAAGGTCCGTATTAATAAATCAATCTCAAGCCTGAGAGCAGTCTTGAGTACGCTTTTGACATGTCATATTGTACTGGTATGCCATAATAATGTCAATACTTATCCGAAAATATCTGACCAAATGAACTAAGTTTGCTCTGTTGAGTGTTTCTTTTGTATACAACAAGTCTGCTAGCAAGCATACATCCCACCATCGGTCGGCTGATTCTAAATCAATCAATCATAAAAGGTGTAGTTAAATATAAAATATTTCCAGACTAAATACACACTACTAATTTAATATCATGTCTATATCTCTCGAAGGGGTAAGCAACAATGTAGGTTTTACTCATAAATGTATATCATGTAAAGTCCAAATGTAGGTAAAAAGGTTGAACCTATTGCCATTACACCTTAATTGGTACCTACTACCCTTCAAACGACCTGTTTATGTACAGGAAATATTTTTCTTAGCATATAGCCAATAAAAGTCCTAATAATAATACGTGCGTCAATGACATTCCAAACAGGTACCCTCTCGAATGATGACGTCACACCCTCCCCCCTCCTACCCGCGTCCCCCCTCCCCGGGCGACAGGGGGGCGGCACTTGAAAAGTACGCACCTGTCTGCCTACAATGAATCCGAAAATCCCAGAGGTGTGCGCCGTTATTTGAACCTGCACACCTTGAGTTCGACCACTTATCCATCACTGCACGGTGCTACACAAGTCTGCCTACCCCTACCCCACAAACCTGCATTGCTAACACAAGTAATAGTATCGGCCATTAAATGGCCGCCCCCCTGTCGCCGTGTCCCGAGCCATCGAGACGGGGGGGGGGGGGGGGGGGTGGCGTGACGTCACTGATTGGGGATCAGTTTCATCTTGTTAGTGATGTTTATTATTATTACGTCAGAGTTTCATGAAGATCTATTTAGATTATTACACCAGGATTTGCTCCCCGGTTACTATGTGCATGTAGCCTTCTGGAAATCTTTCTGTCCATGTGGTGATGTAGACGTTAGCAATTTTGTGTGCATATGGAAAATTTATTTTTGTGTGTGTTCACCGAAATAAGATTAGTTTTCCGCATGTGTGACTGTGAAGTTTGTGCATGGGTGTGTGTACCCCGCGTGACAGAATTTTTTTTAAAAGATAGATTGCGTCCCCGCTCCATTTCTAATTCCATTAGGACCAGTAGGAAGCCATAATTTCACAACTACGATTATAATTAGTATGTTGTATGTAAACTGGCAGCCATCTTGTTTGATCTTGCGCGAGAGCGATGATTTATATGATACAAGATTAAAGGGCGTTAATTTGGGTCGCGGTATGATGTAACGTAGGTTACTGAATGGGAGCACCTTATCTTAATAGTTAGCGATGATAGCCGAGTTGAAAACAGCTTATAACAACAGGAAGGGCTTGTGCCGTCTTCCATGTGGACACGTGGGGCTCGAGCCCAGGGCCCCGACTAGGGGGTAAACTTCCGACATCGTCTTTTACAAGGCTACAAGGGTACAAAATACAAAATAGCTTCCAAGGGCCCTTCGTTGTCTACATGCACCTTGGCAAGGAAATACCTAGGAAAATCTACTTCCTAGAATGAAGCCTAAATTCAGGAACCCGATATTTTAAAGGGCCAGTCGCTGTACTATTTCTAATTGGGCCAAGATTGCAGTAATCCAGCGAGTCTTTCAATATTAAACGACATAGCGCTGAGGTTTACCGACCTCAAATCCCCCTCGCATTGAGGGGGAGTGTTCCCGATATAATGTCAATAGACTCGCCCCCTGTTACAATTGGATCTAAATGCACGGCATTTTATGATGCACCCATAACATTACAATTTCTTTGGACACACCTCTGTCGCCCCATTCATAAAAGTCGTGATAATACGTTATCTCTACTGGAACGTTAAAAAATCAATATTTACTCTAACAACCTAACCAAGTACACAACCCAATTAGACAACCATTGAGCAACCACATGTGGTTCACAATAAATACAAACGCTCTGTAAGTGTTGCCAGTTTGGCCCATATATGGCCGTACTTACAGTCTCTGCTTATTTATCTTTAGGTTTCAAGGAATTAACCTGGGCTTGGCTTCTGTAGGCGTCCATACTCTTCCACCAATGCTATTATGCAGCTATATTACTGATATATGGGGATGGATATCGAACCCGAAACTCCCCTAGTTACTACCCTTCCAACCACTAAGCAATGGAGAGACGCTTCAATATCCAGTGCCCTCAAGTATTTGTCCAAACTACACAGCATTATGTAACAATATTGACTGAACTTCTAAGGTCACGATGGTACACCACTATTAC